>CM076569.1:423636196-424199442 GCA_034641835.2 Pinus albicaulis | reverse complement strand
TCATATCAATCGCATTGAGTTTTAATGCTGTTCAATTAAGTTCCAAGGTTTTCACATCTAATCGCATTAAGTTTTAACATTGTTTAAGATCGGACCTCTACTCTTGTTAGCGATTCCGCATGCTCCAATATGATCCGGCCTTTGGCTCTCATTAATGATTAGAGATTAATTATGACGGGCGTCCTTCGATTGCATTACAGTCAGGTCGATAAAATGGCATTTCGCTATGGTTTTTCAGACGAGCCGGTTGCTGGGTTACACTACCTGCTCACTGTGATGAGAAGGAGAAGTGGCTAGCTGAACTGCTACGTAGACCTTGCTACATATCTGCATTTCTCTCGATCTGGTCCTTGTCTATCTTCCTCTGTTTCTTGGAATTCTGCTTCTCCGTCTCCTCTTGTGCCCACTGCTAGTGAGACTGCACCCATGCCTCGCCTGCGTCAAAGGATGCATTGCCGCAGGGGGAGCACTAGAGGTCAACCCCTGCGCACTCCCTCCAGCCCCTCAACCGAGTCATCTTTCGACCAGTCCAGTGATTATTACGCAGGTCGCTATCCAAATACTAGGAGTGAGCGGAGTCGGGTTGTAAGATTTGGCCACCGTATGGATTCCCTTGCTCCTCATTTCCCCACCGCTATTTCACCTTCTCCCACGACGTGCACTGTGTAATTTTACTTTAATTTCTCTCTCAACTGCCCACGAATCACAGCTTCAGTCACTACGGTTTTCCACGAGGAGGCCCAAATGTAGGAAGAATGCACCCGTCTGGTGAGTTTGAGCTCGAAAAAATCTGGCCAACATTCGGGCCTTCAGGAGGGGAGCCATGGCATGAATGTGGAGGTAGCACCTAGCAATCCTAGACCTTCCGAAGGATGGTGCCGAATCATCGAGGAGCCGGAGGAGTAGTTTGGTTAATTTGTTTTTTTTGCTTCGCGGAACACTTAATTGGGATTATTTTAGATTATTTTACTGTGCTGGACCTTTGTAATATTTTTGAATTCTGTAAATTAAACGTTCAAGACTGGTTTCCCCGTATGCGGGCAATCTTATTAATTTTTCGATTTTTTGATGACAAATTTGCCATGAGTCTAGGTAATGATTTTGACTTCGGTGTAATTTTATTCCCACTGTTAATAGATTAACTTTACTTAGAAAAAAAATGTTTCCCTGTTTCTATTTTAAACCTGTTTTTTGAAATACAGAGCCATGTTTATATGGTCTATGTATTATACTCTTTCTCTGTATATCTACAGGAACCTTTTTGCTATGAACAGGGTGGATGTTGTAGCGGGCTACTAATGGAAACAAGTGAGCCTGAACCTTACATCTCGGATGCAATAGATGGTTACCAATTTTGGAATCAAGCGAGCCTGGGTTTTTGCAGATGGTTTTTATTTCCGGGAACAAGCGAGCCAGAACATACAATCGACCCTGGGTTTATACATATTTTTGCTCTATCATGGATGCTTTTTGTGTGAGGTGTATATCAACAGTACATGTCTCTGCACATTTCCTGTATCCGCTTTATGATACTATTTTATGTGTTGACAGGTTATCACTCTGCCTTCAAAACTAGCGATGTTGGTCTATGTTGCTGGTTTATTGATATGGTGTGATGGTCTTTTTATATTTTGGACATATCACACTCCTCACATGATTAGCGTTTTTCTCTGTTCAAGGATTTTGGGTACTTTAATTTGTATTTGGAACAATGGACGTCGGTACTCTATCTGTTGCTTTACTATTCTACATACTGCTATTTCACTTTCTTATAGATGCCTCGGGTATATTTGGATGCTTTCTCAGATTGTCGATAATCTCCATGTGGACCGTTACTGGGTTTTATATCAAGTCCCTGTATGTGACATGGGGTATTTTTCTATCATTGTTTGGGGTGGGACTTCCACTTTTCTAGATGGATATTTGGGTTCCAATATTTAGATATGAAAATGTAATGACTTCATGGACTGTTTTACTTCATATAATATATTCAAAACAACGTTTTTTCTCTTGTGAAAAAAAAATGATTAATGTTTATCACTCTACCTTAAAAACTAGCGATGTTGGTTTATTGATATGGTCTGATGGTCTTTTTATATTTTGGACATATCACACTCCTCACATGATTATCGTTTTTCTCTGTTCAAGGATTTTGGGTACTTTAATTTGTATTTGGAACAATGGACGTCGGTACTCTATCTGTTTCTTTACTATTCTACATACTGCTATTTCACTTTCTTATAGATGCCTCGAGCATATTTGGATGCTTTCTCAGATTATCGATAATCTCCATGTGGACCGTTACTGGGTTTTATATCATGTCCCTGTATGTGACATGGGGTATTTTTCTATCATTGTCTGGGGTGGGACTTCCACTTTTCTGGATGGATATTTGGGTTCCAATCTTCGGATGTGAAAATGTAATGACTTCATGGACTGTTTTACTTCATATAATATATTCAAAACAACATTTTTTCTCTTGTGAAAAAAAAATGATTAATGTTTATCACTCTGCCTTCAAAACTAGCGATGTTGGTCTATGTTGTTGGTTTATTGATATGGTCTCATGGTATTTTTATATTTGGGACATATCACACTCCTCACATGATTAGCATTTTTCTCTGTTCAAGGATTTTGGGTACTTTAATTTGTATTTGGAACAATGGACATCGGTACTCTATCTGTTGTTTTACTATTCTACATACTGCTATTTGACTTTCTTATAGATGCCTCGGGCATATTTGGATGCTTTCTTAGATTTGTCAATAATCTCCATGTGGACCGTTACTGGGTTTTATATCAAGTCCATGTATGTGACATGGGGTATTTTTTTATCACTGTCTGGGGTGGGACTTCGACTTTTCTGGATGGATATTTGGGTTCCAATCTTCAGATGTGAAAATTTAATGACTTCATGGATTGTTTTACTTCATATAATATATTCAAAACAACGTTTTTCCTCTTTTAAAGTTTCATTTTTAAAAAAAATTGAACCCGCCATCACTATACCGACGCCTTGTAAGCATCGAAATTGCGACAGCTTAAAAACGTCGGAAGAGCGACAGTATAAAAACGTCGGACAAGTGACGTTCAAAACGTCAGACCACATTTCGTCGGAATTGCAATAGTTTACAAACGTCAGAAGAGAAACGTTCAAAACGTCGGACCACATTTCATCGAAATTGCAACAACTTACAAATGTCGGAATAACGATGTCCAAAACGTCAGACCACATTGCGTCGGAATTGCGACAGTTTACAAACGTCGGAAGAGCGACGTTCAAAACGTCGGACCACATTTCGTCGTAATTGTGATAGTTTACAAACGTCAGAAGAGCGACGCTCAAAACGTCGGACCACATTTCGTCGAAAGTGTGACAGTTTACAAACGTCGGAAGCGTGACGGTTTGGGAAACGTCAGAAGAGCGACGCTTGTTTGGAAGCGACGGAAAAATTGTCGATAGTGTGACACTTTTTAAGTGCGTCGGAACTGCGATGGTATGGCAAACCACGTTTTTCCCGCCCTCGAACTGTCACTATTGCGACGACTATGTGTTGGAATAGTGACGAATTGGCCATCAGAAATTCCGCCAAATTTTCTAGTGTGGAACCCTAAACCATTCAATTTATTGGTAGGGCAGCAGAGTTGATGACGGGATGTGTGTCTATGGAAAAATATGCTGATCCTGGAAACCCTGTTGTCTCAGTTCAGATTGGTAATGTCCTTGTCTCTAATTTTCTTATAGACTTGGGGGCAGCCATTAATGTCATGACTAAGCAAACCATGGATCAACTTCGGTTCTCTCATCTTCACCCTACTCCCACTTTACTTGAATTAGCAGATAGATCTAAAATTAAGCCAGAAGGAGTATTGGATGACGTGATCATATCATTATATTCTTGGGAATATACTGCTGATTTCATTGTTCTTCAGCCAAAGAACCCAGTAGGAGGGCATCCCTTGATCTTGGGTCGACCATGGCTTGCTACGGCCAATGCATATATTGGATGTCGTTCCGGTGATATGTATATTTCGCACAGAGATTCTAGGAAGAAAGTTACCTTATACCCCCCTGCCAGATCCATTCAGGACCTTTGAGATACTTTATGGTTGGATCAAAGCAGTGATGAGGAGACTCAGCCCATTTCCCTTATCCATCATTATACTGGGTCTTCACAAGAAGATGTGATTCAAGATTTCCTAAATAATCTAGACACAATGCCTAATTTTGAGCCATGGAGCCAGATTTTCAAGATAATCATGATTCTAATTCTTCTGTACCGTTGCATCTGACCACTCCCTTGAATAATCCTAAGCCTGATACTACTCTTGTTGAGATTAGCCCTGGTAAATCCTTACATATTAGTTCATATTTGGACTCATCTCAGTAGGAGCAGCTTGTGAATTTGTTGCAAAACCATCTTAGTGCCTTTGCTTGGGGCTATGAAGATATGAAGGGTATTCCTCGTGAAACTTGTACACATCATATCTATATTTAGGAAGGAACCCGACCTGTCCGACAACCCCAAAGGCGAATGAATCCATCTCTAAGAGATATTGTGAAGGAAGAAATACATGAACTCTTGGATGCCGGTTTTATCTATCCTATTTCCAATAGTCAGTTGGTCTCTCCATTAGTGCTAGTACCTAAGAAAGAAGGAAGATGACGTATTTTTATTGATTATCGAGAATTAAACAAAGTCACTCTCAAAGATTACCCTTGCAGGAAAGAAATATTTTTCCTTTTTGGATGGCTTCAGTGGCTATAACCAGATACAGATTGCACCTGAAGATCAGGATAAAACTACTTTTACATTTCCATGGGGTAAATTTGCTTATAAAGTGCTTCCCTTTGGTTTATGTAACGCCCCGGCTACCTTTCAAAGGGCAGTCCTGGCCATTTTTGCTAATCTAGAATTTGTAGAAATTTATATGGATGACTTTTCTGTGTTTGGTGATTCTTTTCAGGAAGCTCTCAAAAATATGGAGAAAGTACTTCTCCCTTTTCAAGAAGCCCATCTCGCCTTGAGTGACAAGAAATGTATATTAATGTGCAAAGTGGGAGTGGTACTTGGCCATTTGATTTCTGGTAAAGGTATCCAGGTTGATCCAGAAAATATTGAAATCATTCTGCATCTTCCTGCACCCAAAACTCAAAGGGAAGTAAGAGGTTTTTTAGGACATGCTGGTTACTATAGAAGATTCATTGAAAATTTTTCTAAGATAGCTGCCCCTGTTTTCCGACTTCTAGTTAAGGATAGTGAATTTTCTTGGTCCACAAATTGCCAACAATCTTTTGAAACATTGAAGGAAAAGTTAGTACAGGCACCAGTTTTGAGAGGTCCTAACTGGTCCCTACCTTTTCACATTTCCTTTGATGCTTTAGATTTGGCTATTGGCACAACTTTAGGACAAGAGGAAAATAAGAAATCCTATGCTATTTATTATATTAGTAAGAATTTGTCTTCCATTGAATTAAATTATACAGTTACAGAGAAAGAGTTTTTAGCTGTAATTTTTGCAATTAATAAGTTCAGGCACTATATTACAGGATATTAAGTATTTGTACATACTTATCATTCCGTGATTAAATATTTGATGAACAAACCATTGACTAGCGATAGAGTGACTAGGTGGTTGCTATTGTTGTAGTAATTTAATGTTATTATTGTTGATAGACTGGGAAAATATAATGTTTTAGCAGATTTTCTTTCTAGATTAGATAATCCTAGTGAAGCAACTCCTATTAATGATGATTTTCTAGATGAACATCTTTTTTCTATCTCAACAGATTCTCCGTGGTTTGCTGACATTGCTAATTACTTGGCTACTGGGAAAACACCACCCCACTTGTCCGCTCGTGAAAAGTGAAATATTATTCAGAAAAGTGTTGCATACTCCTAGATTCAAGGAGATCTCTTTTACAATGGTCCAAAACTGATTATCCGTAGACATGTAAGAGAGGAGGAAGTGTTTGACATATTAAAATCTACTCATGATGAACCTTGTGGAAGCCACTGTTGAGGTATAAAAAGGTATCTTTTTAACACCTATTTATCTCACATTAATTATCAATCCGGGAGCGACTTTTTATTTCAAGAGTGTACTCTGTCTGAGGTTACAATTCATCCAAGAGCAATGCTATGAAGATGTAGTACATAATTCTAAATTCAAGAATAAACAAATGCTTGTAAAGGAATCTAATTGCAATAACATAAATTGAAACTTTAACTAAATCAAGCTGCAAGACATTGATCAGGGATGCAGTAGCAATAACTCTTTCCCTTAGAAATCGATGCAAGATAACCAATCTGGGGACTTGGGAGCAATAACCTCTGTCCTCTACAGTTGGTGATCTTAAAACAATCAAAATGAAATCAAATTCGAACTACTTGTTGATAAAGATAACTGAAAGGAACTGCAAAGGCTAAAAAGGAAAAACAATCTTGTAACTCCTACGCATACACAGCAATTGTAACCAAACTATCTGCTAAAGTAAATATATGAATCAGAAATAAGAAATAACTAGAAATGGAACAACAATATAATTTGAACAACAATTACAAACTTAACTAATCTCAATACTTCAATCTATCGCCGACCAATACTGCAGATCAATCAATCACAAAGAATAATAACTTAGAATCGAATACAGAATGACAAAGCTTTCATAATGATAGTAGAATAAATGAACAACAAATTAAATAGAAATGCAATTCGTTAATGGATTTGTATTTAATCTAACAACAGTCAATCAACTCTATAATCGAAATAAATAGTAGACACACTTCACACAACAGAAATAAAAGAATAGAAATACAAAAAATGGATCGCTCCACCAGGGTCGGGCCCTCAACCGCTGGTGAAAGCGCCGCTGGGCTACTGCAGAGCTTGAGAAATGGAACGAGAATGCCTCTTTGTATTAATAAAACATGAATAGCTTTTACATCAGTTGCTCTTTTCTCACAAGAGTCAAGGAATTATAGTGTTACAAAGGGAATTCAATAATCATCCATTGTTCTCCAATACACAATACATGTTCTCCTTTTATAATTAGAAAGAGGAGAAATTAAATAGTAAATATGATCTCTCCTAAAAATATTGGATTGTTCCCAACAACTTGATCAACCAGAAAATACATTTCCAACAATATTTCAACAAGAGCAAGGCGAATTTGGCTGTGCAGCTGAGATTTGGAGGATGGCCGCAACAAAAAATCTGAGAAAATTGTGCTAAAAAACCCCGTGTTTCTCTCAATACAGGCCGAATTTGGGCAAATTGTTCTTCATTAAAGTTAATTGGGCCCATTCTGGACAAAACCCATGTTCCTGATTTTCTAGATTCTTCTTCATTTGCTTAGAATCTTAACCGCAAAACGATCACTTCTTATTCCAGCGAATTTCTAAGTTGGAATATTTGATGATGATTTGGAAATCAAATCTGCAGTCTGGAAAATATCTTGGAGGCTAAAATGGTGAGTGATATTACAAAATATATTAATAAACCATCATTGATAAAATTATACATAATAATCATCAATTTATTAAAAATAAAGGAGAATAAATAATATTCATCCATAAGAGCATAAATCAATATAAAATAGATTTATATAATAAATTATAATAAATGATATGATAAAGAAGAGTAAAAATGAATGAAATAAGTGTTAAAAAGTGGTCGTATTCACGGGCCAACAACCACTTCGCTGATAAGTGGACTGCAGATAAAGTATTGCGTGCTGGTTACTTTAGGCCTTCCTTTTTTAAGGATGCCAAACAATATGTCAGGCGATATGATAACTGTCAACGAATGGGCTAGCCTAATAAAACCAATGAAATGCCTTTATGCCCCAAAGTTATGATTGAGCCATTTGAAAAATGGGCTATTGATTTTATAGGGCCAATAAATCCAACTTCATTAAGTAAAAAGCATATTTTGGTTTGTATAGATTTTGTTACAAAATGGGTAGAAGCTAAAGTTGTTTCCTTTGCTATAGAAAAAGTTGTTGTTGATTTTATTTTTACTGAAATCTTTACTAGATTTGGTGTGCCTAGAGAAATTGTTTTTGACAATGGTCTGCAGTTTATTTCTAATCTGGTACAGGGTGTGATGGAGCAATACAAGATCCGGCACAGGAAATCCACGCCGTATCACCCGCAAGCAAATGGCCGGGTGGAATCCACCAACAAATTGATCGAGTTCATTCTTACAAAGATAGTAAATATGCATCGGAAAGACTGGGATGAAATATTACCAGAAGCTTTGTGGGCATACAAAACCACTTGGAGAAATAGCATGGGACATACACCATATGAGCTGGTATATGGCAAATAGGTTATGTTACCAATTGAATTCCAGATCAAAACTTTCAGAACTGCAGTTCAGTTAGGACTAGATCTCTCTGAGGCACAACAACAACTTCTTCTCCAATTAAATGAGTTAGATGAATTTCGTAGGGATTCTGTTCAACAGAACATACTAATTCAGCAACAACGCAAAAGGTGGCATGAAAAATCTATTCAGAAAAAGAAATTCCAAGCAGGTGATTGGGTGCTCCTTTATGATTCTAGATTTAAAATTTTTAAAGGGAAATTACATATACGTTGGATGGGACCTTATGAAGTGATCCGAGTATTCTAGAATGGAGTGGTAGAAGTTAAAACTATTGATGGACAAAATTCAGTATTCTTGGTAAATGGACACAGATTAAAGAAGTATTTTCAACCACTTGCCAGGAAAGATTTTACACAACAAGTCCAACAGAAATTCGAGTCGATAGTGGTGAATCGTAATACCAACCTTTTGAAAACATGGATTCTTCTTATTCTTAAAAAATAAAAAATAAAAACAATTTTTTTTAATAAAAAGTAAAGAAAAAATATTTTCCTGTAATTATAAAAATCAGTTCGCTGACATGATTGCAGAAGGATCAACCTAAAAACCAGCTTGCTGGTAGGAAGATTAAAAATTTATAATAAAAAGAGAATGTTACTTGATCTTTAGATATGCTAGCGACCACCAAGTAAAAGCAGGTTCAGTAGAACCAACCTTTATACAATTGGGGTAATTAGCATGGATATTTTTATTCAAGTAACGCTTGATTCTCGCTGCGGTTGTTTTTCTTGCACCAGTGCAGGAAGACCTTCTAGAAAATTTTCTGACTTTTTTCATAATCCACTTTCGTAATATTCCCTCAGTTTTCTTCTTCAATCCTAGAATGATTAACCTTCCCATATTCTTCTGAATTTACCTTGTCTGTTTCGTAAAAAAACCTCACTTTACCCTTGAATTTTTTCCCTATCCCACTTCTGTTTATCCCCTCTTGTGGTACTATTCCTGGAATCCCTGTAACAACATTCCTTCCCATTCTGAAATTTCCCTTTTCCCACTTCTTTGTTCCCTCATGAGCTCATTGCAGGATCTCACGCACAAAGAGCAAAAGGATATGCTCTGAAGCATCAAGAAAGGGCAAAGAAAATTTCCAGTATAAGTTGAGGAATCTATGTTGGAAGTCCAGCCTATACTTTACTTAAATTCCCTATTTTTTTTTTTTTTTTTTTCAGATATTTTGCTTGCACTAGTGCAAGCATGTCGTCCTATATAATAAGTGCAAGCAGAATGGTACCAGTAGAATATCATAGTTTAAGCGGTGCAAGCAAACTGGTGCAAGCATACACCCTGTTAGAAACATAGTATAATTTGTTCTTTTCATAGCATACGTCATAGGAAAGTGGTCATCATGAAAGTTTATAAGAAGTCTTTTCACTTAGTCGATGAGTACTTTTGCTATCATATTAACTAGGAGAAAATTATTTAAAAGTACAAGGTGTTTTTAAGTTAAGAATGATGATCATTTTTTAATGAATGCTAAAGTTATTTTTTGAATTATGAAGGAGTGCGGAAGTGTTTAACTGTTGCTTGGATATAATTGCCCCTTTCCGCCATAATCCTAGATGTCCTTCACTCGTAATGATTACCTCACCTAGCCATTAAAATGCCACCGCAAGTACCAATCCGGCATAACCTCAAAGATGCCATGCATCCCATCCACGGCTATTTCAGTAGAATGAATGGGCAATAAGATGGAAGTGATGGTGGATGATTGGATCCCTATCTATAAGAACCAATTTTCCTGGTGTTGCATGTAAATTCTTGACTGTTCAAAATCGTTAAGCAGCGATGCCACCTGTCCGAAGTGAAACTTCATCTCTTAGTAGGGTAGAACAGACTGCTGAGTATCGCAATAGTCTTGCACTATTGTGAGACTCAGGCTTTCTTCAATTCTTGCAAAAGTTTGACGGGCACAACAGTGAAGTGGCCCTATAGTTTGCTAGAAGTTTAAAAAATGGCTGAGTAAAAATTGGGCCTCTAAAATTTGAGGTTACAGAAGAGTTTATAGCAGCAACAACAGCCTTGAAAAATACTGGTGAGCAGTGGTTTAAAAATAAAAAACTAGAAAGGAAGCGATGGCAGCGTTTCGTCGTTGACAAGAAGATGAAGGTATATTGGAAGAAAGGAATTCCGCGTAGTGCCCTGCTGGGATAGTGGCAGGACTTCCTTTTCATCCTATAGAAATTCATAACCTATGAGGGAAGGTACTCCCTCACTTTTGTGTACCATTTTAGGATGTTGTAGCATTTCGAAGCCAACCGGCATGCCCGATGGAGGACTAATTTCCCCCCTTTTTTTCTAAAGAGCTTGGAAAGAATGGATAAGGGTGTGTGGGAGGGACAGGCAGACCAGGCCAACAAGAAGTTATATCACCACGACCTGATAAATGTTTTGGTCCATAAACAATTAGAAGTTAAATGCATGACTTGGGAGGCGCTGTTAAAACAACTACATAAAAATATAGCTGCTGGAAAGGAGACAGAGGACCTCGCCAGCACAAGCAAGGGTCCGAGTAAGAATGTAAAGGGGAGTCCTTCTTGCACCAGTGCAAAAAGGAAATGACCTAAAAAATCAATAGAAGAAAGGGCCCCATCTCCAAATAAGAAGACAACTAGTGTACGTGTTGAAGAGACTCCTTCTACGACACCAGTATAGGCACAGACCCCCGAAGAAGACAACATGTCAATCCTTGCGGACGCAGAAAAATATGTGGAGGTTGAAGATGACACTCTGTTGGCCGATTTCATTAAAAAGGCCCGAAAAAATAATGAAGAATCTAGTGCAGGCAAAGAACCACAGTCCTGTAATATCCCAAAATAGGGAAATTCTACACTATCGGGAATATCTTAAGATATTATAGATGTGGAAATCTAGCAGATAGACTCATATGATGTGTTCAAAAACACATAGCCCTCAAATGAGTGAAACAGAAGCAAAAGAAGAATGTATACACCTTCCCAAGTGGGGAAAATGCAGAAATTAGACCCTGGAAACGTTATTTCTGAAGATATGTGTTTTTATTGGGTGAAATAATGCTAGGTTACCTTAGAATATGTTTTTAGGCTATCACATACAAAAAGGGATCAGAAATAAATCCATTTTGATATGTAAAACAGACCTTTCGGCTACCTGACATCTTAAAAATAGCCAAATCCCATGACTTGAGTTATGCAGAAAAAGGCTGAAGCATGTACAACATTATTTTATGAGGGTTTCTATAGTAAATAATAAAATAACATGGATCTAGAACTTTATGGGACAATATGCCAACAAAATAGAGATCTGACCTCCTTATTACATTATAAAGCTAACCCGGCAAGGGTTTAATGAAACACATGTACAAGAAATAGTAGATATGAATATTCAGCTCAGAAAATGCAATATTTATGCAACATTACAAAAATATAGCTGAATAATACAAAATAGGGATGAGGATCCCTTCTTCTAGCTTTCTCGGAGAAGGGTTGGCACTTTCCCTAGGAAACTAGCTCAAAAACAAGGGTCTTAACCCTGCTGTAGCAACTCTACATAAAATGATGCAGTTCCTTCAAGGGACTGTGCTGTAGGAGATGAGAACCAAATTGGCCTACTATGAATATCTAAAATGCACTCAGAAATCTTCCTAGCTGATTTCTCAAGAGAAGGAAGGCACCCTCTACTGAGAAACAGACCCGGAAGTGGTGTAAGAATCCTCCATTGCAACACCCTGCAACTCAGCAATATTCTGCTGCAGAAATAATGGTGGGACTGAAGAATGATGCTGGGCCTTGAGCCTGGATGTGGATCAATACAGGAAAAGCTCTCCCAAGAGGCCTCTAAAGTGAAGAGGTGGGATTCCCGCTCGGGAACAGCCAGTGCTGCCTTGCTAAACAAGAAGGGGAAGCCAAGTCTAAACAGACAAGATCAAGAGTTCGAAATAAAAAAAGCATGCCTAAAAAAGGCCTCCACCCTCTTCATATATAGCAAGTGAACCTCTCCTCATGGGGTACCATCCACATGTTCCACCAAGCTCATGCAAGTTTTCCTCCACCAAAACGGCGTTGTCCAACAAGATGGTTCAATGTATCTAGACAACTTTGTTGACTTGGTCAAAGTTGACTGAATCAACATGTCCCCATCTCTGTTCACACCCAAGGGTGCTCAAACAAGGTGCTTATTTTTGCTCCTTTCACATTAGGAGTGTTATTTATCCTTCTAAAGAGGTTAATGGTCCTCCCTACCCATTTATTCACCTACCTAGTGATAAAATAACTCTAATATTCCATTTATCTTAGAGGCTAAAATTTTGGAATATTACAGTCCTCCCCTCCAAAATGTTGCTTGTCCTCAAGCAACTGTACAAGGAGAGAAAAATCCTCCCCTCCTCTTCTTGCGGCCTCCTCATCAAAAAGTCTCCACCATTGCTCAACATGATCTACTACAAATCTGTCCTCTAGAGTCCCCCCCCAAGCATGCAAAACCATATGGATTACATCATAGAAAGGTGGAAGATGTAAGTGGAAACTTACCTGTTTTCCAATGGCCTCCCTAAGGTAGGAGTGATGATGAACATTGGAAATATTATCCCCCAATGAGCGACTCCCACACCCATGTTATCATCTAAATGAAATGAGCCAATCTAGTTAGCTGAAAAAGATCCTCAACCTCGGATTCATGCAATGTGTTGGGGCTGCATGGAGAGATTGGATCCTCCCAACCAAGTGGTTCCTCCCCCCATTTATGATAAGTATGGGGCTGCTGCTGATCTTGGGCTGAAATGTCATGACCTCCAAGAGTGGCCAAGCTACCCCATTAAACAAATAAACCATGAAGTGCCTCCTCCAAAAACTCAAGTTCTCCAATTGGATTCTCCCACATGATGAAGAGAGATGTAATTTGGAAATCATGGGTTGCCCATTGCTCCTCTGGAAACATGCATCATGCAAAGTAGGGAGAATCATCCTCCCAATGGGCATCTTTAACTCATGTCCCACTCTCCAATAAAATCTCCTCATGAACATAGAGATATCAGCAATACATGGAAGCAAAAACCAATAGAAACAAGTTGTCACATGACAACCAGAAAGTGGATCAAGGTCCCATACAAGGAACTAACGCAGTGCATTTATTGCCTGCATCAAATAAAAAAAAAAAGTTCTTTTCCATCCACTTTTTTGCTGCCACAATAATTTTACAAGATATAAACATGAAAGTACAAAAGGGTGTCAATGGTGCACAAAAAAAATCATGTGGCTTCCCCCACAAACCACCAATGAGATAGCTAATCTCAATACTACAAATGGATTTAAGTACATCATTATACAATATGCAAGAAGGAATAATCCTCCTTGGTACAATATGCTTCTCATAAAAAGACAAGACGTACAAAACATAAGGTGAAATTGTACATTCTCCATTATGTACTTGAGGTCTTGAGCTGAAATGGCCCAATTGAAAGTGCTCCCTTCCTCCCAATGAGTAGGAAGGTGGCTGTGACATCCTCTCCATCATCATCTGGGCTATGCATCTCTCCATATGCTGAAATATGTCTTGTTGAATGCCCTCCCAAATGAACTCCTCTTCCAAGGAAAGATATGCATCAAAATGCATGGAAAAGAAGTCCTCATGTGCTACATGTAATAGCTCCTCCTTGAGCTTAGAAGTCTCAGTGAATAAGACTCTGTCATAAGAATAGGTGACCATATCAACCACTCTATATCTGTCATCTCTATCAGGGTCATCAAGAATCATGCAAGCACCAAGATCCTTGGAGTACTCTACCAAGAGTTGAGACCTCCAGTATGGATCAATCCTCCCAAGAGACAATGCTGATGATCTGTAATGTGTATCTCTCCACATGTTGTTGTCTGCTCCTTTGACATCCCTCACGCCAAAGTCATCCTCCAAATTGCTGCCATGCCCATCATGTAGCTGCTCCAGCTCAAAAATAAGTAGTGACCTTTGGAAGTTGGCCTCTCATCAAAAGCTCTCCTCCAAAAAGAATATCCCAATATGGCCCAAAGCAAGCACGAGTACCCTCTGTTTCTCAAAGGAAGTACCCTCTGTTTCTCCAAATCTATGGAGTAACTCCCTTGCACCATATAGGTGCCATACTCCATGACCGCAACAACCTCTATCAGTGCAGTACAGATAGTGAGAGTGGGTGGTGCTGAAAGTGGAAGGATGCCCCCCTCCTCCCTGAGTTTATCCCAGACTCTCTACGATGTACTAGAATCCTCCAAAGTTTTCACCTCTCCGGAATCTAAGAGGGGTGAACCAAATGGTAGGATGCCTCTCATCACCTCTAGATCAGGTGACCTCCTTGGTGGAATGCCTCCATGTAGTGAGACATCTATGTCAAGAGTAGACTGCACATATGGGTGGGCAACCTTGCCCTTGCTTTTAGAGCGCAAACTAGTCTGCCTCTTCCTTGCATTAGCTTTCTGAAATAGAGAAGGATGCGTGCCTCTCATCAAGTGATGCTGCTTTTCCTCCCTACCTCCTCCTTCTAGCTGCCATGCTGCAAAATCATGCTGCTCATTGATGGTGCTGGGACCTCTATGTATGAGATCCTGGGAACTTCTTGCAATGACACAAGAAACCCTCCTATTGGAGAATGTTCTCCTCCTTCCTATGCATGAGGCACTAGATATGCTCTAGATGGGACAAAACTGTAACCTCCATCCTTCTCTTCATCTTCAATATGAATAGGAGGTAACTTCTCAATAAGAGAATCCTCCTGTGCAAAAGGACCCTTCATGCCATCTTGTCCAAGGTTGTGAAACAAATATCTTGCCTCCAACAAGGTATCATGCAAGATGTGATCTCCTCAAATAGGTTTCTGAAGTGGTTTTGAGTTTGCAGGCCCTCCAAATTTATGCAAAAGTTTCATTGGTTTGATTCCCTCATGTTTTGTATCAAATCTCTCAACCAATATTTTAGTGAATTTTGAAAAAGAAGAAGTATTAAAATTTTTCAATGAAAATGACTCAAACATCCACCAAGCATAGGCCTTACCTTCAAATTGCAGCGCTGCAACTCTGATGGCGTCTCCTTCAGAAACTGGGTTGCTGCTGCATATAAGTACACAACTCCTCCACCCAAGCTTTGGCTGAGCAAGTTGGGGATCCATCAAAGGTAGATAGAGAAAATATATCCATGTCATGCAGCTGGCTCCTTTCCACCTTGATCTTGTAGAACTCTTTGAAAGTAATATGACCTCTAAACTTCTCAGTTTGAGATTCATACTCTTGCAAGAAATTGCTAAGAGTTTCCTTCTCCGGCATTTTCTCCTCTTTCATCTCTTTCATAGAAAACCTAGGCATTTGACTGTGCTATGCATAATAGGTGTTAGTATGAATCTTTTGTCGAAGTGTACGAAAAAAGACCACTTTAGCTACGCATAACTTATAGCCCTAACATCAAATATGTCTGCCAATATCTTCAGATCTGCAATTAGTTGATCAAGCCAAGTGCTGCAAAAAACCAGATCTATGCATATAGAGACATTAAGCAGTAAAAATAAGGTTTTGATCCATACATCCAATAGATAAGACAAGAACAATTTTTGAAAGAATTTTTTGTATTAAGGGCACCTGGGAGGAAAACAAGAAGGTGTTTCCAATTCTCCTCATTGGGATGGGTTCTTGGAAGTCCTCAGCACTTCAGATCTAGCATTTCTCTCTCCTGTTGGTGTAGAAAACCCAGACAAAGATAGAACTCAAAGGGAGCTCACACAACAAATAATGGAAAATATGAAAATGATAATGGCTCAAAGTCAGACCAAGAGTTTAGATCCAGAGTGATCTAATAGGCAACAAAAGGTGAAGAATGGTAGGAGAAACCCTCCTATTTATAACAAAATATTGGGTCATTCTAGATCTTGGTGCATGATTAAAATAACCTTAACCAAATCTAGATCCACCTTTTATGGAATATTTTATTATATTTGTTGGAGGGAAAAAGTATTTGACTTGGGTCAAATCCCTTTATTTGTACATAATAAATAAATAAATGATTTATTTATCATTTTAAGGAAGTGGTTGAAAGATAATCAAATAAATAATGATTTATTTAATTATTTATGGGTGATTTAGTCATATTTAACAAGGAATATTATTTAAATACGATTTAAACAATTATTCCTAGAAAATAATAAGATAAATAAGGATTTATCTAATTAATTTCTTTGTTTTGGGTTAAACATGACCAGGAATAATAATTAAATTATTGTTTAATTAATTATTCCTTGAGGAAAATAAAACAAATATAGGTTTGTTTAATATTTCCTTTTGGGGTTTCCTGTTTAGACCATAAACAACCTAATAAATGTGGTTTATTAAGTTATTTAACATAGTGAAGGCAATTTTACTTAGGGTAAAATTGGTCTTACATGGTGTACTTGGGTCCATCTAATGATAATAGGTTAGATGACCAAAAAATAGTGTAACAGATTGCCCCCCAGCGTGCGAGTGTTAGGAGCAAATCGTATGACCGAAGTACGTTGTAAGAACTCAATCACCAGACATCAAAAGGGAAGTCGGAGAGAGAGATGTAAGGTAGACTAATGTGCTGAAGAACTAGACCCTGAGGAGACGAGACTTACAGGTGCAACAAGTCTCTTTTTATGAGAGGGTACTTGTGCTAAAGGCGGCGGGGGAGGCATACCTATGCCCGCCGAGACAAAGTAAAAAAGAATAGTTTGTCTAGTAAACAAGGGACCGAACCATAAAGTACAGCCGGCATAAACATGAGCCAGATAGAAATACAATGAGGGATCCCATATACATGTTGTGCCTAGGATAACAGCCAGGACTTATACAATAATATCTGAGTACATGAGATACAAATACAACCCAAATGCCCCCTACAAGCGGGGAAGGGCTCACAAAATCTGACTGATACATGAAAATCAAAGAGGCGCTGCAAGCGGCTAAGGCCGACATCATCAAATATATGGAGCTACATCGAAGGCTGCAATGAAGAGGTCATCCGGGCATGTGGGGGGCTACCTGCAGGGCCACCCCCTCATGAGGGCTGAGACATCTCACACACACCCGGGAATCACCAAGAGCTGCTGCTGCATCACTGAACCATCAAGTATATGGATCTCAATCATGATGAAAGGAGCTGGAGTGGAGAAAAAATCAAGTCAAAGGGAAATGAGAGATCCCTTTGCCTGATCTGAGGCACCAAACAAGAGTGGAAGTTGGAACCAAGGTACACCGCCATCTAGACCTGTCTTCTGGAATGAAGGAGCTGATGTCGACAGAAGGAGGTCCGCCATAGGTGAGGCAATGAGAGATCCTCAACTAAGGCACGAGAGAAAATAGTAGAGCGATGGATAGACTAATACCAATAATGAAGAAGGAATGGAGGGGACTGAGTAGCGAATGGATGAATTCCCTTGCTAGAGCATAAAGGGCATGAATGACATGGCAGCGACTGACACAATATCATAAGGGATAGGGGACAGTGGGACTAAAAGCCATAATTTGCGACACAAGAAAGAGACCAAGCAAGGAAGGATGGAGGACTATAGCGGGGTACAATGGGACTCGGGATAGACACCATGGGTGCGATGATGACTCAACTTGGATGCTCTAAACAAGGGCGACTTGATGGTGCTGCCACACAGAAAAGATCCCATGGGGGACCCAAAAAAAATGAGTACAAGATGGTATCTCATGACGAAAATCGACACAAACAAAGACAAGTATGGAGGCAAAGTGGTGCCCCAAGTACAAGTGTTGTAAGTGAGGAAATTCGATTTTGGGGGGAGGTGAAGTGACCCATCTTGGAAAAAATGTGTCCTAGTGAAGTATGAAATCACAAAAAACTAACAGATACCCATTTGAGGGCTCGGTGAGAGCTTTCCAACGGTGCAGACGGTTTGTCAAACGGAGCTACGGTATGGTCGCAGCAGGCGAAAGAAGAAACAAGGGTTCTCTTTTAATAAGGTAGTTTTCCCTCTAAATCCACTCATTTGCTAGTGTTGTTGTGGTGAATGTAGAGAGGAGAGAAGGCCCTAAATCTTGCGGTGAGTGTAGCGGACAAACCAACCGTTGGAATCAAGATCCGTCAGTTGTAGGTAAGAGGCCTAACCTTACTCTTTCATTTTGATGGATTGAAAGTTCAGTTTAGGGTCCAAAATCTCAGGAACAGACCCTCTTTGATCTCTACAGTCGGGTCGCACTTTTTGGGCCAAAATCTGCGACCTGGGAAAATAGGTTTTGAGCAAAAAAGTGCAACCTGTCCCAGGATTTGGCAGAAAAGTGCGACCTGAAGATGGAGGGGATTTTAGTGCTGTGTTAGGGTTGAGATTTTGGTTTTTGTGGATGGTGGCAATGTTTCTTATCTGTATGATGACAAAGATGATGTTTTTGTGCAGATATGGCAGATATACGAGTCAACTGGAGAGAGAGAGACCTGGGTACATTGCAGTCAGAGATCCAAGCGGATCAGGGTGTCCATCGTGTACTGGCCATGTTTGGGGTTCTGAAGTTTTCGGAGAACCCTCTGATGAGAGCTGGGGAGCCCTTGTTGGCCTGGATTGTTAGTTATTGGGATCCAGATCATGAGGTCTTTATAATGCAAGGGCACAGGATCGAATTGACAGTCCGAGATCTGTATTTTCTGACGGGTCTCCCGCCACTTGGGATGGTGGGAAACACGCAGCCAGTGCTACCGCGGGGGCGGCATATCATGGAGTTTATGGAGCGACATTGCTGACTGGGTATCCAAGTCAAAGGGACTCGGATACCGATTGGGGACCTAGAGAGATTAGAGACCCGTGCGGTGGCCACAGCGGTGCTACGGATCCTGGGCAACCAGGCATTCCATCACATCATAGGGGGGCAGATGATGATTGTGGAGAGTGTGTTGAGTGGGACCTATTATGGGTGGGCCCAAATGATGTTGGTGTCGTTAAAACGACAGTTGTCGCTCTACAAGCGGCAAGTGAACCCCGATTGCTCATATGGGACTTTATTGTGCGCCTTCTTTTTTGAGAAGATCCCGACCTTACGACCTCGTATACAGCTCCCAGATGGGGGCCCGAGAGAGCCCAGGATCCACCGGTGGGGGCGGCTACTGTGAAAAGGAGGAGGAGGGGCGGTCGGACGAGTGTTTTGACCTGAGTTCTTTGCCCATTGGGATCAGATGCCGTTATACATAGATGACTATCCCTATAGTGGGATGAGTTATTGTGGGGATCCGGACCTACCACTTCCACCTGGTCGAGTATGGGGACCTGATGGTAAGTGACAAGTAACTACTCTTTTTTGGGCATGTTAAAGTTAGTGAATAGTAGATAGGGTACTAATTCATGTACTTTTGGTATGCAAATATAGCTCCGGTAAAACCGGCCGGATATATGGGACAACCGGTAGCATCTGGAGCTACAAGTCCGAGTGGGTCGAGAGTAGTGCATAATGAGGATGCGGCCGCCCTTCTGGAGGACATCCGCCGTAGATGCGAGAGGTTGCTGACTGGAGTGTCAAAGCGCGGGTGGCAAGACTTAGACGACCAGTACATAGAGCCATGTATTGGTATACCTTCAGAATGGCGAGGTGTCATGCGGCGCATGGTGATGGCCGGTCAGGGGATACGTGATCTACAGGTTGCAGGAGTAGAGCCATTGGCTCGGGATCCGCCAGATAGTGATTAGGTGTGGGACAAGTGGTGCCCCCTAGTGTGTATGTAGGGACAGATGGTGTCCCCAGTTTTGATTTTTTTGTAACATGCTATGGGCATGTCATATGTATCAGAGTAGATGGAATCTAAACACATGTTTTGCGACACATATTATGGATATGCATATTTTTTAATGATTATGAATGTTATTGTATTGTATGAAATGTGTGTGATAAATGCCAATCTAGAATGTGGTTTGCAATGCTATCTACATAGTGATTCTGTTCTCGAGGTACATGGTTGAAAGTTATGGTTTCAAATTCACGTATCAAGAGTTTCACTCGTAAATATCGTCGAAATAGCACAGGATTACGCACACGATAGACACCATTTAGTTGCATGACAAGAAGCAGGGAATCTAAACGAACATGCAGATGGCGGATGCGATGAAAGAGGGCATCGGCTAAGAGACCACGCACTGCATCATATTCGGCCTGATTGTTGGTGGCAGTACCAATGCAGACCTCGTTTGAGAGAACAAGGGCATGCAAGGGGGTAAAAATGGCCCAACCTGCCAAGGCTAGATTCTGGGAGTAACGACTTGCACCATCGGTGTAACCGATATAGGGTGGGGACGGGAGGTCCTGCGGAATAGTGTTACAAGACAAAAAATGGGGGGAGGAGGTACAATGACGGCAGCGTGAGTGTATAGTAGACATCGAGCGGCAACTGCGGGAGGGAGTGTGATGGGCAAGATGGCTATGCCGCATATACAAACTAGATGGTGGTATATGAGGGCTATAGGAGGGTTGGATGGGACTCGGGCTGCAGAGGTCAACAGAGATACGGGTGGTGTTATCCCGTGTTTGGGCGGGAAGGATGAGGTCACGGGTGGAAAAGGTTTCCAAGGAGGCATCCGGATGGGAAAAGAGGGGATGAAGAGTGGAAGGGAAACCACATGATGCGGCAAAGTTACCTAAATCATCCGTAGAGGAAGAAAGGCTTACATACGGATCGTCACGAGGAATGACAGAAGAACAGCGAAACAAATGGTCAAATGATGTTGGGCCCAGGGTGGTCGCTGAAGGGGGGTCTAGCGAAACAACAGGGGAGGATTCAAAGGGAATTTTCTCCGAAGGTCTCACAGAGGATGATAGGTAGAGAATGTTGGTAGTAGACTCCGTCATCTGGACATCAGGGGGGGAATGTCAATGGGAGTGGGGGGATCCTCAAGCTGACCTGAAGCATACTGCGCAAGTATGGGAGAGGCGGACTGATTTTGTTCAACCTCATACTCTCGAACTACCTCTAAAGAGGCGCGGTAATGCGTCAGGTGAGGACAATGGTGGGAGTAATGGCCGTGGACACCGCATAAAGCACAGGGTTTGTTGGTGCGAATAATCTTTGGGTTCTTGGTTACGGACGAGGATGGAATAGAGGGGCCAGGCACCATAGACTCAGGGAACGTGACTTTAACCATGGGTTGAATACGGGGCAATTCGGGACAAGTATGGGTGGCATGACTGACGACATCACACAAGGCACAAGGCTTTGTGGGCGGAGGAGGAGCCGGGTCAGTCGGGGTGGCCTTGTCTTTGGCTACCCCCTTACAAGCTTTGCCTTTCTTTCCTGGAGTTGTCACCATAGGGGCAGGGTCCTGGGGAGGTGCGAGGGGCATGGTGGCAACGGAGGAAGCGAGGGGGACCGGTTGAACCGGTGTTAAAGCAAGATAAGGTTTGGGGTGATCAGGTGGGGTAGCGGCTGGAGGGTCAAGGTACCAGACGGGTATGCCCAGGGTCCGGTTAGGGAGAGAGAGGGTGGCCATGATGGGGACCGTATAGACTCCGGGAGGGGGAGCCAGGAAAGGTATCTGACCAGCGGGATAATGACCAGGAGGGACGGCTCCGAGATGGTTGAGGCCTGGGGGAACCGACCCAGGAGGATAGAGGGGTTCAGGGATACCAGCTGTAGGAGAAGGGCCAGAAGGAGGAGGTTGAGTCTGAGGTTGGGTCAAGGTACTGGCTGAGATGAATGGCTAGGAGCGGGTTGCAGTGGGCGAGGTTGAGTCTGAGGTTGCTGACTAGCCGAAGCGGGTCGCTTAAGGGCAGCCCGAGACGATTGCATCATGCAAACATTCGATAAGCTGGGATCAGAGAGAGAGGAGGGGGAGGGAGACTGTGGAAAGTTCCAAGAAACAAGGAGTCTTTGTAAGACGGAGAGACACCGGCTGGCGCGGAATCGATGGTTTGCTTATTGGCTGTAGAAGAGATGGTCGCCTCTGGGGGAGGTCCGAGACTTTGGCTCATGATAATTCAATTGGATGATGGACTATCTTACCATTGTGAGGAAAATGTTATCTTGCTAAAAACCGTTGGATGGGACAAAGAGACACAGACATAGGTGTAGCTTCGCCCCAATAGAATGTTGTAATCTAGAGGGGCGTCAATGACTTCGACGTCAACGCAACAATCTTGCAGAAAAGAGTGATAGGACAATTACGGAAAAGGCCAATGGGGTGGGAGGCATGGCCGTCCCGCACTCGAAGGGTGATCGTGGAAGGGGCCAACTCAGGAGATCCAAGTTGCTTCCAAACCGAAGCGGACATCACACAAGTGGATGCCCCCTCATCAATTATACACCGAGAAACGTTGGCGTTCCAGATTTTGACTGGGATTTGGAAGGCGATGGAAGCAGGAAGAGGAGGATGGTCTGATTGATGGGCGTCGAACACAATCATTTGGTCATCAGCAGGATCTACAGCGCCCACGGCAGATAGTAGAGCCTTCTTTTGGGAAGGGCACGATTGGAGGAGTTCCAGTGTGGAAATGGCAGCAGGAGATTGCGCCAAATCATCTACTATGCTATACGAATGAGCAGCTCGACCAGAAGCAGCATTTCGACGTAACGGTCCTTTAGGAATCTTGGGATGGACCTCAAATTTGGGTTGAGGGATATGTAAGGGACCATTGGTTGTCGAAAGAGGCTCTGTAGAACCGGAAGAAGGGGACTCGGGGGCAGACTGAGCGAGAGGCTTGGGGTACTGGCGAGACCGAGTTTGAAGGTGAAGGTCGACGGTTGGGGATGGATCAGAGTTCATCATGAGGATCTGGTAATCGGAGGAACCAGAAGGGGAAGGTTGAGTGGCGACCTGTCCGTCAGGTGGTTGGGTAGCCACGAATCCTTGCTGAGGGAAAGGATCAGTAAACACAGCTGGTTGAGTAGTGGCCACATTAGGGGGAGCATGAGGGGAGGCATGTTTTCCTCGCAATGTGGCTTGAGAATCCCACATCTGCCGCATCTGTGGTAAGATGGGACAATCATGGGTGTAGTGACCATAAACACCGCAACACGAACAAGGCTTATTTGTGCGAAGCGGCCTGTCCGGCTTGGGCTGAGTGCCCTGTTGCTGGTTAGCAGTGTTAGGGTCAACACCTTGAGGATTGGGTCCATGAGTACCAGGGGCAGATTGGTTTGGATTGCCTCTCCACCTTCTTTGAGAAGAAGGGGGATTAGTCGCGCCCTGCTGTGCAAATACTTGCCCTGGAGGGGGCTGTAGGTGCTGGTGCTGGGGTTGAGGAGGCAAGGGAGGAGGAAGCGCATATGCTGGAGGAGCTGGCGCACCAGGCTGCAGATAAGGGTAATGGGTAGGTTGGGCAACATTGAGGTAAGCAGGAGGTTGGGCAAAAGGAGGAGGCATGCTGTATCCTGGATACATGCTACCGGGAGGGGGGAGAGTGCTGGAGGAGCTGGCCCCTCCCTGAGGGAGACCATAGCCCATAGGAGGTTGAGCGTATGGATGGGAAAGGGCTCCAACGATACCGTCGGTGGAATGAGATGCCCCCGGGGTGTTAGCGCCACTGGGCCTGGGGAGGTCAGGAAGGACGGTATAAACATAACCAGACTGAGTGTAGATCAGGTCATATTTCAAGGCTATTTGGAGGGCGGCTTCTTCGGTTTGAGGGAAATGGGAGGCGACATCTTTGCCAATGGGAGGTAAGAGAGTGTGAAGGAACCAGTCCATATAAACCCGATCTTCGAAGGTGGGAGCTCGACATAAGCTCCTTCTTCTCCGCCATTCCTGGACATGAGTGGAAAGGAGGGTTGAAGAGGTTTGCTTAAAGAGGTCAAAAGCTACGTACCGATGTACGTATCGAAGAAGGGCTGGAAATAAGATAAAAAGGCTTCGGCAATGGTCGCAAAGGTGGTATGGGAAGAGGTGGCTTGGTCAACATACCATTTAGAAGCTTTGTCGGTAAGCGTGCATTGGAACAACCGAAGACGGATGGAATCATCGGTAATGGAATTGGAGGAACACCGCATGTGGGAAGATCGGACATGGTTGGTTGGATCTTCTCCGGCAAGGCCTTCGAACTTAGGGATGTCAGAGGGGAGCTTGGTTGGCATAGCAGACCAACCAACATCATGGCGGATAGGGTCATTGGTCAACTGATTGAGATCGGGGAGGCTGAAACCTGCCATGTAAGGGAGCAAAGGTGCAGCCGAGGTAGTTCCTGTGGCGGTTTCGCTAGGAGTAGTCCCGCCATTAGGGTTGGGATTACCGCTAGCGTTAGGCCCTAGACCAGAGATAGTGAAGGTGACAGGGGGAGAACCAGAAGGAGAACCCAATGAATCAGAAGAGGAGTCAGAGTGCAGACTTGGAGGAGGACTAACTCGACGATGGCGGGAAGGAGCAGGTCGACCGACTGGAAACTGAGGGTGAAGGCCAAGAAGTCTCCGGGATGTGCACCTTGGGGGTGCAATGGTGACAGCACAAACACGGCACAGGGGGAAGAAGAAAGATCAACAAAGGCAGGGAGGTGCAGAATCAAGAGAGTACAATATTGAAACAAGGGCAGATAGGTGCAGTGTCAATTGATTTTAAAGTCTTTGCCTGACAGTGTAAACCAGGCTCTTCTTCCCTTAGGGTGAGTGTGTGGCGTGTGTTAATTTTAATTTTTAAACCCTTTTCGTTTTGAGAGCAAGAGAAAAAGTGTGTTGCGTAACTAAAAATAAATCTGCAGAGAACAATATATAATGCTGAAATAACAGAAAATTAACAACTAACAATGCATCAATCTAACCCAAAAAGGCGGGTCTCTCAAAACTAGTCTAACAGAGGGGAAAAAATCTAGCCAAAACACACTACAAAGAGGCCAATAGATCTAGGGTGGAACGGGACAGGGATCTAAAGGAGAAATCTACTGAAAAGAGGTGCAGAACACGGCCAAGAGGCAGAGGCAAGGTGGCTGGAAAAAGGGAGGAAATCAGCAAAAGTAGATGGGGCAAGGAGGAGGCCCTGAAGGTAGATCCAAACAAATCTTCAGGAGGTGATTTGAAAGGGATAAGACTTGATTAAAAGAGATCTGAAAAGGAGGTATCAGATCTGAAAAAGGGGGAGCTGAAAATCTGAAAAAACAGACACCTGAAACAGATAAAAACTCTTCCACCAAAAGTGGAGGGTACTGGAGCCCTAGGGGGCTATGTTCCCACTTAGACGAGTAAAAAAGATCAGAAACAGGTCGAAACAGGCTGAGATAGAGGCTGGAAAACCCTGACAGAAGCTTCAGAAAAACCCAGAAAAATTGCAGAAAAATAGCAGAAAAATTGGCAGGTCGCAGGTTCTGACCTGTTTTCTATGCAGGTCGCAGATAATGGGCTGAAAAGTGTGACCTGGAGGTCCAGGTCGCAGTTTATGGGCTGAAAAGTGCGACCTGAAGCTCCGGGTGTCTCGGCGGCAGATTTTCAGAAAAGTTGTCGTCTCAGTTGCAGCTGATGTCTGTCACCTGCACAATATGGCCAGAAACACGCGGAAGTTAGAAATTTTAATGTTTTAGGGTTTTATAGGTGAAAAACAACATGAAAATAGGAAAAAAAAAAAGCTGAAAAGAAACCCTAGGGTCTGAAGTAGCTGGATATGCAGGAATATGAAAAACGACAGCGGTCGTAATTGAAAACCCGTGTGGAGTCGCCAGTTGTTAGTATGAATCTTTTGTTGAAGTGTACGAAAAAAGACCACTTTAGCTACGCATAACTTATAGCCCTAACATCAAATATGGCTGCCAATATCTTCAGATCTGCAGTTAGTTGATCAAGACAAGTGCTGCAAAAAACCATATCTATGCATATAGAGACATTAAGCAGTAAACATGAGGTTTTGCTCCATACATCCAAGAGACAAGACAAGAAAAATTTTTGAAAGATTTTTTTTTTTTTTTTTTGTATTAAGGGCACCTGGGAGGAAAACAAGAAGGTGTTTCCAATTCTCCTCAATGGGATGGGTTCTTGGAAGTCCTCAGCACTTCAGATCTAGAATCTCTCTCTCTTGTTGGTGTAGAAAACCCGGACAAAGATAGAACTCAAAGGGAGCTCACACAGCAAATAATGTAGAAAAATGTGACCAAGTGTATAGATCCAGAGTGATCTAATAGGCAACAAAAGGTGAAGAATGGTAGGAAAAACCCTCCTATTTATAACAAAATATTGGGTCATTCTAGATCTTGGTGCATGATTAAAATAGCATTAACCAAATCTAGATCCACCTTTTATGGAATATTTTATTATATTTGTTGGAGGGAAAAGGTATTTGACTTGGGTCAAATCCCTTTATTTGTGAATAATAAATAAATAAATGATTTATTTATCATTTTAAAGAAGTGGTTGAAGGATAATCAAATAAATAATGATTTATTTAATTATTTATGGGTGATTTAGTCATATTTAACAAGGAATATTATTTAAATAAGATTTAAATAATTATTCCTAGAAAATAATAAGATAAATAAAGATTTATCTAATTAATTTCTTTGTTTTGGGTTAAACGTGACCAGGAATAATAATTGAATTATTGTTTAATTAATTATTCCTTGAGGAAAATCAAACAAATATAGGTTTGTTTAATATTTCCTTTTGGGGTTTCCTGTTTAGACCATAAACAACCTAATAAATATGTTTTATTAAGTTATTTTACATAGTGAAAGCAATTTTACTTAGGGTAAAATTGGTCTTACATGGTGTACTTGGGTCCATCTAATGATAGTAGGTTAGATGACCAAAAAATGGTGTAACAATAGGGTGTAGCTGCATTCTCACACCTATCATGTACCAATCTAGATCTGGATCTAGATCCAAACTCATCAGGAGATTCCATCTCTCCTCTCATCTGCTTAAGATTTTCATTGATGCACTGCACAGATTTTGGAAGTATCTTTGTAAGCTTATCTTCCCTCTTTCCTCCATATGATGGAGTATTATTTCTTTTCATCTCTCCTTCTCTGGATAGCTGCATGGCTGAGTTCCATAGGCTGAGCCAATATTGAAGCTTTGATACCACTGTAATATCCCAAAATAGGGAAATTCTACATTGTCAGGAATATCTTAAGATATTCCTGATGTGGAGATCCAACAGATAGAATCATATCATGTGTTAAAAAACACATAGCCCTCAAATGAGTGAAACAGATGCAAAAGAAGAATGTATACACCTTCCCAAGTGGGGAAAATGCAGAAATTAGACCCTAGAACTGTTATTTCTGAAGATTTGCAATTTTGTTGGGAAAAATAATGTTGGGTTCCCTTAGAATATGCTGTTAGGCTATCACATACAAAAGGGGATCATAAATAAATCCCTTTTGATATGTTAAACAAACCTCCCTTCTACCTGACATCTTAAAAATAACCAAATCCCATGACTTGAGTTATGTAGAAAAATATTTAGGCATGTACAACGTTATTTTATGAGGGTTTATGTAGTAAATATTAAAATAAAATGGATCTAGAACTTTATGAGACAATAAGCCAAGAAAACAGAGATCTGACCTCCTTATTACATTATAAAGCTAACCCGGCAAGGGTTTCATGAAACACATGTACAAGAAAGAGTAGATCTGAATATTCAACTCAGAAAATGAAGTCTTGCTACAAAATTACAGAAATATAGCTGAATAATACAAAATAGGGATGAGGATCCCTTCTTCTAGCTTTCCGGGAGAAGGGTTGGCCCTTTCCCTAGGAAACTAGCTCAAAAATAAGGGTCTTAACCCTGCTGCAACAAATCTGCATAAAATGACGCAGTTCCTTCAAGGGACTGTGCTGTAGGAGATGAGAACCAATTTGGCCTACTGCCAAGATCTGAAATGCACTCAGAAATATTCCTAGCTGATTTCTCAGTAGAAGGAAGGCATCCTCTACTGAGAAACATACCCAAAAGTGGTGTAAGAATCCTCCACTGCAACACCCTGCAACTCAGTAATATTCTGCTGCAAAAATAATGCTGGGACTGAAGAATGATGCTTGGCCTTGAGCCTGGATGTGGAGCAATACAAGAAAAGCTCTCCCAAGAGGCCTCTCAAGGGAAGAGGTGGAATTCCCGCTTAGGAACACCTAGTGCTGCCTTGCTAAACAACAAGGGGAAGCCAAGTCTAAACAGACAAGATCAAGAGAATGAAATAAAAAATCATCCCTAACAAAGGCCTCCATCCTCTTCATATATAGCAAGTGAACCTCTCCTCATGGGGTCCCATCCACATGTGCCACCAAGCTCATGCAAGTTTTCCTCCACCAAAACTGCACTGTCCAACAAGATTGTTCAATGTATCTAGACAGCTTTGTTGACTTGGTCAAAGTTGACTGAATCAACATGTCCCCATCTCTGTTCACACCCAAGGGTGCTCAAACAAGCTACTTATTCTTGCTCCTTTCACACTAGGAGTGTTATTGATCCTTTTAAAGAGGTTAATGGGCCTCCCTACCCATTTATTCACCTACCTAGTGATAAAATAACTCTAATATTCAATTTAGCTTGGAGGTGAAAATTTTGGAATATTACAAGTCCCCACAGGACATTGAATCCCCTTCTGCACTAGTGCAGGAAGAAGAAGAAGAAGAAGAAGAAGAACCAAAAGAAGAAGAAGAAGAAGAGGAAGAAGTGTTTGCTTAAACCATGAGGGATACTGAGGTCCCTGAGGAAGACACAACCATTGTCAAGATAGAATAAGAAGAAGATTTGGTAACTCCTGCTGCTTCGATAGTTGAACTAGAGCTTCAAGTGTAGAACTTAGAACAACTCATAACTAAAGTGCATGAGGATAAAGAATGGAGTAAAGAAGAATTAACTGCGGAGATCCAAAAAAAGAAAGGAGAAGTTAGAGTTTGGAAGTACCAAGTTGCGCAATGTTTCAAGTGACTGAAAAAGGTGACAAAGAAACTAAAGAACATCAGAAAGAAGAAGTCTGAAACATTGCAGTTTGATGTCAGTATGTTAGAGCAGGATTGAGTTGGAATGCTTAAATTTTTGAAGGTTTTTTGCAAAGGTAAAGAGTTGTGTGAGGACACACAACATCTTAGGGATGGGAGGATGTTAGCCCCATAATTTTCTCTCTTTTTGTCATTTTCCCCTTCCTAAATCATAACCATTTACCATTGTTTTACCTCTTTTATGCACCCTCATGTTGCACCAGTCCAAGCACGGTGACATATTTCGTATAAAATTTATTTTTCATATTTTTAATTCAACTTAGCATTAATTATTTATTTATTATATTATTTATTACTTTTAATCACTATTTGTAACTTATCGATATCTCCAATGTTTATTTGGTAGTTAGAGTACTTACCGTGACCATTGATCCTAGTGTAGGATCGGATCTTGCATCATTGCAAGCACAACAAATCCTTGTAGGAGATCTGAACCTCCTTGATCACTGCCTCGTTTTGAGCAGCTTCAGCCACAACAGCAAGATCGATCCAAAGGTAGCCGAGACAGAATCTATGAAGGACAAAAGCTGGAGATTGGCTACAACTAGTTTTGCTAAACTATCTAATTTTGAAGGCCGAAAAGCTAAATTCTGTGCTTGGTTATGTAATCGGTTGAATGATCTATTTTTTCCTTTGGCCAAAGATCTATATAATGTAGAATGTAAATAGGACTAAAGGGGAGGCTTTTATAGCAGAATAGAATAGAGACAAAGCTAGAGAGGCGGTAACAGGTTGTTGCATTTTTTTATCGCCCGAATCTGGGCTAGACGATGTATTAATATATGTACTTGCCTCAATGAATTAATAAAAGGGAGCTCCGCCTCATGTTTCACAAATTGCGTTTCTGTATTTGAGCTAATGAATTGATTAAGGTGTTGAGTAGTGTTTTTATTTAAAAGGGAAACACACTGGTTGGCTAGGGCCCAGCCAACCCAGCACGTTTACCCCATTTCCCATTTTCCTATAATTTGTGTTTACATTTTCAAGTGTGATTTAATTTTAAGCATATGAATTCTTGTTTGAGTGAAAGCGGATATGTTGTGTGAATTAGATAAATTTCCTTTTCCTGCAATTTCCTTTCTTGCACTTGATTTCAAATTGGTTTTCCTTCACCTGGTCCAAGTAGGAGAAATAACCCTGGACCAGTGCACGTTGGTGTGATATCTCCTTTTCTACAATTCTGTTTGATTGGTTTTCCCCGCCTGGTCCAAGAAGGAGAAATGAACCTGCACCAGTGCACGTTGGTGTGATGCAGGAAGCCTTCTTAGTCTATTTCCCACAATCTTATTTCTTTCATTAAATGCTTATGACAGGATAAATGTATATTGATTGTTTCTTTATTCCTGCACTCTGTTAAGATCAGAAACATTCACTTTTTATGTGTGCAATTTGATTTAACAGTACAATATCACTTGCAATAATTAAGCACTCATTTTAAGAATTAAATGCTAAGTGCAGGAAGCTCTGATCTAGTGCAGGAACTAGTTTCTTGCCATGGGATCTGAGTGCTTTGAACCTGGAAAAGTTCAAGCCCTTGGATGAAGTAAAAAGCCTTTAGTAAAGACACCATTTATACCTTCTACATAAATCTCTGTTCCCGCACTAGTGCGAGAAAACTGCGATAGTGCAGGACAGATTAGTGCAAGAAGGAAATCTTTAAAGGAGCAGGTTTAAGGGCCCATCTGATGAGACTGCTAGTGTCTTTGCTAAAGAAGAAAAAACACTCAATAGTTAAACAATAATTAGCTGGAGTGATTCCCTTTTATCTTTAATTCCCTCTTGAAAAAGAATTCTTTCTTGTTCCAGTCCTAGATTATTTTGATGGTTCAAGTTGTCTTTTTCTCTTTTTAATTTAATTCTGCAATCTTTCCTTTAAAGAAATTAGGGATTTATATTAGGAAGATTCATACCATCTTTGGCATTTCCTGTGCTTCATCTCTAAGTTTACGGATCCCCCGAGTTGACAAAGTAAGTGTTGAGGAGTTTGCTTAAGTGTACTTCCTGCACCCAACAAAAATATGAAAGGTAAAATTCTAATCTTGGCCTCTCAAGGTAGGTGTCGAAGAAAAATTTTCCTTGATTTTATCAAATGAAGCTTGACACTCATCATTCCAATTAAATTCAGATTCTTTAGTCAATAATTTGAACAATGGAGAGGCTACCTTTGTCAAATTTTCAACAAACCTTCTATAGTAGCCTGCATGTCTAAGAAAAAATCACACTCCCTTTTGATTGATTGGTTGGGGTAGCTTTACAATAACTTCAATTTTTTCTGGATCAACCTTAATTCCTGCAGCAGAAATATGATGACCCAAAACAATACCTTCAGTCAAAATCATAAAAAAAAATTCATTACTTAATGAAAGATTAGTTTCTCTACATCTTTACAATTTTTTTTCAAGATTATGTAAAGCATCATCAAAAGCATCACCCATGACTGTAAAATCATCCATATAAACTTCCACACAATAATGCAAAAGATTAGAAAAACTACCAAGGACCGCTCGTTGAAATGTGGCTAGTGTGTTGCATAGACCAAATAGTAATACTTTATATGCATAGGTACCACAAGGAAATTTAAATGTTGTCTTCTTCTGATCCTCTAGAGCTATCCTAATCTGATTGTATCCGCTGAACCCATCTAGGAAGGAAAAGTAAATTTTCCCTGCTAAAGTGTCCAATACCTGGTCTATAAACGATAAAGGGAAATGGTCTTTTAATGTAGCTTTTTTTAGTTCCCTGTAATATACAAACATTCGTCATTTACCATTATTTTTGGGGACAATAACTAGTGGGGATACCCACTGGATATCTGAGATAGGATAGATGAATCCTAAATTTAAAAATTTCTACAATTCATCTTTTACAATTTCCCTTAAAGCGGGGTTCATCCTCCTCTGTGGCTGTCTCACAGGCCTAGAATTTTATTCTAAATAAATATGATGAATGCATGTGTGTGGGTGAATGCCCCTCATATCTGTATATTCCCATGCACATATATCTGAAATTGTTTTTCAATGTTTGAATTAATTGTTTTTCTTGTTCAGGAGTTAAGGCATAATTAATGTTTAAAGATTTTTTAGGAAAAATTTCCACTACCTTACTCCCAAATTCAGTCATTGAATATGCAAGACATGCAGATAAGAGGGTTGAATGTAATTTAGAAGTTGTATTATGTTCATAAAAATCCCGCTGATCAGTAATGATATCTAAATTATGACTAGACTGTTTTTCTAAATGATGCGGAAAATTAGGATCAGAAATACAACAATTTATGAGATTTTCCTTAGAATTTTACTTAAGACTCATGGCTTGGGCTAATGTTAAAATTGGCTGGATACACTCAGAATCATGCTCTTCTTCTTCAACCCAACGTGTATTCTCCTATCTCAAGAGGGGTTTAGCGGGGGGATACAAATTGATGTGCTTTGTTTCAGCCCCATGAGTGATGCTCATGTTTCCAGATCTACACCCTCTTTAGGAATCAGCCGTGGCTAACCACGACCTCCCCAATATCAATGGGTGCCCTCCTAGGTTGGTTTTAGGTTGAAGAACATAAAATTTTGCACGATACTCCCAAGAATCTAATGAGATGACAATGTCCTCGAATGCCCCCTCCGGCTTACCTTAGACATATCTAATAATTATAACATGGTAGGAGTGGATAATAAGTCAAAGGATCCTATATGATATAAAGTATCCATAGTCATCACATTAATGGCTACACCTAAATCAATCAAAGTGTTCTTTATGGGATACCCATTGATAAAGGTGGTAACCATGGGGATTCCCTAATCTGCATATTTTTCAGTAACAAATCCAGTGGAAATTAAACTTGCAAGCTTTACACCTACTTTAATTGTGGAGGGTTCTTTATTTTGTCTTCCTAGTTTCTTGATACATAGTTCCTTCACTGTTTTGGCATATATTGGGATATCCTTGATTGCTTGTAGCAATGGGATCTTAATGCACATGTTTCTCATTTCATACAAAAGATCGAACTCGGGCTATTTTATTTTTATCTCCATTTCCAACCTCTGTGGAAAACAAGGCTAGATCGTATGGGATGAGGAAGATTCTTGTGGCCTAGATGATTTTGCTAGTTCAGGTGTGGTTTCATCTTCAGGTATTTCTAGGCTATCTTCCTCTACATTCTCTTCAATTTTTTTGGGCCGAGTAACCAATTTTCCCAATCTAAGCTTAATTGCCTATAGCAACACATGGAATTCTTGCAGTGAAACAGAGAATTCCTACAACATAGGATCAAAAATTTCCTGCAGCACAGGAACAGAAATTTCCTGCAGCGGCTGCAGTGCAATACAATAGGTAGGAAAATTGGGATAAGTGACCAATCCAATATTGTGAGCGGATTGGATGGTTTTATTATTGGGGTTAGACACTGGCTGAGCAAGTAGCTATGTGGGACGAGGTTGGTTTCATGGGGTAGTCATTTCAAGCTATTGTTGTGTTCATACCATTTTTTGTGGTGTGGGCTGTGGAGGATAAAAGTTTTGAGTTGGGAAAATTTGTGCAGCAGGGTAAGAATATTCCCCTAGCAAGGTTGTTGAGTGGGCCAAGGCTTCCAGGGCATTGGAATACTCCACATCTTATTTTGAGCATAAGGAAATTGAAAATGAAATTGTGACATACCTGCAGGATGTGGTTGCCATGGTTTTTGAGGTGCCATTGCATAAAGTGCATTGACAACTCCTTGATTTGCTATATATGCTGCTTTGATTTTAGGCAGAGAAGGACATTGAGCAGTGGAATTCTCAGCTTCAAAAATTTGACATACCTTTATACTGTCAATAGGGCATTCCCTTAGAGCTTGTTTCTTTCTGCATTTGGAGCAGAACAAAACCAAGGCTTTCTCAAGTTCATTTTGTTTTTCCTGTTTCTTCTTAGCTTGAAAAACATCCAATTGTGAATACAAAGTGCTAATAATATCAGTTTTAAAATTTTCAAATAAATTACCCATTTCAGCTCGGGTTACTTATACTCTTATAATTTTCCAGTGTTCAACCCAGGGTAGGTAAGCTTGTGAGATACTATGCAAAATATATGCAGGCTTATTACTGCAAGTGTTCATAAATTAACTATTCACACACACAAAAAAAAATTCCTCTTTCCTGCATTAATAATTAGCAACAAAGGCTATGGAGTGGACTAAAACATCCCTCTATAACTCTTGGTATTGATGATATTGACCATGAAAAGATAAAATATCAAATAACAACAATCAACAAACCAACTTAGACAATCATAAATCCAAGCTTTGATCAAATGAAACTAACACATTAACATGAAACTTAATCATTTAATCAATTAACAGAGTGTTTCTGAAACTTTAGAAAGAATGGATTAGCTATGTAAAAGAATTATTGCTACATAAAAAAGAATTAAACACACACACAATGTGCTGCAGGAGTTGTGAGCAAAGGGGCCCTCCCTCACTCACAACCCCTTCAAAAATAGAAGGGGTTACTCATCAAAGTAGACAGAACATAAGATATTGTATTAATACGAAAATATACAACTAAGTAAAATCTGATATATTTCTTATCAGCCGAAATCCCAACCCAACAACCCTTTACAATATGAAATACATCTGCTTTTATACAGTCTCCAAAGCCCATATTTGGCTCGAATAAGGAAAATGACTAATCTAAGCTATCATCCAACAATAAAGGTATATAGTATCAAAATTAGCTTTTGTTGAGTCTAATCCATGACTGAAAGCATGGATTAGATGATTTTGGTTACATAGCTGAAGCTGCCTCCTCATGTGGTCATGAGAAGAAATATGTAGGTTCAGGTTGTTTCAAAAGGAGGTTCGAAGTAGCCAATAGGATAGCCTTCATGCGCAATGAATTCCCCACAAAACCCATGTTCTTACTGGATCTGGAAACAAGTAAAACATAGTAAACTGTTGATGTCACTGTAGAAAATCAATGACTGTAGAAAGTCAAGCCTTATGTCAGAAATCTGGAGCTGCTGCAGGAAATCTGGATCTTCTGCAGGAAATCCAGAGCTTTTATAGGAAATGTGGTCGCACGAGCCGTCTTCAAGATTTTCCTGAGCTTCTTCAAATCAAAGAAAATATGCACACAATTTCTAGATCATTTGGAGTGGTAATTCAATAAAGATACAACTAGAACAAAGAATACTTCAAGTTTAAGGAAAAATGACACTTATTATATTAATTTGAAATACCTTAAGCTTATAGTACCGTTTTAGCCAAAAATAAACAATATAGTCGAACTAGGCATAATTAAGGGTGGAAGCAGTGAAAGAATAGGGGAGGTAAGGGTTGGGAAAGGTGTTTAAAATAGAAAAAAATGGGACTTAACATCTCCCCCACACCAAAAATCTTGCATGTCCCTATGCAAGAAAAAATGTAGCAGCCTTCAAAACAGAGAGTCAGCTGTTCACCTGGGCCACAGCTACTGCGACCAGATGATCCAACTAGGCCTAACTACACTCCACCTAAATCTGACCCATGTACATTTAGTTCTTCTTATTCAAATGGTCTATATGAGCCTACTTATTTTTCATAATGCGGGCTTCTTTCTCATGACACTCCTCATGCTCTTTCTGCATTCTAAGTTTGTTCTCCTTCAAGGTTGTGTTTTCCTTCCTTAAGGCCTGCTCTAAAATAGTGAACTCTTTAATGGTCTCTTTCAGCACCTGTCGAGACCGTTTCCTCTAGGGAGTAACTTCCACTTCATGATGTCCTTGGGAAGATTGGGGCACACTAAGGTCTCTTGCCCTTGCTGCTCTTCCATGGTTTCATTTCTAATTTCCTCCAAAAAAGGACATAGTGTCCTTGTCAATGAATGTGGCTGGTTCCACCTTATCCTTTCCCTTGGCCAGACCATGGGGCTCTCCTTTAGTTTTATCAGATCTTTTGGGTGGTGTTCCCTCTTGTATGGTATCCTTAATAGCCAGCTTAGCGACCTGTCTCTTCGAAAATATTTTAGTGAGGGTAGAAGGTCCCTTTTTTTAGGAACCTTTTGTAGTGGTTTCCATAGTTAGCATTACTTCTTCATCCCCGTCATCCTCTTTTACTTGTGGTCCATGAGTCCATGACTTATTCTTAGGCTTCTTTTCTAGTTTTTCATCCTCGAGCACTGGGGATTCAGAGTCTCCATCTTCCAGAAAATGGTTCTTGGCCAGAAAGTCCTCCCATGTATTTTTCTTTTTCTGCAGGACCTCCATTAGGATGATTTTCACTAGCCCATGGTGATAGAGGTTTTCCTCTATATGGACGAATATTTATTTTGCAACCATGGACATTTTGGCCAAAGACATCTTCAAATAGTATGGAAAATTTAGGGGTTGTTCTCGAAACTGTCCAAGAAGCCAAATGTTAAATAGAAATTCCAGGCCAAAGTGACCTTCACTCATTATATACTTCTACAGGAAGAATAGTAGGTGATGGTACTTACTTCTCAAATACTCTTGTGGAATCCCCTTGCCCCAATCAAGGTTTGAATGATACTTGCGAAGCAAAGATGCACACATTCCCTTGTTTAAGCATCGATTCTTAAACCATTTCTCCCCATATTGTGGAATTCCACATGCCTGCGCCACCAGGTCCTCTGTTGATCGAAATTGAACATTTCTGACCTGCGCTTTATCACCATTTAGGTTCAAGGAAAATAACTTCATCACTTCGAAGTTATGGCCACTGAACTTCTGAAATAAGGGCAACCATCCTGGTTTTTCTATCCTCGCTTTGATGCAAGGGTTAGATTCCATTAGCACGAGGCTCTATGGCTCAAATTGAATAAGGGGTCGTGGTTTGGACACGGTGAAGGAGGAAATGGACAGAGAAGATGAGGAGGGAAGGGATAAAGTGAATGTGGCTCATAGGAATGTAGACGAGAGAAAACAATGTACACAATTTACAGGAATATAGATTGAGACTTTTGAAATGGATTTCTTAACAAAGAAAGGGATTAAATGGGAAATATCGAAAAGCACGGTGTTTTTCGAAAGGCAGGTCGTGATCATGATTGCCATCATGATCCGACCTTCAGGATAAACATCGAAAGTACTACCACTATGATGTCAGAATCATGATGACAGGTGGTGGGATTTACACCACAATGACTTACAATCATGTTTTTCCGCAAGGGTTATCATAGCCTAAGTCATGCAAATTATTTAAAATTAAAGTGTCATTATACCTTACCTCAAGCATATTATCACTGGCTGTACCTTACCGAGCTTACCTCTAATGGTCCAGTCCTTGATGACATTGATTTTCCTTGCAATGATAACTTACTAACATTACATTAACATTACATCAGACACTTTATGAAATAATTCATGACTTAGATCAATAATTAGTCTTAGTACTATATCAAATGATTTAAAATAATGTTCTGTCTATACTTTTTGTCTTTCAGGAAACCAAGGCGTTGCTGCAGGAAATGGAATTATGCCTATCAAATGTTCTGTAAGAATTAAAATGTGACTGTTGAACCTTCTACAGGAATTGAAGCTGTGTATGTTGAAGCTTCTGCAAGAATTAAGACTGTGTCTATCAAAAATTATGCAAGAATTGAAATTGCGTCTATCGAAACTTCTGCAGGAATTGAGACTGTGTCTACAGGAATTGAAGTAATTGTTGAACCTTCAGTAGGAATTGAAACTGTGTCTATCGAACCTTTTGCAGGAAACCAATCTCTCCATTATTTATGTACAATCCATTGCGCATGAATGAAGGTGTTTATTTCGAATGTGAAATGATCTCATTGGATTACTAGCCATTGGGTCAACTATTAACCAATGCGAGGCCTATCACCATTAATGAGAGTGAGGACCAAGGTACCATGATGCACCCTATCAAGCGTGAATTTATGAGCTGTTGTCGAATCCCCTGTAGGATCTAGTAGTAAAGGATCCATAATGTTTCTCCATTGCTATTGGCGAGGTAGCCTCTCATTAGGACACACAGGCTTCAAGGCATCACAAGGCTCTAATCCTGCACCTAGATAAGATGCTGATGTCGATGGGCCAATATTGTTGGAAGGGGGACCTTAAGAAATCCCACATTACTCCAATACGAGCAATCCATAGATTAACTGATTTTTTTTTTTGATTGAGGGGATCCCAAAGGATCTACTCACCTGTGTCTTTAATGAGCCCAGTGGAAATCCATGCTCACCAAATTTCAATTTTAGAGAGTCTGAAATACATAAAAAGAAGACTCCAAGGTGGCTCCTTTTCCGTAATTAGTCCATTGCGACCGGAAAAAGGAATAAGCCTATACCCAATAGACATTCCTCTCATGGTTTACTGAGCATGAGGTGGAATAGAGTAAGCTAATTGTATCATCAGGAAAGTCAGGAAGAGATAGTGGAAGGAATAATCCCCTCCCTTACCATCTCCAGCTCTTTCTTCTTCACAATTTCTTCTACAAATTCCTCCTTTGATTGGGATTTTTAATATAGCTTGAGTCTGTGCCCATTCACCAAGAAGGTAAAATTCCCATCATCAATAGTTTTAAGCCAAACAAATCCATTGTAAAATTCTTTCTCGATCTCATAGGGGCCTAGCCAATGTGTATTGAATTTACCTTTAAAGTTCTTTAATTTTGAATCATACAATAATGTCCAGTCTCCTTCTTTGAATTTCTTATTTTTTATATATCTTTCATTCCATTTATCCTTTTGTTGTTGGATCAATTTAGTATGTTGAAAATCATCCTGTTTGATCTCATCCATCTCATTGAGCTGCATGATTCTCTACTATTGTGATTCATCAAGGTATATACCCAAATCTGATGCCATCTTGAAATTTATGATCTGAAAGTCAATGGGCAAAAAGCATTTTTTTCCATACACTAATTCATACAGAGAAAAGCCAGTGGTACTCCTCCATGTGATCCTGTAAGCCCATAATGCCTCAGGAAGTCGTTTAGGCCAATCCTTTTTGTGTAATTTCACTATTTTGGTAAGGATTGTCTCCAACACCTTATTGGTTGATTCCACTTTCCCATTGGCCTGTGGATGATAAGGGGTGGACTTTTGGTGGGTAATCTCATATTTTTTCACAATTCCATGGATAAGATTAGACACAAACTAAGAACCTTGGTCAATAACTATTTCTCTAGGTACTCCAAATCTCACAAAAATATCAGATAAAAGAAAATATTCCACTGCTTTTCTATTGCTCTAGGTAGTGCTCTTTCCTCCACCCACTTTGTAACATAATCAATACAAACCAAGATATACTTCTTACCTTTGGACATAGGATTGATGGGACCTAAAAAATCAAGAGCTCACCTCTCGAAGGGTTCTATGAGACCCTGTGTCTACAAAGACATCTCGTCTGATTGTACAGGCCGCCCCATTCTCTGGCAGTTATCACACTTCTGACCATACTCCTTTGCATATTTGAAAAGATTAGGCCAATAATAACCCGAGCGAAGGATCTTATAAGATGTCCGCTTGTTTGCAAAGTGTCCTCCACAAGGTTAATCATGATAGGCTCTCAAGATGTCATAGATCTTATTTCCCCTGACACACATGCGAATAATCAAGTCAGGTCAAGTGAAAAAGAGATATCCCCTAATCCAAGAGTAATCAACACTTTTTCTAATAATTATATTTTTTCTTATTAGATGAAAATTAAGGAGACAACTTTCCCGTAACATGATAACTAGCCATGTATGCAAACCAAGGCTCTTTAACGAAGATGGAATTTTTTTTTTTATTCGGAAATTTATCATTAACAGGAACATCCTCACTCGCATGGTTAAGCCTAAACAAGAAATCAACTACATGATTTTCTTTTCCCGGCCTATCCATACCGTGACGTCAAATTCCTGCAGCAGCAACAACCACCTAGTAATTCCACCATTAGCGACTAATTTATTCATGAGATAATGAATAGCAGAATGATCCGTGTGCACAAAAAATTCATAACCCATGATGTAGTGTCTAAACTTGTTAATAACATAAATCACATCAAGGAATTCTTTTTCAGTTACTGTATAATTCAGTTCTACACAAGTTAAGTTTTTATTAACAAAATAAATATAATGGGTTATTGGATCCTCTTTTTGATCCAATACTGCTCCTATGGCTCAATCAGATGCATCAATGGAAATATGAAAGGGAGAATTTCAATCTGGGCCTCTCAAGGTAGGTGCTAAAGAAATAATTTCCTTGAGTTTATCAAATGCATCTTGACACTCATCATTCCAATGAAATTCAAATTCTTTGGTCAATAATTTGAATAATGGAGAGGCTACCTTTGTAAAATTTTCAACAAACCTTCTATAGTAGGCTGCATGTCCAAGAAAAATTTGCACTCCCTTTTGATTGATTGGTAGGGGCAGCTTTATAGTAACTTCAATTTTTGTTGGATCAACCTTAATTCCTGTAGCAGAAACATGATGACCCAAAACAATACCTTCAGTCATAATCATAAAAAAAATTTCATTGCTTAAAGAAAGATTAGTTTCTCTACATCTCTGCAAATTTTTTTCAATATTATGTAAAGCCTCACCAAAAGTATCACCCAGGACTATAAAATCATTCATATAAACTTCCACGCAATCATGCAAAAGATCAGAAAAAATACCGTGGACCGTCTTTTGAAATGTGGCTGGTGCGTTGCATAGACCAAATGGTAATACTTTATATGCATAGGTGCCCTAGGGACATGTAAATGTTGTCTTATCCTGATCCTTTGGAGCTATCCTAAACCGATTGTGTCCGTTGAACCCATCTAGGAAGGAAAATTATTTTTTCCCTACTAGAGTGTCCAATACTTGGTCTATAAATGGTAAAGGGAAATGGTCTTTTAATGTATCTTTGCTTAGTTTCCTATAATATACACACACTCTCCATTTACCATTCTTTTCGGGGACAATAAATAGTGGGGATACCCACTGGCTATCTGAGATAGGATAGATGAATCCTACATTTAAAAATTTCTGCAATTCATCTTTTACAATTTCCCTTAAAGTGGGGTTCATCCTCATTTGTGGCTATCTCACAGGCCTAGAATTTTCTTCTAAATAAATATGATGAATGCATGTGTCTGGGTGAATTCCCCTCATATCTATATATTCCCATGCAAATGTATCTGAATTTTTTTTCAATGTTTGAATTAATTGTTTTTCTTGGTTAGGAGTTAAGGAAAAATTAATGTTTAAAGATATTTTAGGAAAAATTTCCACTACCTTACTCCCCCATTGAGTCATTGAATATGCAAGAAATGAAGATAAGAGGGCTGAATTTAATTTAGAAGCTATACTATGTTCATAAAAATCCTCCAGATCAGTAATGATATCTAAATTATGACTAGACTATTTTTCTAAATGCTGCGGAAAATCAGGATTAGAAATACAACAATTTATCAAATTTTCCTCAGAATTTTCCTTAAGACTGATGGCTTGGGCTACTGCTAAAATTGGTTGGGTACACTCAGAATCATGCTATTCTTCTTCAACCCAATGTGTATTCTTCGATATCAAGTGGGGTTTTGCGGGGGGATACAAATTTATGTGTTTTGTTTCAGCCCCATGAGTGATGGTTACGTTTCTAGATCTACACCCTATGCAGGATTCAACCATGGCTAACCCAACCTCCCCAAGATCAATGGGTGCCCTCCCAAGTTGGTTTTACTTTGAAGAACATAAAATTCTACAGGGTACTCCCAATAATCTCTTGAGATGAGAATTTCCTCTAACACCCCCTCTAGCTTAACCTTAGACCTATCTTCTAATTCTAACATGATAGGAGTGGGTAATAAGTCAAAGGATTTTATAAAGTCTCCATAGTCATCACATTAATGACTGCACCTAAATCAATCAAAGTGTTCTTTATGGGATACCCATTGATAAAAATGGTAATCACAGGGATTCCGTAAACTGCATATTTTTCAGTAACAAATCTGGTGGAAATTAAACTTGCAAGATTTCCACCTACTTGAATTGTAGAGAATTATTTCTTTTGTCTCCCTCGTTTCTTGGTACATAGTTCCTTCACTGTTTTGGCATATATTGGGATATCCTTGATTGTTTGCAGCAATGGGATCTTAATGCACATATTTCTAAGTTCATACACAAGATCAGACTTGGGATGTTTTGTTTTTATTTCCATTTCAAACCTCTCTAGAAAATGAGGCTGGATCGTATGGGATGAGGAAGATTCTTGTGACCTAGATGATTTTGTTGGTCCAGGTGTGGTTTCATCTTCAGGTATTTCTAGGTTATCTTCCTCTACAATCTATTCAATTCTTTTAGGTTGAGTAACTAGTTTTCCTGATCTAAGTTTAATTTCCTGCAATGGCATAGAGAATTCCTGTAGCGACATCGAGAATTCCTCATGTGTAGGAACATAAATTTCATGCAACAATACAGGAGAAAAAATTTCCTGGAGTGGATGTTGTGCAATACAGTAGGTTGGAAAAGTGGGATAAGTGACCAATCCAATATTGTGAGCAGATTGGATGGTTTTATTGTTGTAGTTAGACACTTGCTGAGCAGGTAGCTGTGTGGGGTGAGGTTGATTTGGTGGGGCAGTCAATTGAAGCTGTTATTGTAGTTGTACCATTTGTTGTGGTGTGGGTTGTGGAGGATAAAATTTTTGAGTTGGGAAACTTTGTGCAACAGGGTAATAATAGTTCCCCTGCCAAGGTTGTTGGGGGGGTCAAGGCTGCCAGGACATTGGAATATTCCACATTTTATTTTGAGCATAAGGAAATTGAAAACACGATTGTGACATACCTGTAGGACGTGGCTGCCATGGTTTTTGAGGTGCCATTGCATAAAGTGCATTGAAAAATCCTTGATTTGCTATATATGCTGCTTTGATTTTAGGCAGAGAAGGACAATGATCAGTGGAATTATCAACTTCACAAATTCGACATACCTTTATACCATGAGCAGGGCATTCCCTTAGAGCATGTTTCTTTCTGCATTTGGAGCAGAACACAACCAAGGATTTATCAAGTTCATCTTGTTTTTCCTATTTATTCTTAGCCTGAAAAACATCCAATTCTGAAGACAAAATGCTAAGAATATCAGTTTAAAAATTTTCAAATAAATTACCCATTTCAGCTCGGGTTACTTATACATTTATAATTTTCCAATCATAAATTGTCAACCTAGGGTAGGTAATCTTGTGAGATACTGTGCAAAATATATGCCAGCTTATTACTGCAAGTGTTCATAAACTAGCTATTCATACACACATAAACTAATGCCTCTTTCTTGACTATGGAGTGGACTATAAAATCCCTCTACAACTCTTGGTATTGATGATATTGACCATGAAAAGATAAAAGATCAAATTACAACAATAAAAAAACCAACTTAGAGAATCGTAAATCTAAGCTTTGATAAAATGAAATTAACACATTAACATAAGAAACTTACTCATTTAATCAATTAACAATCTGCTGCTGAAAATTTAGAAAGAATTCATTAGATGTGAAAAATAATTATTGCTGCATAAAAAATAATTAAACACACACACACTCCGCTGCAGGAGTTTTTAGAGAAGGGGGCCCTCCCTCACTCACAACCCCTTCAAAACTCGAAGTGGTTGCTCAAAAAAGTACATCGAACATAAGATATTGTATTAATATGAAAATATACAGCCAAGTACAATCTGATATATTTATTATCAGCCGAAATCGCAACCCAACAACCCTTTACAATATGATATACATATACTTTTATACAATCTCTAAAGCCCATATTTGGCTCGAATAAGGAACATGACTAATCTAAGATATCATCCAACAATACAGGTCTAGATTATCAAAATTATCTTCTTCTGAGTCTAATCCATGACTGAAAGCATGGATTAGATGATTTCTGTTACATAGCTAAAGCTGCCTCCTCATGTGGCCATGAGAAGAAATCTGTAGGTTCGGGTTGTTTCAAAATGAGGTTCGAAGCAGCCAACAGGATAGCCTTCATGTGCTATGAAATCCCCACAAAACCCATGTTCTTGCTGGATTTGGAAATAAGTACAACATAGTCAACCGCTGATGTCGCTACAGGAAATCGAGGCTTTTGCAAGAAATCTAGAGCTGCTGCAGGAAATTCAGATCTTCTATAGGAAATCTGGAGCTTCTGTAGGAAATTTGGCTACACGAGCAATCTTAAAGATTTTTTTGAGCTGCTTCGAATTAAAGAAAATCTGCACACGAGTTCTAGATCATTTAGAGTGGTAATTAAATAAAGATACAACCATATCAATAGATACTTCAATTTTAAGGAAAAATGACACTTAAGATATTAATTTAAGGGCGGAAGGAGTGCAGAAATAGGGGAGGTAAGGCTTGGGAAAGGTGTGAAAAAAAGATAAAATCAAGACTTAACAGAGGCCACAACCCCCTTAAGATAACAAGCCACAAATTTCCAAGAGGAACCAGCTTCTTATGAATGCATGCCACCACATGCTCTAGCCGATGGTTTAATTTTAATACAATTTTCAAACTAAAAATAGAGGCTTATACAAATGCACAAAAATATAAACCTGGTCATTTGTTAAACACAACACCTACTCCTTTTCTCTATAGTCCTTCCTTGCAATGCATACTTCACTATTTAAACAACTCTAGTCTAGGACCTTCAATTTCTCTGCATGGTTATCACTTCTCAACCACCATAAAATTTTTTCTCACTCTTGGTCACTTACAACCCCTCATACCCTTCACACATCTCACATTTTTTCTTTTTTCCATGAGACAATGTTTTCTCCACCTTTTTTTTAATTGGAGACACAATGCACAACATGCCTTGTCAGCTCATCAACCATCACATTCAATGTGTATTTTGGCACACTAGTCTTTAATTAGAAAATATCGATATCAGACTCATTCACTCAAACTCTGGAAAATGTATTGTCTCCATCCTACTAGCACATTTGAATAATTACCTCTATATTTGCATCAATTTTGTGATTGATCATCAAAGTGTTTTTCCATGTTGAGAATTAATTCTCAATAAAAAAGCATGTGGCAAACATTATCATTCAACCACTGCAACTGTATTTATTCACTACTAGGAAAATACCCTATAGTGAAGGTTTTTTCGGAAGCCCCTATAAAAATATCCCAAAAATCCGTTGGTAGTGGAGGTCACTAGCAGAGATGGGTGGGAAAATGTTTTAGCGAATGTTTTTTAACGGTGTGTCTATAATACCCAAATGCATCAGTGCATTATATAATCATACACATCGGTTCTTAATAGAACATGGTGCACTGTGAAATTTTTTTTTTTATAAAAAATAAAAATGTAATGGTGTGCTAAGTACATAATGCAAACTAGTGCATATAATACTCGATATCAATGGAAAGGGTTGGATTTAAAAAAATTCGGTCGTAAAATTCATTTTTCCTAGTCCGATGCTATAACATCATCATGCCCCAATGCTAAACAAATACACGAATGCCCTGGTGCGTGACCACTATAGAGCACCAATGCTTAACGGAAAGTGGTGCACCATTGCAAGTTTATTTTTTATACAAATAAAAAATAACAATGCAGTACCTATATAAGGTGCACCGGTGCATATACTACTCGATAACATTAGACAAAGATTAAATTTTAAAAATTTCAGTCGTAAAATTTATTTTCACTGTTTTGGTCCTATACTAAAATGATGCACCAGTGCCTAAACAACAAGAAAAATGTTACTGATGAAACGAGAACTATTACCTCAAAACGGGAACTCTAGCCCCAAAAGACTAAAAAAAAACATGAAAAAATGCCGCAAAAGAAAAAAGTATGTATTCCAGAATGCATTTCTTTTTTTCTCAAGGTCAAATTTCACCTTTTTATAAAATATGCTAAAAACAAAATTGTTTCTTAAAAAAATGATTGAAAAAACACCCTCAAAACAAAACGAGTTGATGCTAGAATAACAAAAAAAAAAACATTGTGTCACACTTTTGACACATTGTAACAATGGAATTAAAGACAACATATTAGGACATTGAAAAATCGTAAAATTCTAAATTTTTTGATAGATGATGATAAATATAAACAAAATCATGTCTGAAGGGCTTATCATTTTGAACAATTGTTATCCATGTTGTTAAACATAAAATATCTTGACTCTAAACAACTCTAAAATTGTAATTATTTTCAACAATAACTTTAAAGATAAAATTTCGTGGCGCATAAAAACCTTAATGAAAAGTTGTAAATATCAAGTTTTTAAATCTTATGTTTTCAAGATACTTGAACCATGAAATTATGGAGAAATTATATGACTTAAACAATTTTTAAAAATGAACAAGTAAATGAAAAATTTATTATTCATATATTTGTTTGTTTATATATAAAAACATATTTTTTAATTTTTTTAATTGTTTTTATATATTTTAAATTATAATTGTTTTAGTTTTAAGAAAATAAAAATTAAAAACTAAAATCTTCTTATATATGTTTGTTTATATTTTAATTTTTTTTTATTGTTTTTTTTTATATTTTAAATAATAATTGTTTTAATTTAAAAAAAATTAAAATTAAAAAAAAAAATTTCTTTTCTTATATTTGTTTGTTTATTTTTTAAAACATATTTTTTAATTTGTTTTTATTTATTTTTTTATATTTTAAAAATTTAATCGAATAATTTTTTTTATATTAAATAATACATTTTTTTTATTATAATAGTTTTTGTTTAAAAAAAATAATTTTTTTTTAAATAGTTTGTGTTTGAAAAAAATAAAATAAAATAAAAATTAATTTGCCGCACGCCAGGGGCCGGAAGTAGGATGGGCAACCCTCGACGGCGTCGCCCGACCGACTTCTGGCCCCCGGCTAGGTGAAGGGCGATTCCGAGAATCACCCCCAGCTGAGCGAAGTCGGAATCGCCATCCGCCTAGCCGGGGGTGATTCTCAGAATCGCCCTCCGCCCAGCTAGGGGTGATTCTCGGAATCGCCCTCCACCCAACTAGGGGTGATTCTCGGAATCGCCCTCCGCCCAGCCAGGGGTGATTCTCGGAATCGCCCTCTACCCAGACGGGGGCCAGAGGCAGGCCGAGCGACGCTATCGAGGGTTGTCTAGCCTGCCTCCGGCCCCCGAATGGGTGGAGGGAGTTTCTCAGAATCACCCTCTGCCTAGCTAGAGGCCGGAGGCCGGCTGGGTGGCACCATTGAGGGCTTCCTAGCTTGCCTCCGGCCCTCAATTGGGTGAAGGGTGATTCTGAGAATCGCCCTCCACCTAGTTGCGGGTCGGAGGTAGGCTGGGCAGCCCTCGACGATGCCACTTGGTTTGCCTCCCACCCCTGGCTGGGCGGAGGGCGATTCCGAGAATCACCCTCGGCTGAGCAGAGGGTGAATCTGAGAATCACCCCCGACTGGGTGGAGGTTTATTTCAAGAATCGCCCCCGGCTGGGTTGAGGGCGATTCCGAGAATCACCCCTGGCTGGGTGGAGGGCGATTCCAAGAATCACCCCCGGCTAGGAAGACGGTGATTCCGAGAATCACCCTCGGCTCGGCGGAGGGCGATTTCGAGAATCACCCCCGACTGGGAGGAGGGTGATTCTTGGAATCGCCCTCTGCCTAGCTGAGGGTGATTCTGGGAATTTCCCTCCGCCCTGCTAGGGGTGATTCTTGGAATCGCCCTCTACTCAATTTGGGGTGATTCTCGGAATCACCCTTCCGCCCAATCGGGGGTGATTCTCGAAATCGCCCTCCGCCCAGCCGGGGGCGATTCTCTGAATCGACCTCTACACAGCTGGGGGAGATTCTCGGAATCACCCTCGGCCTAGTTGGGGGCGATTCTCGAAATCACCCTCTGCCCAGCCGAGTGTGATTCTAGGAGTCGACCTCTGCCCAACAAGGGGCAATTCTCAGAGTTGACCTCTGCCCAGCCGGGGGCGATTCTTGGAATCAACCTCTGCCCAGCTGGGGGTGATTCCCGGAATCGACTGCTGCCCAGCCGGGGGTGATTCTCGGAATCGCCCTACGCCCAGCTGGGGGGGTTCTCGGAATCACCCTCGGCCCAATCGGGGGGGATTCTCAGAATCGACCTCTACCCAGCCCGGGGCGATTCTCGGAATCGCCCTACGCCCAGTTGGGGGCAATTCTCAAAATTGACCTTTGCCCAACCGGGGTGATTCTTGGAATCACCCTCTGCCCAGCTAGGGATGATTCTCGGAATCTCCATCCGCCCAATTGGGGGTGATTCTCAGAATCACCCTCCGCCCAGCCAGAAGTGATTCTCGGAATCACCCTCCGCCCAATCGGGGGTGATTCTCGGAATCACCCTCCACCCAGTTGGGGGTGATTCTCAGAATTTCCCTCCACCCAGCCGGGTGTGATTCTCGAAGTCACTGACGACGAGGGGGTGATTCTCGGAATCACCCTACACTGCCCGGCCTGCCTCCAACCCCGGGCTAGGCAGAGGGAAATTTCGAGAATCGCGCCCAGCTGGGCGGAGGGTGATTCTTGGAATTTCCCTCCGCCCAACCAGGGGTGATTCTTGGAATCGACCTCCGCCCAGCCGAGGGTGATTCTCGGAATCGCCCTCCACCTAGCCGGGGGTGATTCTCGGAATTTCCCTCTGCCCAGCCGGGGGTGATTCTCAGAATTTCCTTCCGACCAATCATGGGTGATTTTCGGAATCGCCCTCCACCCAGCCGGGGGTGATTCTCGAAATCGCCCCCCACCCAGCTGGGGGCCGGACGCAGGCAAGGTGGCATCGTTGAGGGCTGCCCAGCTTGCCTCCATCCCGCAGCTAGGTGGAGGGCGATTCTTGGAATTTCCCTTCACCTAGTCGGGGGCTAGGGGTAGGCTCGGTAGCCCTCGATGGTGCCATGCAGCCGACCTTCAACCCGCAGCCAAGCAGAGGGTGATTCCGAGAATCTCCCTCAGGTTACCCGAGGGCCAAAGGCCAGCCAGGTGGCACCATCGAGGGTTTTCCAGCCTGCCTCCGCTCAGCCGAGGGTCGAAGGCAGGCTGGGAAGCCCTCGACAGCGCTGTCATGCCTACCTTTGGCCCCTGGCTGGGTGGAGGGTGATTCCAAGAATCACCCCCGGCTAGGCGAAGGGAGATTCCGAGAATTGTTCCCAGCTGGGTGGAGGGAAATTTCAAGAATCACCCCTGGCTGGGTGGAGGGCGATTCCAAGAATAGCCCCTAGTTGGGCAGAGGCCAGCCGGGTGGCGCCATCGAGTGCTGTCTAGCCTACCTCTGGCCTCTGGCTAAGCAGAGGGCGATTCTTGAAATTGTTCTCCACCGAGCTGGGGGTCGGAGGCAAGCCGGGCGACGCTGTCAAATGAAGGAGATTGGGTTTTGGATCTATTTTCAGGTTCATGTAAGTTTTATTATACAAATTCAAATTTAAATATTTTATTTTTTACTTTTTATGTCTTTATACTAATTTTCTTACTTATTTCTTTTGTACTTGATGATTAGGTACAACACTAGCATGTTGCCTACCAAAAGGAAGAAATTGCATTGCCATTGAGAAATACACAGTGCAATGCAAATTTATTCAACAAAAAATTAACGCTTTTGAATTCCTTCCAGATGTGAAGCAAGAAGTTGGTTTGAGGAAAGGGGATTTTAATGAATCACGTGTGGTAAAAAAAGGAAAGGAACCTCAACCACCATTATATGGAATGATTGGAAAGGGATGCTTTAGAAGATTTGCAGACATGAAAGATCCATTAGAAGATGACAATGACCAAAATGAGGTAGAAAATGTTGCAGAAGAAGCCATCAATGATGTTCTAGATGATGTTGAACATGTATTAGTTGATATTGTTGAGGATCTTTAACTTATGCTTGCAAACAAAGCTCATTTTTGAGATCTATTAATCAATTTTACTTGTAATGTTTAGACTTTGATATTTTATGAGAAGAATCCTTATTTTTTGCAAAAAACATGTGATTACTATTATTTTTTGACATAAAATTCAATAAAAATGCTATTTTCTTAAGTTTTTTTGTTAATATTTTCCCAAAATTAGTTTATTTAACATGTTTTTTTTAACAAAAAGTCACTAAAAGTGTATTTTTTGCATTCTATTTGTATTTTTTTGTCATATCGTTCAAAATATTGGTTTTTTAGCAACAATTATTTGATGTGCATTGAAAAATTAATTAGCAATACAAAAACTTGTGGAAAATATAAATTTTATAATATTGACCCTTTTTTCATTTTTTATCTATGTGAAAAAGTGAAAATATCATTACAAATTTGTATTTTTTTCTTTTTAAAACACAAGTACATAAAAACACTAAAAAATAAACATCTCACGAAATAAGAAGACATTAGAAAATTTATAGTGTCAAAATCAATCCTCTAAAAAAACGTTGGTGATGATACGCCACCACTGTTCAAAATCGACATAAAAAGCATCATAGAAAAATAAAATAAAAATTAAAGTGCCAAAAACATGCTAAAAAAAAAGAGTTTGATTCTGCATCACCACTTTTCAAAATTGAGTGTTTTTATTGCTACGTCAAAAAGTAGGTACCAGTGCGGTTACCTATTTCATCGGTAACAGTGTTCAAGGTGCACCACGATAGGGTTTTAATTTAAAAAAATAATGGCACACTTAGAAATGTGCACACACTAGTGTGGTTACCCTAGTGTGCTAGAGAAGGGTTAAATAAAAAGATCTACCAACCATAAAAAATCATTTTTACCATTTGCAGTGTTGTAGAGATCTCAAGCATCGATGCTACTCTTGACTTTTTCAAGCGCCCTACTGTTGGTGCTTCCCTTGCTTTCCATCCTTCCATCCATTACTTAGTGTGTTGTTTTCTAATTTCCTCAAATGATGCTCAAATTTGTTTTTTTCATTTATGTGGTATCCATGCCTCCTCAACAAGAAAATTTCTAGGTAATGTACATGTTTATGTTTAAATTAATTTTTCAGTGGATTAGAATTGAAAATCAGATTAAAAAATCCATTATTTATTTATTTTTTTCCTGTGCGGTGCGTTTGTCTAGTTTAGCTCGCACTGATGGTAGTGCACCCTGTAAATTTATAGGGTGCACCACAAATCAGTGTGTTCTGTTAATGCACCACAATTTTTGATGCACTTAGTAAATTGATATGCACCATGAAAGTTATAATTTTTACACGGTGAATTTGGTAAAATTTACTTCATGATGTGTTTTTTTTTACCAAATGCACCACATGCATAAATATTAAAAAAATATAGCTTGGTGTGTTCATTAGCCTAAATGTTCAATTTTAGTGAAAAAACATTATGCATACACAATGGTGTGAATTGTATGTCGATACACTGCATTGATAAATAAATATAACCAATGTTTAAGAGGTGTGTGAAGTAGCTTTAGGCAAGGTTTTTAGTGCTTTATTGGGTTTGTGGTACACCGTGTCTGGTGCATTACGGATTTTTGGGCGCTCCATGGATGTTTTTTTTTTAATTGAAAGTTATATTCCATATTTATAAACACATTTTTTGTTTAATATTTGTTTTTTTGATTTTTTATGTATGAGTCTTATGTATTGTATATTTCAATCATGCAATAGAGATGTCAACAGAGGAAGGATCAACAAGAGAAGGAGAAAATGGTGGACCAATACAATGTGGTCCAACCGTGAGAGGTGCGAGAGGGGGAGTGGTATTTATACCCTCACCCTATTACCATAGTGACCCAAGTCCTCTTGATTAATGTAGGCCTCCTTAAGTACTATGAGTAGGTTACATCCTTGAACAAGAACTCTGTGTTGTTGGCACAAATAATCTGTTGGTGGGATTCCCACCAATAGGATTTCCGTGTCGGTCCTAACACGTGGTATTGACCCACTAAGAAGGGAATATATTTTATCACTAGCATATCCAGGATATGGGAGGATTTTCCCCAGTTCCCTGATGTTCCCCATGGTGTTACATCAACGATTAAGCTTGTATACTCTCAGAGATAAGTTAGGGATCATGTAATGCATGCAATTTTTTTTCAGGTGCGTGGTGGACAACTACGGATCACTTGTTTTGGCATAGATGAGTTTAGGTTCCTCTTGCTATTAGTTAGTACCATTGCACACTATGCTAGTGATGGGCAACGAATTAGTTTCCCTATTTTTTTTTTATGTTGATTATTTGGTGCATAGGCCACAATATATAATTTGGTCTTCCATTTTTTTTGCGACAATTTTGTTTTGCTTTAGATAGGTGTAATGTTATGATACATGGGAGGGAGAAGTTCCATTTTGCATTAGAGATTTATTTTTTATTTTTTGAGTGGTTTCTTGAGATGGGGGCTACTTTTGACCATCACCATCCAAGGCCGATGACTGAGGTGCAAATGTGCATGTGGGGCGAGATGATTCCCAAGAGGGGCATGCCAAAGTATCTGACCAGGATTTTAACTGAGTCATTGGGCCTACTGGGGAGTGAGGATGACCACTTTTTTTTCTTTGTGTCATTTCCTTATGCGGGGATGGATTGGTGACAGTGTCGCAACATAATCTTCACGCTGGATGAGGCTAAATATGATACATGTAATATTAATGTTTTCTTTAAATTAATATAGTTTCATTTTATTGTCTTAATCAAATAGAATAAAATTGATTATAGCACACTATTTAAATTATTTTATTAAAATTTTTAATGAAATTTTCTAATTTTTTTTTGTGTACTATATATTTTGTATACACAGAAAATTTCATTGGGGACATGCCTCCTCCCCCACCGGATAGAGATGCGGATATGACTGAGGCCACGAAGGGAGAGGCACATCCTTAGATGAAGATGGGAGTGAGCATGTTGGGTTGGTGTCAGATTTAGGATGGAGTCTGCCCTATAATGACTCGAGACATAAGGGTATATCCTAGGGTCTTCGAGTTGTTTAGGGACTATCCGTTCAATATGATGAGTATTATGCGTTATATCATTAGAGCTACCAGGCTACTGGAAGTGAGGAGGGATGGGCATGCAGTAGATACATATTTGTCTTCACTCAATACTGACCCATCAGATCATGATGATTAGGGTGATGGTTCTTCCAGTGATTAGGGTGGTGATCCTTCAGATACATAGTCTTCACCCAAATGTATTGCCCCATCAGAACATGACCAGGGTGCAGGTGATCCTTCTAGTAGTACTCCACCTCCTCATCATTCACCTCATGATCACCCACTACCTCATGTTTATGATCCTTAGAGAGTAGACCAACCACCTTCTCCTCCACCTTATAGTTCGACTGTTGAGGAAGTTTACCATCCATCAATTTCTACTACAGACCAGAATACTACTACTATTGTTGTATCATATTTTGCTACATTAGACTAGATTGCCACTACTATTGTTGTATCAAATATTTCACTTGATCATGTAGTTATTTTACTTGTTTGTGTATATATATATATATATATATATATATATATATATATATATGTATATGTATATGTATATGTATATGTATATGTATATGTATATGTATATGTATATGTATATGTATATGTATATGTATATGTATATGTATATTTTAGGATGTGTGTGGTGATTATGTTAGATTACAATGCTTTTGTTTTGTTAGATGTGATTATGATGATGATGCACTGTGATTATTAGATTTGTGTGCTAGCTAATGACGTTAATATGTGTTAGAGATGTATATAATTAGATGATGTTAGCGAATTTGAATATCTATTTTAGATGATATTTATGTTTGTTATATGGTTATCATCATAATGATGTTTATTTTTATGAAATTATATTTATTATAGATTATGTATTGATGAAATTATGTCAAAATTGTATATATGAAATTACATGAAAAACGACTTACTTTAAAAAAAAATGCAAATATATTTTTATCAATTACAAAGTTTAATATGGTTGAAACTATAATTGTAAATATGTTCTATTTCTTATATATTTCATACATATTCATTCTAGCCTAATTAGTAAAATATTTCAATACTCATGAAAAACAATTAAAGGTAAAATAATTTAGTTAGTTCTTAATAAGATGAAAATGTGTAACTCATTAAATTTTTAATATAAAATATTATTGATAATAAATTATTCAAAAATACAATTTAAACAATGAGAAATTACACATGGTTTATATATAGAGATAGAAAACCACTATAGATCCATCTTAATCATAGATTTATGAAGCTCTAAAAGAGATTGAATCTTTTGACATGTACATATTTTTTCAAGTTTTGAATTCTAAAAAGAGATTTTCATATAATGAGATCTGATCCCTCTCAGTCGTTGGTAGATCCATTGTTAAGATGGTTCTATACTGGTTTATAAAATTCAATCTATTTTTAAATTTAAAAACTTAAGTCAGAATTTTTTATAAATAATTTACATTTAATATAACTTAAAAGGTTCTATTTTAATAAAATTTAATTTATTGCTAAAGTTATGGGAGTTTCAAGAAATTTAAATTTATTATTTATAACAACTCTTACCTATTTCAATTAGAAATTTCTCTCTTTGAAGACGAGGAAGAAATGTAAAAAAAGGCTTGTGAGGTTACTTGTAGCTGGGGATTTGCTTTATTGGAAGCTCCCCCTTAGAGAAAGAAGTGAAATTTTTTCTAGTAATAAAGATATAACATTTTGGTGCTAATTTCGTTCTTTATTTGTTATTGTACTCATTTAAACTTATGTTTCTTAATAACAAATATGAGTTAAATAAGATGAAAATCATAATATATTAGATTTAACTTTTTCACAAATAATATATTTGATTATTTCTTAATGAAGAAGTCAATAATATTATTTTACCCACATATTTATCACCAGATAGTCACTAAAATTCATGTTTTCACATTTCTACTAGCTTATACATCATGTTTACAATGATAAATACATGTCTACTTTAAATAATTTACTTATAAACAGATAAAAATAGATATTTATTTTACATAATCTAAATATGAAACAAAAATGCATCACCAATTCTATTATAAAGTCAAATATATGCCTCTTAGTCACCATGACATTATTTATCATTTAATTCTTAGCCACAAATATTTATTAATTCAACTTTTATTTATAATTACCATTGAAAAGAAAATTCAAAACTCTTACATTATCCATGAAGAAACAATTACAACCTAGGAATCAATGTAAGCCCATTTGTTTCTCTTATATATGGTCCATAAAAAGATGTAATCAAAATTTTATACATGCACATAAGACCTCTTTTTAGTTTACATAATGTTGCAAGAACTGAAATTTAAATATAGTAAACATGAATTAACCTCTCATGTCAAGAATTTAATCTTACATATTAATGCACAAATTTTTAATTGTTAAAGTCATAGATTTATCACTACATGATTTATATTGATTTTGATATAAACCTGAAGAAAAAACATCTAAAATGATTAATGAACCAATAAGTATCTAACATCTAATTATACATTCCTTCTCTTTAATTCCTTCATCTCAACCATTTTATGCCAAGTAGGGAAGAATTGACTTATTTTATCAAAATCATAGAGTGCTCTTGTCAACCTTTCTAGAATAAATCGTCAATGTTGTTTCCAAATTCCCCATTTTCTCATTTTTAATTAGGATACTCTTCTCGTTTTGCTATTTGATAAGGATTTTCACCTTGAATCCTTATTATCATAGATATTGAACACCATTTTTTAAACATTTATATAAATGGAGATATGCTGCCTAGTGAAAATAAGGGGGGTTATTTTTCTATTTTGAAAAAATTTGATGATGGTTATAGTAAGCCTTTTAGTAAAAATATATAACATAGATATGATTTTCTTCTCGATTTTCTATCACTTTGTGAGTTATTTTAGATTGATACTCACAATGTCATTTGAGAAAGGAGATAATGAGTATATTTATATTTATAAATTTAAAAAATATAACTATAAATAAGAATTCTTAATGGAGTGCTCACGTTTAGAATTAAAAATGGACTTTTAAATTACCTAGAATAGAAAATGTTTTATATTAGAAATATATGTTTGTGGTCACAAAAGTACAACAAAAGAGTACAAAATTGATCACTCATGCTTAGAATTACAAACTTCTGATTTATCTTGATGTATATCCAAAGCCTATAGGAGAAGTATTAGTTGTAAATTGAATTAAACTATAATTACACAATCGAAAACACTTTAATTTTTAAATTATAAATTACATAATTGAAAATACTTAGTTTTAAGTGTAAGAATGTTTCCATTAGAAAACAAAAACGTGTAAAAATGTGTGTGAATCTTACCAATTATATAAAATTCAAAAAAGACAAATAAAAAACAATATAATTAGAGAAATAAAGAAAACTAAAATATAAAACAATAGTATAAATGATGAAATAACAAAAGTACATATCACTCTTTGTTTTCATCACCCTGATTATCTTCCTTTCTTGGTATGATAACACCATTACTATAAAAAATATGTTTTTATCTAGAGTCATGTCTTAACATGAACCAACAATCCCTATCCAACATATTTGGGTAAAAAAACACTTGGTTTCAGTGTTTGGGGAAAACATAAGGCTCCCTAGCTTCATGCCACATGTTTCTAGTGTTTATATATATCATTCCACTATCATGATATTCTTTTACATTATTCCAATAAAAGGTGTCCCACCATTTACACCTAAAAATAACACATAAGAATTAACAAAATTCCACTTCAATGATGTCTTGTATCTTTCTGACATAACCTAACACCCCTTTTATTAGGATTTGATTGCAGTGGCTAGAAAAACTATATTAGTCCAACTCAACTTCCACTCCACATCCTTGGGTCATGCATCCATCATCGACATCCTTCGTGCAAAAATGATGTCCATATTCCCACATAGTTGGGAACACATGCACCTATAAAAAAGTGAAAAAAAATGTGTAATGTGTCAAATACCCTGAACATAATTTAAATATAAAATATAGATATTACAATTCAAAGGTGCATTATGAAGTTAAAAATGTATAGGGCATGTAATTGGCATATTTCCTTTTAAATGATCAAGATAAGGCACACTTATACCATTCAACCATCTAAATTCTTTCCTATCACTATCCCATTTTCTCCTCTTATGTTTGTAGAATGTAACCCACATCTGTGTCATTTATGAATTGTAAAGAATGAATTTGTTGATGGCTTCAATTTCGGAATTCACTGATGAAATAAAACCAACAAATATAGTACCTATGAGATCAAAATATGAATTATGAAGTTTGCTGTGAATATTTACTATTTAGAAATTTGACAAATGGTAAGTCACTTACTCTTTATCATACACCTTTTTCCATTCATTTGGAGAAGCTTCCCTCCTCTCTTGTCTTCATCCCTTTCATCGTCCCAACTCACTACACCTAGTGTGTTATTTTTACTCACTCGCATAATATAAAGACTTGCATGATATGTACCCCTCTGCTATATACTTGTTGAGTTTTTCCCTTTGTCGAAGAAAACTTTTCAATTTCTTCATGTACCTCTCTAAGATGTGAAGCTGGGTTACACTTTTTGCCCTTTTTTGAGAAAAATTTTTCATTTTTTTCGGTTCTTCAACTTTCTGCAAACTATAACAATTTTTCTGTGTAGAATTTGATTTTGCGATAAAAATAAAAGTTGTGAGAAATTTTGTTAGCTTTCTATTACTTATTTTTTGAAATTTTTTTATGCAGATTTGATATGTCAACTTAGCGTTTCTTTGAGTGTGTGTTTCTTAACAATCAAAGAATTCATAAGAAGTCATGTTATGTGGCAACGTTGTGTTCATTGAAAATTTGTGTTTTTGAAAAAACAAAATGTGTTACAACAATCTAGACAGAGTCTACTTTGGTTTCGTCATATTTACAAAGCCAATGGATGCATATCATAATTACTAGAATTTTTTGAACTGGTCCAATACGAAAAACTGCGTATTTTTGATATGTTTCCCGTGGCAACAAATTTCTTAACATATAAGTTATAAACTAAAAATCTAAAAGCTACCCATTAGATTCAACGGACCAATGTAATGCCCCATAATTTTTTCAATTTTTTTTACAATGTATTTTGGGAGACACAAAATTTTGATTTCACTGAATCACGATGACTCTCAGAAATTGTTTGCACTCATTTTATTAGAAAAATAATTAAAATTAATAAATTTTTACGAAATTCCATAAAAGTTATATTTCCTGAAAGTAGATTCAATTCTGAAAATGCTTGTCTTGGTTTCGACAGTTAATTAACAACATTTCATGGAGTTTAATCAGTCCGAAGTTGCAGAACCGTTTTCAGAGCCTGGTTTTGCATAATTGGTGACGCGTTGGTTCGGCCGAACTATTAGTGACAGTTCGGCCGAACTATGTTTTCTGCTTACGAGTCATTAAAACTAACGTCTTAATAGTTCGGCCGAACTTCTTATCAAAAGTTTGGCCGAACTATTGTATAATTTTCCGTCGGCTGGAAACTTTTGTGGAGCCCCCTACAAAACACATATTTCGCGTCAATATAAATTGCCGCGAAATTATTCACAATTTTCACACATTTCGCACTTCATTTCATTTTACAACTTGGTTTGAATTCAAAAACTTTTCTTCAAAGTTTGGGTTTAAAGAACTTTTTTGGAAGACATTTTCTGGAGGCGACGTGATTTTTCTTGGAGGTTCAAAGTTTGAGTTTAAAGAACTTTTTTGGAAGACATTTTTTGGAGGCGGCGTGATTTTTCTTGGAGGTATGTACGTGTTTTGTGTTGAAATAAATCTTTTGAGCTTCTTTGTTCAAAAAATTTTCTTCAAATTTTGGATTTAAAGAATTTTTTTGGAAGACATTTCTTGGAGGTGGTGTGATTTTTCTTAGAGGTATGTATGTGTTTTGGATTGGATTACGTATTTTTTAGAAAAGATTTTTTTGAATTAAATCTTTTGTGATATTGTTTGTAATTGAGTTATTGTCTAATTTTTTGAAGGAAATTTTTTGAACCTCATACCCTATTATCATGGGAAATCGAAGAACTTGTGTGAGAAAATATGATCGAAAAAGAAAGCCTGAAGAACGTAGAGAAGAGACGAGACAATATCGCAAAAGAAAGTTATAAGCTCTCTCAAATATTGAAGAGGAAAATAAACCTCAAGCAGAAATTGAAGCAGGTATTTAAATGTAAATATTACATGATCTATTGATATATATTTAAAATTTTCCTAATGTAAAATGTGAAGCTTAATTTTTATTTGATGAACTAGTTTGAAAAATATTTTGTTTGATGTAAACAGATAGAGATATTCCTCAAAATATTGAAGAAGAAAATCAACCTCAAGTAGGAATTGAAGCAGGTATGTAAATGTAAATATTATGATCTATTGATATATTTTTAAAGTTTTCCCAATGTAAAATGTGAAGCTTGATTTTTATTTGATGAACTAGTTTGAAAAATATTTTGTTTAATGTAAATAGACAGAGATACTCCTCAAAATATTGAAGAAGAAAATCAACCTCAAGAAGAAATTGAATCGGGTATGTAAATGTAAATATTATGATCTATTGATATATTTAAAAATTTCCTAATATTTATTGACATATTTATTAATTTAGTTATTTATTGAATATGTACTATTTTTTCGAATATGTACAGATGAAATCACTATCGATAATGAGATGTTAAAAAATGTCGACACTCACACATATGGAGATAAAAAACCTGACTATGTTATACGATATCGTGTCGATAAAATTTTTGAAATGTTTTTCAAAACTGAGCAAGTGACAGTTTAAGCTCAAATGTTGAAAGGTCTCCTATCATCAAAGAAATTAAAAGAAGCGACGACACTATTGGGTATTCGAAAATCAACCAAAGATAAAAAAATGAAAGAAGAGGTGATAAAAAATATGAGTAGTGCTATAGAGTCAATTAAGAGATCTAGAGATAAAGATGTTTCAAATATACATAGAGGAATACAAATGGCAATGGTTTCACCAAGTACTCAAGAGAATTTTTTGAATCTAACATCTATGGCACGAGCACTGGGAACCTCGCGAAAAACTTTGCACAAACATCAAAAATTTCAACTGCAAATAGATATAAATGATGAACTCGCTTGTTGGAGAGCTATTTGTAGGCAACCATACAAAGATAGACTTGGAGAAGATGTTAAAAAAATAATATATGAATATTGGAAGAACAATTCGTGTGTTTCACCCACTGCAAGACATGTGATGCGAAGAATAATAGCACGAAATCAATACGAAGAACATGAAAAACATCTCTTGGAAACCACTCAAATAGAGTTATTCAACAAGTTCAAAGAAGAGAATCGTCAAATTCAAGTTTCACTCAGTGCTTTTGTTCAACAAAAACCATGGTATGTAAAACCTATCATCGTACGCGACACTTGTTGTTGCCGTTATCATGTGGAATTTGAGTTATATTATGACACATTCCTTGATTTCGGTAGAACATTATGGAAGGATTCACCTCCTCCTTCCACTATCCGTGATTTCATATCTCAAATTCTATGTGAAAGAAAAAGCGATGAACTATTTTACAAAAAGAAATGTGTTGGTGGTAAAAAATGCAATGATTGTGGAAATTTGACTAAATTTCAAAACAAATATCGTATTGATATAAATGATCAATCATTGTCCAACATGAAAGTGAAATGGAAGAGATATGAATATACCAGTACATCGATTCAAGGTGCGGATAGTGTTAAAAGAATCGAATTACGAGAAGACGAAATTTTTCTAATAGACTTTTTGAGAAAGTTTGAAGCAGAAATTTACAAATACACCATGCATTCCCATAGAGCTCGATGGCAAGACTTGCAATTCAAAAAATCTCGTGAAGTTTTTCCACCGGGAACCATTTTGTCAGTGATTGATTTTGCAGAAAACTACACATTTGTTCCACAAAAAGAAATTCAGAGTGAATACTATCACTCTGACCAAGTCTCCATGCTCGTCCATATTCTATATAGACATGCTGAAAAAAATGTCGATCATATAGAAAGCACGAGTGAAAATCGACATATAATTAAAGAATATCATTTTTATATCAGTGACGATCGTACACATGATACATATTTTGTACAACATTGTTTTGGAAGAATTTATGATTCATTGAAAAATCGTGGAATAACATTCAATGAACATTGGATATGGTCAGACGGATGCGCAGGTTAATTCAAATCTGCACGATCATTTTTTTGGTTGTGTCGTCTTCATAAGAAAACTTGCATTAAACATTGTTGGAATTTCTTTGAGACTGGCCATGGAAAAGGAGAACATGACGGTGCAGGAGCATGCATAAAACGAGTACTTCAAAGATATCAAATGAACCACTTTGCACGCCGACTTGCAAACGCTGAAGAAGTTGTTCAATGGTGCAAAAATGCTCTAAGCCATGAGATAAACCCATCACGAGAAGTGCAAAGGTACATTCAATTTAATTTATATTGGTAATCTAATTTTAAACATTGTACATTTATCATGCAATGATTATTTTTAATTGTATTTTGATATCATATTTATAAATTCTTTTTCTAATTTTCCATATAAAGGTTTTTCTGGCATATTGGAATCGAAGACGTAGATAGATCAATTGGAAATGACGTTGAAACAATAAAAGGGACTCGAAAATTGCATTCAATTCAAACAAAGTTGTCCAAAAATGTGTTTGCATTGGATAAAAGAAAATATTCTTGTTTTGTGATGTTTGCATAGACAACACAAAATACAATGACGTTTGTGAAAACAAAATGTATGTGAACGATTGGAAACATACAGAGCTAAATACAAAGGGAAAAATGTCTGTTGCAATGTTTGAAGAAATGAAATCAGAGGAAACTACAATATCATCCGATGGTGATCGAGTTTCTGATCTTGTTAGAGAAGGTAACATTTGAATTACTTTTTAATGATTTAAAGATCTACAAATAAATTTAAATATGCATAATTAAATGTTAAATTTATTTTATTGTGCAGGAGATGTTTTTGTTGTAGTTGCACCTATTGACAATGATGAAAATGTGAAGTATTATTTGATGCGTTGCACTGAACAAAAAATGAAATTATTACAAGACTATAATGATCACGGATTTCAGTATGACAAAGGGTCTATTATACTGAAAGGTTATTTTTTCAAACAAACTCGTCAAAGTGAAGACTTTGTTTACTTCGAAGACTATGAACCTGATTCCATAAGTTGTCAATATAGTCACTTGGTGTGTGCAGCACACATAAAGTTGATAGAAGTTCAATCAAAGAAAAAATCGAAAATTAAAAAATGGAAAATGTCAAAATCCGATCATGAACGGATTATTGAGGATGGAATTCCATTAGAATTTTTTTGAGTGAAGTGTCCAACAATTTATTATCTTTTAGACCTTTCAGTACTCAACTAAAAATTGAGCTGCTTATGTTATTTGTGGTTTGCGGATGTTACAAATTGTTTGGGTACAAGCACGTGCTCTAGTATCAACTGAAAGTAGTTTTTCTATACATGTGCATTGATTAAAAATGTTAAATATGTATTGGATATATATATTCTAGAATGAAATTAATTTTTCTTGTATATTAATTGTTCTTGTATATGTTCTCCGACCATATGGTACAAATTATTTCACTTTATTTTGTAAAGTCAGATTCGGTCCCCATATGGCCTAGCCTCCAAGGGATGAGATAACAAGTGGTTGTCCCCACTTGCCCGAATCTCGACTTTTAAGTACAATTTTACTGTTTATGTCGAGCATCTTACATGATGTCCTAGCCAAAGATAGATTCTCTTTGTTTCAAGTTTCCAGTAAAAGTTGTCACCGAATGACCTGCTCGAACTCTTGTAGTAAACACCATACCTCATCTCTCTTGCTCTCCAATATTATTAGGTTTAATTATTATAAAAAAAAAATCGTTCTACATTGTCAATAATTTTTTGCGCTTAAACACTAAAATCAATGAACACTATTAATCCAATGTCTTTACAAGTAATGTACCATCATACATGCAATTATATCAAATTAGAAATCGACATATACAATGAAATCAATGGGGATTGTCTTGTTACAAGTAACATAATTTCAATTTACCATATGTGCAAATGTAGGTTGAAACCATCCAAAACTTTAAGTTGTAGATTGAAACCATCCAAAACTTTAAGTTTTAAAATCCTTTTGATTATATATTGTGCATCATTAAAACATTTAACATTTAAAGTTCATTAAATATCACATGCAAAATGTAGATTGAAACCATCCAAAACTCGAGTTTTAAAAACTTCACATGCCATGCCAATTATAATTCAACAATCCAACAAAAACATTTAACAGATTAAATATCACATGCCAAAGTCGTTTCAAGTTTCCGGTAAAAGTTGTCACCGAATGACCTACTAGGATATTATAAATACTAACTTTGTAAGATCATTTGGCATTCAGAAAAATTCGAAAGTCTTATACTGTCAATCAATTTAAAGTATCATTCACCATAGGGAGTGTAAAATATTCAATGTAGGTTGGTGACGATGCTCACTCCTAGCTTGAAGCAACGCCAATGACCAATTCTTTAATGAATTCCAATGCACTAGACCAAAGTTGGTTCAACCTACTTGGTTTTTCACCCAAGAAATTCCAAGGATGGAATTTCTAGACAAACTGTTGAAATTGAAAAGCTTGACATGGAGATACGACAAGGTGAACAAAGACTTCAGAAACTCTTTATGGAAAGGGCTCACTTGAAGGAAAGAAGCACCACGTTGCAGGCTAAAGTCAAGAACATGGAAGATAAGATGAAGAGGGACTTTCTTGATCCGAAACCTATTGGTTTGAAGAAAGAAAATGCATGTGTTGACACACTTGGAAAAGAAGACGACCACACTATGAGGATTGGTGCACTTCGTTTGGAAGGAGTCAATATATGTCGTATTGGAGAAATTAGACAGAATTCGAAAAGGAAAGAGCTTGAACCAATTCAAGCAGACCCATAATCGAATTGTTCTATGGAGCTTCATGAGAAGAGATATGTGAAAAGCACTGTTAAGCCAAGGGCTAGTTCGAAAGACATATTGGAAGAGGAAATGTTGAAGAAGATTGCGGAAGTAAGGCGAAAGACAAGGAGGAGGAATGATGATGAAAGTTCCTTGGACTTGAGATTCATGTCTACAACCGTACATGGGAAAAATTTCTCTGCTTTGATAGACACGGGGGCTACCCATAGCTTCCTAAGTCGAAAGGCAGCTTCATCTCTTAGAAAGAGGAAGGCTAGCATCGAGAAAGATTTGAGTGCTTTCAAGGCAGTCAACTCGAGGATGAAAGCAGTGACTGGTGTCATGAAAGGCACACATGTGAGAGTAGGGTCATGGTTTGGAAAGATAGACTTAAGAGTCATTGACATGGATGATCATTCTATGGTGTTGGGACGAGACTTCATGGTTGCAGCATAAGCCATACCAATGATGGACCGAGACGTTCTCTTAATTCTTGTGATCAATCTTAAACTATTTTCTGAAAGATAGATAAACCATTTAAATATTTAGCTCAAACTCTTGTAGTAAACACCATACCTCAAGTCTCTCTTGCTCTCCAATATTATTAGGTTTAATTATTATAACACAAAAATCATTCTACATTGTTAATAATTTTTTGCGCTTACACTGAAATCAATGAACACTATTAATCCAATTACTTTACAAGTAATGTACCATCATACATGCAATTATATCAAATCAGAAATCAACATATACTGTAATGAAATCAATGGGGATTGTCTTGTTACAAGTAACATTTCAATTTTCCACATGTGCAAATGTAGGTTCACATTCTATCATTCATGTAGTTTTAAAAAATTCAGATGGCATGCCAATTATAATTCAACTAGATCCAACAAAAACATTTAACATTAAATATCATATGCCATGCCAATTATAATTCAACTATCCAACAAAAACATTTAACATTAAATATCACATGTCAAATGTAATTCAGATGACAACATTACTTCACATTCACATGCCAAAAGTACTAAAACCATCCAAAGAACACTGAAATCAATGAAGACTATTAATCCAATGACTTTACAAGTAATGTACCATCATACATGCAATTATATCAAATCAGAAATCAACATATACTGTAATGAAATCAATGGGGATTGTCTTGTTACAAGTAACATTTCAATTTACCACATGTGCAAATGTAGGTTCACATTCTATCATTCATGTAGTTTTAAAAACTTCAGATGGCATGCCAATTATAATTCAACTAGATCCAGCAAAAACATTTAACATTAAATATCACATGCCATGCCAATTATAATTCAACTATCCAACAAAAACATTTAACATTAAATATCACACATCAAATGTAATTCAGATGACAACATTACTTCACATTCACATGAAAAAAGTACTAAAACCATCCAAAGAACACTGAAATCAATGAACACTATTAATCCAATGGCTTTACAAGTAATGTACCATCATACATGCAATTATATCAAATCAGAAATCAACATATACTGTAATGAAATCAATGGGGATTGTCTTGTTACAAGTAACATTTCAATTTACCACATGTACAAATGTAGGTTCACATTCTATCATTCATGTAGTTTTAAAAACTTCAGATGCCATGCCAATTATAATTCAACTATCTAACAAAAACATTTAACATTAAATATCACATACCATGCCAATTATAATTCAACTATCCAACAAAAACATTTAACATATGTCCAAAAATATGTCCAAAAAACTTATTGTAATAAAATATGTCCAAAAATTGTAAATCTCACTCAAGTATCAAACTGTATCAAGTTTAAAAAATTTTAAAACCATCTAAATTTTGAAATCAAATCAAATCTACTGTAAATCTTGTCCATCAAATGGAGGATCTAGCCTCTGGGTCTCGGTTAGCTCCCTATCTTGTAAATAGGAAACCTACATACACAATGCACATGTACTTGAACATTAAAATTTGAAGTTTTAAAAATGAATGAGAATATATATATCTAGAACTTCATGTAAAAAACAAAATATAACAAAAAAATCACGCAATACCTCGTAAGTTTGCCTCTCCATTTGATGGACAGGTTCTGCCATAGAAACATCTGCAGTGGTAACCTGTACAATATACATGTACAGTTAAATATAAATATATATATATACATAAATAATTTATATAAATTAAAAACTTTCAAATGAAAATGCACGTGTACATATATAAACTTATTTGAACAATAATATTAAAAAAAAAGAACTAAAGACAACTTCTTCAAATGTTGTGGATGTTCCTATCTCCGTCGCTAAAGTCCTCGGATTAAAAAAATCTTCTATACGAACCTAAATTCAAAATTTTTTAAATAACTCAAAATATAGATCTCTCTCTATATATCTCAATTTTTAATGGAACTTTTTGAGGTAACATAAATTTTGAACTTGTGAAAAATTGTCCATACTTGTACATCTCCCAATGAAGTAGAAGGGATATCTCCTAAGGAAGAAGAAGGTACCGCCATCCCAAAAACATCAGACGGAATCGGTATCTGTTAAAACATTTTATCGAATTATATATATACATACATGTACATGTGTGGCAACAATTATTTATTTTAGAGTCACTTAAAAAACACTAACATACATGTGCCAACATATCATGATGGTCAGATGCATCTGCATTGTTTGAACCGGAGGTCACGAACGTAATATTAACATTTTCATCACGCATCATGCCTGAGAACTGCAAATGGTGTTTTAACATATAATCATACATTTTTGTTAGATTAATGTACACATACAAATAAATGTATACATGTGTACATACACATGTATTTATTACAAAGTGTACACATGTATATGCAAATATAATTTCAAACCCTAAGGTCACTAACACATACCGTTCCGGTGCCCTCTTCCTCACGAAAAATTAGGTCTTGTAGACCATTGCGACAATTTATTGCGTATGTTCGGAGATCTTCAACATTCATGTTGTAAATCTCCTCATCTATATGATAAACAAAATTGGCACGTGCATTTTCACGTGCTCTTTGTCGATTTAAGCCAATACTGACTCCACTCAATCCGCTATGAACATTTTCGATCATAACATCTCTTGCTTCACGACTTATTTGAGAAGTCGCATCCATCTCTGATCGCAGGGTTTCGACTCGAGACGGTCGACTCACCAATGGCGGCTCAGGGCGAGGCAACTCCATATCTCACTTAGCACCCTTACGTTGATATAATCGACCTCTCCCTGGGCCAAAAAATTCTGAAGGAAGGTCATTATAGTCGGGTTTCATACCCAAAAAAAATTCTGCATAAAACATTTGTGCAAAATAAAGAGGAACCTCATCGTTCCATGGAAGCCTTCCAAAGGCCGCAAAATGTCGACTATACAAATATTGTGCTTTGTCTGGGTGCTTGAAATACTACACCTTCAACATTTTTTTTTTTAGCCCTTCCTTGTAATTAAACATTGACTTAGCATCATCTCTTGAAACTCTTTGTTTTATGTCCTGCCATTTATCGGGACCTATCACTGTTTCTTTTCTCTTTCTCATCACTTCTACAAACGAATCAGTCGTTGGCCCCAAATCTTTGTACACTTTTACCATTTCACTCAATCAATGTGTAACTATTTCTAGGCTTTGTCTACTCTCAGCAGGTAGAGACAAAGACTCAAGATCTCTTTGCAATTTTGCATGAAGGCTTTGACACCTTTGTAAGGTGCATTCCACCATGTTCGTTTCCCATGGTATATCAGTAATCTCAGCCGGATAAGTTGTGGTGGGTTGACAACCTTCTTCTTCAATGTAGCGCGCTGCCCTGCGTCTTTTTTGACCACTGGCTTGAACATTTTCAGCCTCTGCATCAATATATATAAAATTTCGTATATTAGAAAAAACACGTGTAAAAAAAGTTGTACAAATTTAATGAAAAAATATTGAAATTGATGGCAACCTTGATGTTGTTGGTTAACATCATCTCCAACATGACCTTGCTGAGAACCAACCCCAGAATGACGCTGCTGAGAACCAGACCCACAGTGACCCTGTTGAGAACCAACAGCCGTTGATTGGCCTTCGGGGGAATAAATATCACCCCCTTCCCGCAACTTGCTACCACTCATACCTCGACCGGTTGAACCTTGGCCACGCTCCATGGATGGAGTAGAAAGCCTTCTCCTCTTGCCTCCTAAAAATTAAAATATGAAACTTATTAACAACTAATTTCACTCACAAAGTTAATAAAAAAATCAATTCCATATGTACACACATGTATGGAGATTTAAGATTATATTTAAATACCGTGAACATCTTCCAATCCCTGACCCTCCATATGGGATTCAGCCGATCTTCATCTTTCATCCTCCATGATATATATCTATTGGTCAACATTCACAAAATAGATTTCAAAAAATCAATACCTCGAAGTAAAATCCAGTTTGGGGCTGTTAAATCCAATATGTTCTATATTTCTTACATTTCTGCCCTCCTATTTTTCTTTCCAACCAAGGTTTATAAAATAACATGAGAAGCAACATGAGACTTAGAACAATCATTTTCATTATCTATATGGAAGGCAAGAATGATTATATCCCCTTGAGCTTAAGCTTAAATGTAGTTTGTCAATTTTTATCATATATTTTTTGGTAAGTGTAAATGTTTTTTTTATCTATAGTACAAGTCATGAGTTCCCCAATTTTACCTTATGTAAAGCATGATTCTAGGATTACTAAAATTTGTACTTGGTTTTTTAAGAATATATCAAATAAATTTTTTGAGAAGCAAATATGGCTTGTTCCTTAAAATTTGGCACTTAGAATTTCCATAACGCTTATAACCCCATCCTTACAATTTTTATAATTTCCATGATGAGACATTTGAATTTCCTTCCCCATATTTCTTGTTAATGATTATAACCTTAAAATGGCTAATATTGGTTTTTCATCATCATCTAAAAATGACTTGGCAGATGAAAATTTACCATGTCAATCATCATCACTTCACACCATCTCATACATGACCCCTTCTACATATTATATGCATGAATTTTTGGAATGTCATCCTCTCGACCTATCCCATGAATGATTGTGACAACAGGTGAATAAAATACAATTTATAAGCAGAAGATAGTTTCTAGTTTGTCCTCCTCCATCCGCCCCATAGCTAGTAATTTCTCAATTTTCCACTTCCAACTTTCTATTCTCGAAATTCATTAGCAGCTAATATTATCGATAGCCACACCACTATACATATAATTATTATATACACTACTACATTAATAAACTCTACGTTGTTTGTTATTGTAAAGTCCAATAACAAACAATGTTAATTGAGTTTAGTAGTGTATATAACAATTTCTTTGACTTCTAGGTGTGTTGTGACTATTAGTAGAATTAACTACCAAAATGAATTTCCAAAATAAAATGTTGGAAGAGAAAAAATAGGCAATCACTAAATATGGAGTGGGTGGAGGAGGACAAACTTATAGTGTCCCTTCCTTATCAAATTTCCTTTATTCACCTAATGTCACAATCAATCATGGTCTAGATAGAAGGGATGACCTACCATAAATTCAATCATATAATGTGTAGAAGGGTCTTATGTAGATGGTGTGAAACGATGATTACAAACATGGTAATTTTTCATCTACTAGGTCATTTTGAGATGATGATTACAAACCAGTGCTAGCCCATTAAAGGTTATAATCATTGGTGCCTAATGTGGGGTGGACAATTTAAATCAAGTTCGTATCAAAGTACAATTTAGCTTATTTTAGTCAAGGTTAGTTAGAAGAATTAGCTATTGGTTTCTACCTTCAATTTCCTCTGAAAATGAATGTGTACGTGCTTTTGAGAGACATTAGAGACATTAGAGTACCTTCAATTTCCTCTGAAAATGAATGTGTATGTGCTTTTGAGAGACATTAGAGGCATTAGAGGAACAAGGTCCAAATTTTTGATGAAAATGTGCTATGAAAGTAAAGGGTTTTAAAGGCAAGCATGTACAAGGCATAGTTGAGCCAAATGTTCTTCAAGAAGGGCCTAATTATTTGGGTCTTGGTTATGGAAAACATGGAAAATTCTCCAAAGCCAAGGAGGCTTGTGAGGTTTGTGTTCATGATGAATGGAACATGTACATATTTTACCTTAAAGTTGTTGTGTTTTACGGATATTAAAATGAAGAACTTCTATTTAGATCCATTCCAGAGATTGACTGCAGGGGCATTTACTAGATATGTCACCTTTCATAAAAGATGAGATCCGGAGGCTACCTGGCCCTTTACAGACTCTGCCTATAGAACTTGTAGAAGTAAACACTAGAGGCATTAACAATATCAAAGAACGTTTTCATGCTCAGACATGGGAATGTGTCTCTTTACCTACGCAAAAAAATAGTTCTTGAGGTAGTTAATCTTCATAAACATGTCATCAAGCAAGTCAATGTGATCATCCCTCCTTCCCTCCCTTCTAAAATAATTATGTTTTTCGGGGTCAGAAAGCCAAAATATGGAGACAATTATCACCAAATCCAACATACGATTATGCATGATGGAGAATGTCTAGCGCTTTCCCACATTTAAATGTCCTTAACAGGGAAACGCTACAGATGCATCATCTGTGTCATGCGTTATAGCTCTATTATTAGAAAGAAACTGAAATCAGCTTGCTAGGGTCATTTTAGCCAGGGTGGAGAATTAGGTCACACATTAAGTATGGTGCAATATTTGCATGAAGCAAGATGTTGAAAGTAGAGTTATGTTAGACACTTAAATGCAACAAATATGGAAATTTGTACATGAGCTCTATTATTTGACTTAAGAGTTAGTTGTTTGAAGAGGCATGTTTTGTCGACTTGTGTTTGGTTGATGGTTTTGTACACCAATATGTAAGAGTACATGGAGATATTCACATGATGTGAATTTTTTTTTCTTTGAAGGAGAAAAATGATGTGTTTTCAGTTTGATGGTTTTGTTTGAGACAAGACGTCACAAGATTTTGCGAAGGTCCACTCTTGAGCGAGAGCCTCATGATTACAACCTATCCGTGAGAATCAAATGGGAGTGCATCCTTATTTTGAAAACAAGTAGGATTCTAAGCTACCTAGGACTCAAACCATCATTTTTAAATTTGAAATATAATTGTGTTGTTTCAATGCCTGAATCCACAACCCTAACACATGAAATCACTAATCTAATTACACATGAAATAAATAGTTATTTTCTCCAAAATTAAAAATATAACTAAAAACTAAATTCAACATAGTTGAAAGAAAAAGAAGCGCCATTGAAATGGTTTGTTGACAAATGGTTAGATTTCTTATCCAATTAAGGCCTAGCATGTATTTTGATGTTTCATTAATTTCTTTGCAAATTCAAAGTATGGTGCATGTTGCATGAAGCAAGATGTTGAAAGTACTTGAGCTCTATAATGTGACTTAAGAGTCAGTTGTTTGAAGAGGCATGTTTTGTCAACTTGTGTTTGGTTGATGGTTTTGTACACCAATATGTAAGAATACATGGACATATTCACATGATGTGAATTTTTTTTTTCTTTGAAGGAGAAAAATGATGTGATTTCAGTTTGATGGTTTTGCTTGTGACAAGACGTCACAAGATTTTGCGTAGGTCCACTCTTTAGCGAGAGCCTCATGATTACAACCTATCCGTGAGAATCAAATGGGAGTGCATCCTTATTTTGAAAACAAGTAGGATTCTAAGCTACCTAGGACTCAAACCATCATTTTTAAATTTGAAATATAATGGTGTTGTTTCAATGCCTGAATCCACAACCCTAACGCATGAAATCACTAATCTAATTACACATGAAATAAATAGTTATTTTCTCCAAAATTAAAAATATAACTAAAAACTAAATTCAACATAGTTGAAAGAAAAAAAAGCGCCATTGAAATGGTTTGCTGACAAATGGTTAGATTTCTTATCCAATTAAGGCCTAGCATGTATTTTGATGTTTCATTAATTTCTTTGCAAATTCAAAGTATGGTGCATGTTGCATGAAGCAAGATGTTGAAAGTACATGAGCTCTATTATTTGACTTCAGAGTCAGTTGTTTGAAGAGGCATGTTTTGTCAACTTGTGTTTGGTTGATAGTTTTGTACACCAATATGTAAGAGTACATGGACATATTCACATGATGTGAATTTTTTTTTTCTTTGAAGGAGAAAAATGATGTGTTTTCAGTTTGAGGGTTTTGCTTGTGACAAGACGTCACAAGATTTTGCGTAGGTCCACTCTTTAGCGAGAGCCTCATGATTACAACCTATCCGTGAGAATCAAATGGGAGTGCATCCTTATTTTGAAAACAAGTAGGATTCTAAGCTACCTAGGACTCAAACCATCATTTTAAATTTGAAATATAATGGTGTTGTTTCAATGCCTGAATCCACAACCCTAACACATGAAATCACTAATCTAATTACACATGAAATAAATAGTTATTTTCTCCAAAATTAAAAATATAACTAAAAACTAAATTCAACATAGTTGAAAGAAAAAGAAACGCCATTGAAATGGTTTGCTGACAAATGGTTAGATTTCTTATCCAATTAAGGCCTAGCATGTATTTTGATGTTTCATTAATTTCTTTGCAAATTCAAAGTATCTAGTGCATGTTGCATGAAGCAAGATGTTGAAAGTACATGAGCTCTATTATTTGTCTTCAGAGTCAGTTGTTTGAAGAGGCATGTTTTGTCAACTTGTGTTTGGTTGATGGTTTTGTACACCAATATGTAAGAGTACATGGACATATTCACCTGATGTGAATTTTTTTTTTCTTTGAAGGAGAAAAATGATGTGTTTTCAGTTTGATGGTTTTTTTTGTGACAAGACGTCACAAGATTTTGTGAAGGTCCACTCTTGAGCGAGAGCCTCATGATTACAACCTATCCATGAGAATCAAATGGGAGTGCATCCTTATTTTGAAAACAAGTAGGATTCTAAGCTACCTAGGACTCAAACCATCATTTTTAAATTTGAAATATAATGGTGTTGTTTCAATGCTTGAATCCACAACCCTAACACATGAAATCACTAATCTAATTACACATGAAATAAATAGTTATTTTCTCCAAAATTAAAAATATAACTAAGAACTAAATTCAACATAGTTGAAAGAAAAAGAAGCGCCATTGAAATGGTTTGCTGACAAATGGTTAGATTTCTTATCCAATTAAGGCCTAGCATGTATTTTGATGTCTCATTAATTTCTTTGCAAATTCAAAGTATGGTGCATGTTGCATGAAGCAAGATGTTGAAAGTACATGAGCTCTATTATTTGACTTGAGAGTCAGTTGTTTGAAGAGGCATGTTTTGTCAACTTGTGTTTGGTTGATGGTTTTGTACACCAATATGTAGGAGTACATGGACATATTCACATGATATGAATTTTTTTTTCTTTGAAGGAGAAAAATGATGTGTTTTCAGTTTGATGGTTTTGCTTGTGACAAGACGTCACAAAATTTTGCGTAGGTCCACTCTTTAGCGGGAGCCTCATGATTACAAACTATCCATGAGAATCAAATGGGAGTGCATCCTTATTTTGAAAACAAGTAGGATTCTGAGCTACCTAGGACTCAAACCATCATTTTTAAATTTGAAATATAATGGTGTTGTTTCAATGCCTGAATCCACAACCCTAACACATGAAATCACTAATCTAATTACACATGAAATAAATAGTTATATTCTCCAAAATTAAAAATATAACTAAAAACTAAATTCAACATAGTTGAAAGAAAAAGAAGCACCATTGAAATGGTTTGCTGAAAAATGGTTAGATTTCTTATCCAATTAAGGCCTAGCATGTATTTTGATGTTTCATTAATTTCTTTGCAAATTCAAAGTATGGTGCATGTTGCATGAAGCAAGATGTTGAAAGTACATGAGCTCTATTATTTGACTTAAGAGTCAGTTGTTTGAAGAGGCATGTTTTGTCAACTTGTGTTTGGTTGATGGTTTTGTACACCAATATGTAAGAGTACATGGACATATTCACATGATGTGAATTTTTTTTTTCTTTGAAGGAGAAAAATGATGTGTTTTCAGTTTGATGGTTTTCTTTGTGACAAGACGTCACAAGATTTTGCGAAGGTCCACTCTTGAGCGAGAGCCTCATGATTACAACCTATCGGTGAGAATCAAATGGGAGTGCATCCTTATTTTGAAAACAAGTAGGATTCTAAGCTACCTAGGACTCAAACCATCATTTTTAAATTTGAAATATAATGGTGTTGTTTCAATGCCTGAATTCACAACCCTAACACATGAAATCACTCATCTAATTACACATGAAATAAATAGTTATTTTCTCCAAAATTAAAAATATAACTAAAAACTAAATTCAACATAGTTGAAAGAAAAATAAGCGCCATTGAAATGGTTTGCTGACAAATGGTTAGATTTCTTATCTAATTAAGGCCTAGCATGTATTTTGATGTTTCATGAATTTCTTTGCAAATTCAAAGTATGGTGCATGTTGCATGAAGCAAGATGTTGAAAGTACATAGCTCTATTATTTGACTTAAGAGTCAGTTGTTTGAAGAGGCATGTTTTGTCAACTTGTGTTTGGTTGATGGTTTTGTACACCAATATGTAAGAGTGCATGGACATATTCACATGATGTGAATTTTTTTTTCTTTGAAGGAGAAAAATGATGTGTTTTCAGTTTGATGGTTTTGTTTGTGACAAGACGTCACAAGATTTTGCGAAGGTCCACTCTTGAGCGAGAGCCTCATGATTACAACCTATCCGTGAGAATCAAATGGGATTGCATCCTTATTTTGAAGGAGAAATTTCAATAGGCTTTAGGAAATTTAATTTCAAGTCATTTAATTTCACTAGAAATAATTCAGAGGTACATGAAATGAATAGTATTTAGGAAGAACAATAGTCCCTCATGGAATATGAAGAAAGTAGCCACTTCATTTTGTATATATGCATGCTTTGAGTTACTCCTCAAAAAAATTCAAAACATGTGTATTTATTACTCTACCCATCCCGATTTTCATAGGATCCATAGCACATACATTTCTATATGCACCCTAGTTGTTGTAAGGCCTAATTATTTCATCACTTTCAAAGGAATTACATCAGTTGTTTCTCCTAAATCTAGCATATAGTTGTGTAATAATATTTTATTTATTAGTAGGAATATACGAAAATGTTTATGAATTACATTTTTATTCCCTTGATTCATCTTTTATAACTCTATAGGATAATCCTCAAAAGTAGGGTCATCTGCTTCATCAAATTTTAAGAACTTCTTAACCTTATATCTTTATTTCATATTTGCATAACTTCCACAAATGGGATAGAAACAAGATATTTTCCAAGTGTTGAAGTAAACCAACATTAATTTCATTGTACACTCTTTATATAGGTATGGTTGAATGTTGTACATCTGGTACATAGATCAATTTGTTGTTTTCATTGTTTACTCTTAAAAATTATTTGAAGTGGGAGTGAAGAGTTGGTTTCTTCCTAGGTTGGCTTACATTTCCTTTAATATGTGATCCATCCCTTTCTCTAATTCATATTTTTATCTCTTCTATTAATTATGTTATTCTTTCTATGTATTGTTAGTACAAGGGGGTGAAATAATTTCTTATCATTTTCTAAGTGGTGAGGTCGTTTGAATCTCCAATAGTTGTGTTGGTGTGGTGGGAACCATGCTAGGAGTTGGGTATTCCATTAATATGGTCAAGGTACTTAGTGTATGAGGAGAATCCAAAATTAGGCGGATTGGGATCTTGATGAGGGGGATATGTCACTTGATGCATGCAGTGATGATGGTATTTGATGAGTAAAGGACACATATAGATGAGATGAGTGTCTTTAACATAGAGAACTCAAGGGCATGCCATATACTAATTAACCGAGTTCGTGACATAATAAATGGTGGAAGAGGAATCATCAACATATGAGGTTGGTGTAAGTGGTGGTGCTACTATTGAGGCATGATGTATGGTGACCAACACATCTTGATATTGTCGGAGATTGAGACAATGTTGTGTATAATGTTTGTGTTTCACATAAATAAACAAGAGGTCGTTGGTTCTTAAACCCTTATTACATGATGAGGTGGCAACATCACATGATGGAGTGGGGAGAAATGGGGGTGCTTAAGGGGTATGAAGGATACCCTTCAACTCATGAAGCATGGGGCATGAATTGGTGGGATGACCTAATGTGTCTCAAAGGGCACACGGGGGACTAACCTTAGGGGTATTTTTGGTTGAAGGTTCTTTCTAAAATAAAAATTATAAATAACTATGTAAACTTGCTTTAACATGTGTGTGTGTGTGTGTGTGTGTGTGTGTGATCCTAAAAATACTTAGTCCAACAAGAATAAATATACTTGGAAAATATAACCAAATATATAATCAAAATTAATTTGTGAAATACAACCAGCCATATAATTGAAATTACAGGTATGAGCATTTTTATTATAAAAATAAAAATAAAAGTAAACTATGAAAATGATATTGTATAACAAATTATCCTACAAAAATTATTGTAGAAAATTTTCAAAATTGAAATGCAACCTTAAATTCCTTGCATTCTTTCATCAACTTTGTTAATAATTGAATAGTCTACTAGTTGACTATATTACCAACTGCAATGAATATTGTCTTTTCCTAATGTTCATTGTGAAAAGGATCCTCACGTTAATGTGATAGGATCTTTTTCATCTCTCAAGTTATTGATTACTAGGTCAAAGCATCCTAACGGGTAAATTAATTGTGAGATAAATTACTTGCATTAAATGTCAATCCAGGTTCTTATACTTCTGAAGTACACTTGCACAATATATGCTAAGCAATTAAATCTCAATAAAAAATGGAAATTAACCTATGGAAATGATTGCAATACTCAAAGAAAACCAATTAATGAAAATATCTAAATGAGCACAAACACGTTATTTATCAAAGACTACATATATCAAAGCATCGAATTCAGAACTTGAAACAAATTATTCTAATTCTATACTATGAAAGCTTTTTGAAATTTGATTGTATCAAACATAAAGGTAAATCCTATTCTATTGGACTTGGAAATGAATTTGATCTATTGAACTTGAAAGCAATTCTAAGCTCTTGAATTTGAAAGAAATTCTAATCTAGTGAAATTAAATGACTTGAAATTAAATTTCCTAGAGCCTATTGAAATTTAATTTTTTTTCTTTGAAGGAGAAAAATGATGTGTTTTTAGTTTGATGGCATAATATACCAAGACATGTGTTTTTTTTTTCTTTGAAGGAGAAAAATGATGTGTTTTCAGTTTGATGGCATAATATACCAAGATGTGTTTTCAATTTGATGGCATAACTGGCCAGGAAAACTTCCTCCTAAAACCATAATATACCAACACATGTCCACAATTAAGAAGAGTATTAAAAGGTTAATTCAATAGCAATGTGGAAACAATAAATGTGAATAAAAACATAATATTACTAGATTTTTTTTTCAAGAGAAAAAAAACATTGTTTTCAGTATATTAAAAGGGGAAAACAGTCTATATACCGATTACATATGTCCACCCACAGAGGGAGAGCTCATGTTTATCCAAACAAGATAAAAGGAAGACTCAGCCCTGGCCAATTGTGGTAAAAAACCCCATATCAAATAGATACAGAATCGGCAGAAATATACAGTATGACCCTCATATGGGATATGAGGAAATCTGTAAAGTCAAAAGCAGAATACATGAATGATGCATATAACTCGAGGGTAGGATGATACAGAAAAATACATCAGACACCCTGATGATCAGTTCCACCCAAAAAGCACAAATAAAGTTCAAAGACCAGCCCCCTTTGAGAGGAAATAGTAGTTATGGTTGAATCAGATCTTTATCAGTAAACATTGTGTTGAAATTCAGTTTTAACTGAAGGGAAGTTTTGTTGAACTGTCCAATTAATCTTGAAGCTATTGTGTTGAAATTCAGTTTTAACTGAAGGGAAGTTTTGTTGAACTGTCTAATTCAGTGATAGAAGAGCGTGCATAAGCCATTTTAGCAGAGCGTGCATAAGCCATTTTAGCCCAAATCTGAAGCAACGTTACTGCCCATCAAAATCTATTGTAATTTTTTCTCCGAGGAATAAGCAAATTTTTATAAAGAAAACTACAAGGAAAGTTTTAATAAGCCACAATATCCCTACAATTGTCAAAACAAGCTAAATTTTCAGGGCCTGTTTAGTGGCTATTGCAGCTCTATTTCTGGGTTGGATATAGAGCAACTTTTTTTTTTCAGAGAGAAAAAATTCGTAAACTTTCATTAAGAGAGATTACATGTTACATATAGCTGTATAGTGAAAGAACTGTATCAGTCCAAAAACTATAAAAACAGTCAAAAAAATACATGCCATCCAGCAGATATGAAATCAGTCCCAGAAATATACATATTTTCAGGGATAATTTAAAAGCTACTTAGTAAGCTCGGTGCTTAGCTTACTAAAAAAAACAGCAAAATTATAAACGATAATTAAATATACATGTCGATAGTAGATATCCCGGGATATTAATGCAAAATATGTTGTTTTTTTTCTCTGTCAAAAGCTAAAATTTCAGTGCATTTTCATTTTTAAATGTCAAGCTAATCTTTGAAGCCTAACGATGGCGGACGTAACAGAATTACCCGACAGATTTTCACGATGGCAGACGTAACAGAATTACCCGGCATATTTTCACGATGGCAGACGTAACAGAATTACCCGGCAGATTTTCACGATGGTGCCCGTAACAACAACCAGCAACAACTCGACCAGAAACAACTCGACCAACGCGGCAATCAGAAACACAGCAAAAATCGGGTGCCAACAATGAAAACAGTAACCTTACTGCCTTCGCGGGCGATTTATTTATAAAAAATAGTTCGGCCGAACTTTTAAATAAGTTCGGCCGAACTCCTATTGCCGGTTTTCCAAACCTCCGGCAAAAATTCTGTTTGCTGCAACGTCACTGTGCCGTCAATCTAAACGGACTCAAAAGTTCGGCCGAACTATTGCCGAAAAAAATTTTCTGCCCCCGATTCTCACAAAAGTTCACAAAAGTGTAACCGAGCTTCACGTTTCCGCCCACATAAGCGATATGATTGAACACGAATTTCAATATGACAAATAATGGTGTGTTTGACAAAGTGGATATACAGCAAGGTTGAAAAAGATTCGATACCGGTCGCTTCCACGTTTTAAGATATTTTGGGGCACCTTATCCTCCTGTTTCAACGGCACTGCAAACCTCTCATTTTTCAATGATTTCCAAAACACCGAATTCTGTCATTATCGAAGTAACAAAGGAAAATTAGTCTTCTCGAAGAGGAATCTATTGACAGTAGGTATTGACAGTCATAAAAAATCATGAATAACTTTTATACTATTTAATTAGGAGTTATTCTTAATCTATGTTGTGGAAAAATTGAGATGGAGTACATTTAGGGGTTAAGTAATTGAACAAATAATGTGACAAAGACATATGGATTATTGCGAAAGTTATTACTGATCAAAAAAACCATCTAAAATTAAGTGATGTTGAGAGATAAACAGTTAATTATCTATTACTTTGTTAATAAATGTTTATTTAAGTATGATAAGTTGTTAAATATTATTGATCAAATAAAAATTCTAAAAATAACTTTCTCTATTATTAACTTCTTATAAACAATTAAAAATGTTAGCTCGAACATTAACATAGCCTTGCTTTCCATCAATTAGTCACAATTAACCTTCATATATGTCAACAGTCAAAGTACATGCTTATAAATCCTCACAAAACTTCCAAATCAATCATTGCAATGGTAACGTCAACGTAATGTCCCGCAGCCATTACGGGTGCAAGTAAATTGAAAGTCATTTCGAAAAAAGATTAGCGTTTCATATATGTCAAACTACATGCTAAATCCTGACAAAACTTCCGAATCAGACATTGCAATGTAACGTCAACGTAATTTTCCTCAACCATTACGTGTGCAAGTTAATTGAAAGTCATTTCAAAAAACTTAGGTATTATCAATGTAATTTTCTGAAACCAGGACTAAATGGCACTGGGTAAACTTTACTTTTATTTTCGTCATCAGGGTAATGAATCCGCAATATGATTGAGTAATGTAGATGAGATCCAGCATAAATATGGTGTAGTATAGATGAGTTCCATGAGTAGTCTAGATGTATCCAAGAGACAACCTTTTTTTTTTTTTTTTTCCGTGACGTGAAGGAGCTCTATTCATTCTTTGAATCGTATCACAACAGGTCTCTATGATTAAACCTACCTAAATGAAGAGAATCACAAACTGCTTTTGTCACCATTTCAACTAAATCCAAATAATAACTATTCAACTTTAATTTTCCTCACCATTCCAACTAAATCCAAATAACATGACTATTCAACTTTAGTTTTCCTCAAATTCCAGCTTTAAAAAAACAAAACAAACATATTTAACCTTACGTAAACCAGAGTTTTCCCACCATTCCAACTAAATCCAAAAAAAAATGACTATTCGACTCTATTTTTCCTCACCATTCCAACTAAATCCAAAGAACATTACTTAGAAACTTACATTAGGGAATACCTTCCATTTTTCTGAATAAATAGAAACTTACATTAGGAATATACCTTTCTCTAAAACGATGAAAATTTAACCTTAATCCTATTCTAGATTTGTGTGATTATATTATTTAGCTGCAAAATTAATTATTATTATTTTTGTAAATTTGTATTATTGGAGTACTCAGCCAGAAAATTATTATTAATTTTGTGAGGCCTTTAGATGCTCTCGCCTCTCTACAAAGCAAAGGTGCATTTCCTTCACCGGCATGCAATGGCGTGTATGATGTGAGTGGCTTCGTTCCATATCACGTACTTTAAATTCGTAATCATAGTACTATTAAACATCATTTAAATTAAAGTTCTTGCGAGGAGTAAAGTTCTATCATTTAAGTTAATTGGTTAATTTATTTAATTTGTTATTACTATAAATTATTTTAAAAAACACCACAAATTGTAATACAAAGACAATATATATTTTTAAATGATTAAATCCTTCATCACGTTTTTCATTTTCCTTGAAGTATCTACTTTGATGAACTGATATTTATATTTTAATCTTTCAATCGCACTCTCATCTTAAACTAAAAAAATCGTTTGACAACATAACTATGAAAAAACATTTAAGATAATATTGGTCTAGAACGTCAAAGAAGGTTCACAATAAAGTTGAATTTATATTTCCAAAACATTATGTGAAAGTTAGTTATTATATCTTAACATCTTCAATAATGTTTATACTATATATTTGTGTGTTTAATTCGGCGAGTTAAGGTATTTAAATATATGGAATATTTACAATATATTAGTGAGTTTAATTCGGCGAGTTAAGGTATTTAAATATATGGATTATTTACAATTAAACGTGTTTTATCCAAAGTATATATATTAAAAAATAATATGAATTTCTAATTATATAATTTAATATTTACAATATGTTTTTGAGTCAAAGTGATCCTATGGATCATATTTTTTTTAATATTAATAATAATATTGATAAATTATTTTATAGTTAACTTCTCTTCTTATTAACAACTATCTTGATACATGGTTTTACATTTTTTTAGTTAGTTAACAAACATGCATTATATTATAGGAAGTTCAGTACAAAAATCATCTCTCAAGGCTTTTTTTTCTCATGCCAGAAAGATTTGGAAAGCATAGGACCTGGAGGAAAACAGTTACACCGAGTAGCAGAGTTTATTTCCATTGGACCTACTGGTCATACCCATACATTTACAAAACTTGAGCCACATCCACAATAGGAAAGCCTCTCAAGGATGTGGATTGGGTGGAAAGTAGGAGGAGCAACAAACAGAGTTGCATGATCGTGCATATGGAAGTCAGTGTGTTCAATTATTTCCTCTAGAGTGCGAAGGTGATCATTGGTGTGTTAATGGTGTCGTCGGAGGATTTCCAGATTGTCTAGTATTTCATTTTGGACGTGTTGCAAATCATTGATATAGGTCACCAGTTCGTTCCGGTCCTCATAGCATTGATTCCTCATGCGGTCGATATTTAATTGGATATGGTTCAGTTGGTTGGTTATTGTGTTCAGGGTGACTGGACCTACAACTTTCCCCGAACACCAAACTGGAGAAATGGCCGCATCTAATTCCGTGTTTCGACTGGTGGTGTCATAAGAGGATGAGTGGCTGCCCTTGTTTTGTGGTTGATGGACTTCAAGACGAGGAGAACCACCCCCCTTGACACAGACGACCCCTCTAGCGAGGCATTAAGGTGTGCCAAGACAAACAAACTAATCTGCAATACTTCCCATAGGTCCTGTAGAGTGACCTTCGAAATAAAAAACAAAACCAGATATAGATAAACAAAAAAATGATAAACCATTTACCAGACTTCACCAGACCAGGACAGGAGGCTCGAGACCACTGATCGGAATCCTCCACACCACCCGAGAGCCACCTTGCACAAGTTGTCCCCATCCTGCCAAGAGGCGCGAAGCCCACCAAACCAAAGGGACAACGTGAGACAATAATCACAAAACCTTTCCTTACAGTGCAAATAGAGATAACCTGAGATTGTTCCCACCACGACTCTGGACTGAAGATGAGGCACAAGACGAGGACGCGGCATCGCATCTTAGAGCCGAATTCACCTTCCGTGGGAGGAATTGGGAACACTAATGTCAAGTACATAAGACCTCGATGAAGCCGCACAACCACAATCACCTGTTGTGTTCCAGGATCCCACGGACCTCCCAGGGTGAGAGCTCGCCTAGGTCTAGGCTATTTCATGTCGCTCTACCCTCGCCTGCCTAGAGTCATGACTACTGCTAGGAAAACCACCATTTGAACCCTAGGTGCTCTGCAGACCCACACCTCATCTCCCAGCGCAATACACAAAGACTCGTTTCATAATGCCAAGGGATTATAACGACACTGCCTACAAGAGAAGATCACTGCCAGGAATTAATTGTGTTGCTAGAGCCCATTATATTGAGTGCGGTGTGCGCGTGGAAGCGAGGTGGGATTTGTATGTCACTTGATTGCCAAGCATGCCATCTGTTTTGTCACCCCCACTGGGGAGATATGTGACTTCACATTTAATTGGTTTATGTTCTCTATTTAAAGAGCATGAATGCTTATTTCTTGATGATTTATTTTGGTCTATGTTCTCTATTTAAAGGGCATGAATGACTATTTCTTGATGAATTATTTTGAGAAGCTTTTGTATAATTTCGCCCCTCCATCTGTATTAATATATTGCATCAAATGGTTGTGTTGGTTGCATCATGAACCCTTTCTCTCTTTAATGGTTTTAATCACATGATATAATAGTGTATTGTTTTTTTATTTGTTTGGATGAACGATTTATGGGTCATGGCCTATTTCCCTCTTTAACGTTTTTTTATCACTTTGATTTTTGATTTGTTTGGATGAGCGATTTCACAAGGTGTTAAATTTATGTTGAAATGCCTTTCTTTTTACAACATGGCAATAGAGCTCATATTTATTAGTTTCGATGAGTGATTTCTTAAGGTGTTCAACTTATGTCGAAATACCTTGTTTAGTACAACATGGTAATAGATATAAAGACCCACACTTGTTGTTAATCAAGACCCTAAACTTGTGTCATCTTATACATCAAAAAATTATGGGTTCTATTATTTCTATGCATTTTTGGGTTAACAAGATATTTCATTACATCTAGAGTGTTTTTTTAGTAGGAATCACTAAGTGTTTCACTTGAAAAAAAAATTGTTAGATCCAAAGATATAAAGTTTCATTATGGTTTTTACATTTCTAAAAACTATGTTACTATTTCAATCTTTCCAACTTATATTCTTGGTTTTCTATCCTCTTCTATATGTGTATGATCTTTGTCATGTGCATTATTCAATCTCAACAAACCCAAAAACATTTTACTTTTTTGCATATTAGTTTTTTCTTTATACTTTATGCAATATCAATAAATCATGAACAAAGGAAAAAATTTGATTTTATAGGTGGTTTAACTAAGATCTAACTATGATATCATTAAGCTTTGGATCTATTTTTTCTCCTAAATTTTCACTTGTTTTTGTGTGTGCATGTTTTTGCACAAAAAAAAAGGACAAGAGTTAAAAAAATTTACCTCTTTTCCCACAGGGTGTAGTTCAATTGGTAATCATCTTGTTTCGAAGTCATTGTAAAGCAAGAGATTCAATGTTCAAATCCCCATGGGTTAGATCAAAAAACAAACAAACAAAAAAACTTAACTATTTCATAACTTTTAATATATATTTTGCATTAACTTGCTTAGTTGAAAACATCTTTATTAATGAAAAATTCTTGAGTTTCATTAAGTTAGTTTTTGAAAATAATCCATGGAAATTCAAGTAACTTTATTATAAAGTGCAATTCTTAAACTAATAAAGTGAACCACTATAAAATTAAGATTATTTTTTTGAGGTTGCTTTTTGCATGCAACTTTAATTTATAAAGTAACTTTATTCTAAAAGTAATTCTCACTTATTTTATAAGAATATGTGACTTCAAGTAAAAATACTTTATTTGTAAAAAGGGGTTTCTCAACAAAGTTAAAGAATGAGGGGATATTTTTTTTAATCAATAAACTTATTGTGCATTTATCACTATATAGACCAACCTCTACCTATCATGTGGAACTTTCGGTATTTTTTGTGAATTTCTTAAAAGACTAATAACTTTGACATTTGAAGTCTATTTTTAGTCTCATATTTTTGAAACTCCTTATTTCTTCACGATATTTCCATCCAAATAGTTAGTTTATGCTTTTGAAACTATATTATTTACATATTTCAATATGGCTTATTCTAGGTGATATTTCTATTACAAGTTCAAAGTACTTCTCATGAAAATATGAATCATATTATATGATGTGAATGAATTTATATGACTACCTTGGAAAATAAGCTACCTCTAATAAATCCTCAAAGAAAGTCAAATAATATAACAAAAATTATGAAGAACATGGATTGATTGAAATATCCATATCTAGTATCACCTAGATGAAATTTAGGAAAATATAGAAAACATACTTGGAAAACACAATGAGATTTTATCACCATTAGTTTGAAAACCACTTTGTTTCTTCATATTCTAGTGATTTGTCTTACATTGAATATTATCTAGCTAAGTTCAAAACACTTATACTTTTACATAAAGGCTATAAAATAAACAATAATGACGCTCACTGTATATATGTTATCTTTTCTGATTGATAGTGCATATTTTGTTTTAGTAAATACTTTTCATTCGACCAAAAAATATCTAGATGACACTTACAAACAACCTTTTCTTGAATATTTTTGTGATTCCTTGATTACAAAGAAAGATAAGTTTGTGCATCTTGGATAGATCAACACTATAGGTACATATAGAAAATCCTATCAGCCCTACAAAATTATAGATCCAAGCATCTAAAGAAGTAACATCCTCACAACAAGAAGCAACACGGGCATCCCACTCTTCTACTCTCAATGGTGACAAGGGACCAAAATAAAAGCGTAAGAATAATAAGAGACTGCAACTTTTGGTAAAGATGGTCATCTGGAGTCTAAATGTTTCAAGTATATGGTAGCTTTAGAAGAAGAAATGAAAAATAATAACAACAATATTAATTCTTAAAGGGACATGCTCCTATGTTTTCAAAAATTCATGAGATCTGTGTGTTGTAGGTTCAAGGTGGATGTGTCTGATTTTGAACTCTTCTTCCCATAAGCATGCACTTTGTGTTCTTTTTTTTTTTCCTTTAAAGTAACATATACATATTCTAATTATTTTCTTATTAATTTTATAGCATATTATCACAGCCTAATGATAACACCATTTTTTCTATCATAATAATGTAGTAACAAACAAATATTTTTTGATGATGATAGATCTTTTAGTGTTGTAGGGCATAAAATAGTTCAAATAGATTGTGGTCATTTTAATGACGTATTATGTTTTCCAATGTTCTCCTACAATATTCTATCAATATATATCTAATCACTCATTCAAGTTAATGTAATTTGTAATTAACGATTTAAACCCTAAGCATGTTGTGCTTCTCTAGTGAAAAGTACACATTTTTTACCAAGAGATTCTTATACCAAGAAGATGTTAAGTATATATAGACAAGTAATATATATAAAAGATAAAGTTGAGAAGAATACATTGCACAAATATTACACACAACTACCTATTCTCTATTGCACTCTTGTATTCATTTACAATAGAGTCATATAGTTGAACTTAGATCCAACTGCTTTTAACCTTAGAGATAGGAGTTGAGAAAATCTCTCAACTAACTCCTACAAATATCAAATGAATTCCAAAATCAACATGGAAGCCATGGAATCATTATTATTTCCAAGTTCCTCCCTTAATGCTTACTTGGAAAACATTGAAAAACACACATTACAAAAAAAAGAATGGTTTATGTATGATTGGTCTTCATCATCACTCATATCCACTTTGGAATCTCACAAACATTGTCCTTTCTTCAACACCAAATCTTCAATTTGTCACTTGATATCCATTTAAAGAATAAATTCCTCTCACCATCGTTAACGAACATTGCAAGATCAAGAATATTGACATCTCAGTTCGTCGGGGCTTCCTCGATAAAAATTGTCAAGTAATGAACCATCCTATGGACCAACCACCATCTATCATATATTTCACTTTCGACTATCTGTTAGTTGCTAGGAAGATGGTATGGATATTGACTGTGTTCAAAAGTTGATCAAACAACTTGACCTTACTAACACACAAGAATTGATGTTGCTAGTACTAGGGCTTCGAGTTTAAGAACCACCAATCCTTTTTAAAACTAGAATTAAAAAGAAATAGAAAACTACTTAACAAAGATATCTCACAACATCAAAGTCAATAATCATGAAACTATGAGTTTTTATCTAGGCATAGACAAGTCATCACGTCCCTTCGTGGCCCAAGTCAAGGGTTTTTCATCTGGTTTAATATTTATATTGGCGTTTTCCTTCTTCATGAGGAAATTGTTAGAGAGATCAATTATAGCAAAATCACACTCTCATATTAAGTTGACCAAACTTAATATGTCTATTATACAAACTCCAAATTTAAAGAATAATTCATTTCTCTTGGACAAATATTTCCACTATAAAAATGAAAACATTTCAATACTTTCACAATTTTCTTAGCTCCAAGTTTACAAAACACCATATCTTAGACCCGCAAAACATAGATTCATGTAATATCCAAATACTAGTATACTTCAATGCTAGAGTAGAGATTATGAAGTTGTTTCTGCAAGATTATCACATGTGTGGCATGGAATGTTGATTTAGCATACTGTATGTAAATCAACTTGGATCCATATTGACCCTATTCCATTAGGGCTATGTAGGCAAGAGTGCCAGGTCCCTCTCCTCTAAGACCTCAAAGGTTATTTTGTGTGCTATCTCGACGATGTGCTTATAGTTCTATATCCCAGGCACTGCATTATCATGCTCTATTCGATGAATGATATCAAAATTTATATAGGTGGATGTTGGTGGCCACTCGTCCATTCCACTTGGACCCACGACATTGTTTCTTTCAGTTTCCTTAGTTTTAGCACAATTTACTATTTTTGGAAATTTTTGGGGTCTTGAACTTTCGAAGTTGTTTTTAGGCACTAAAAAAGTGGTTTTTTATTTTTATTTTTCTTCTTCTTCTTCTTCTTCTTCTTCTTTTTTTTTTTTTTGAAAATGGGAAAAATCATAGACTGCAACAAGGGTTTGTAGTCGAAATTTTTAGTCCTCAAATATATCTTTCTAACGAGGTATCATACATGTAAAATGAAGATCGTATTCCAAAGTTATGACCCCAGGAAGTTGATGTACCAATTTACCCCAACAGGGCCCACAAACCTTTGGCACTTCACCTCCTACGTTTAGGTTTTTGGATGTTTAGGGCATTCCATTGTTTATCAATAATAAATAGGCCTTCAAGCCTCGTTGTAACATAGTTAAGAAGGCATGTAATCGCCACATAATTTTTAAGAGATAAGCTACCATCGCCTGAGCTAGTTTATTTCCACTCTGCATGTAACAATTTTTAGTACTTTGTTATTAAGGAATTGAAGTTGTGTTTTCACTGTAGCTTTGTGTTTATGTTTATATTTGTATTTAATTTCGTTCCTTCATAAACATATATCAGTAGTGTCAAAGCAGTCTACTCTTTCTCTTTTTTTTTTGTGCATGTCCCCATTGAGGTCAAGGTATAAAGAGTTGGGAATTGAAATAGTTGTGTAGAATTATCATGATATAATTGTAACTACTCAAGAAATTTAATCTAAATCATGAGACACAATCCTAATCTACTACTATGCATAATTGGATTTACAATTTATAACAACATTTGCAAAAATGCATCAATCACATACATAAGTGCACACATTTTATGTGGGGGAAAATGACAGGTAAAAACCCCTTCAACATGTATTTCATTAATCGTATGAATTAAGAATGTATTACAATTTATAGCTCAGTTTGAACTCAACGTGCAAGTGAATAACCTATCTCTATGCTCAATGAGAAGACCTAACCCAGACTTATTCAATTTCTTCTTCTCCTTGAGAAAATCTCTAGGAATTAGGCCCCTATTATTTAGAAATTTACCTCCAATTGATTGTGCAATTCAAAATTTGGATCTTTGATTGCATGAAACACCTATACACTCAAGAATAGTCTACAAATCATGTTACACTACCTTGGAATATCCACCACGGCTCGGGAACTCAAATTCTCTGCATGGAATAGCTATTTTAGGTTGATTGATGAGTTAATTGTTTGATCACTGAGTTAGACTGATGTCCCACTACACAACTAACCTCCCACTAGTTCTATCAATAGTTAAAAATATTTTAATTGAACACAAATAGATATAAGTGAACTGGATCACTACAAACTAGAAATCACACATGCATAGTTGAACTTCAAGCACTCTAACTCAAATTAATTGAGTTAAATGAGTGAAAAGATCAAACTGTGATTTTTTTGCTACAATTCTCAATACTTCCTCTTAGAAAGAAAGGGATTTTAAACCACACCTATCCTGCTCCTATGGAATCTAAAATTCCCTCTTGCCAAAGCCTTTGTCAAGATGTCAACACCTTATTCCTCTGTCAGAATGTAATGAGCAACATTATCCTCCTTTGCACACAGTCTCATAGATGATGGTACCATATATATGTGTGTGTGTGTGTGTGTGTGTGTGTGTGTGTGTGTGTGTGCTTGGATCGATCATGAAATATCGAATTATTGGAGAGCTTAATGCAACTCAAATTATCACAACATATCACATTTGGATCCATATTCTGACCAAAAAATCCCACAAGTACCTTTCTCATCCAGATCGCTTCACATGCTTCTTGAATTGTAGCCATGTATTCAACTTCCATTGTGTTGAGTGCCATAGAGCTCCGCCTCATGTTTTACGAGGAAATTGTTGTGGGCCCAACACTGAAAATTACACTTGATGTACTCTTTTGGTCGGATGGACTCCCTGCCTATTCTGCATCTCTGAAACCACATAGCTTCACTGCCTCTGTCCATATGTACCATAATCCAAGTGGGGCCACATGCCTCTAAGGTACCATAATAAATGCTTTGCTACCTTCCAAAACAATTTGGTCGGCTTAACCATAGCTTGGATCAACTGGTTGAATGCATAGCACATATCTTTTCATGTGTTCACAAGATAAATTAGTGAACCTACTAGTTGCCGATAAATGGTAGCTTCAACCTCTTCACCTGAAGTGGCATTCTCCTTCCTCCAGTTGTTCGCTAGAGGTGACTCCATGGACTTACAATTATCCATGTCAAATCTCTGGAGTATCTCATTGGCATATGTTCCTTGAGACACAAAAAATTCCCCATCACCTTGCCATAATTCCAACCCAAGGAAGTAATGCATGAGACCCATGCCTTTCATCTCAAATTCCCTTGCAAGGTCCTCTTTGGTAGAGTTTACCAACTTCTCATCACCTGTGAATATTAAGTCATCAACATATAACACAATGATAATAAATTTACCTTCTATCAAAATATGATATAGGTTTGCATCCACTTCAAATTTGATGAAGCCCAATCTAGTGAGATAAATGTTAATTTGACTATACCAAGCTTGGGGTGCCTGTTTGTGACCATACAATGCTCACCTGAGTCTGCACACATGTGAATCTCGATCAAATGTCTCAAAACCTTCTAGTTTCTCGATGTACACTTCCTCCTCAATAAAACCATTTAGAAATTTTGTTTTTACATTCATCTGGCGAATCTTCCACCCCATATACATAGTCAATACAACAATTGGTCTATAGGATGAATACCTTTCTATGGGAGAAAAGGTTTCCTCATTGTCAATTCCCTCACCTTGAGGGAATCCTTTGGCCACAAACCTGGCCTTATACTTATCTATTCTTCCATCTTCTATATGCTTAACCTTTAATATCCATCTTGAACCAACAATTGAATTATCTACTGGTCTTGGGACCACTTCCCAAACATTTTTCTTTATGATGGATTCATGTTATTCCACCATAGAATAAACAAAAACATGTTTCTCTACTGTTTCCTCAAAAGAGGATGGCTCAGTCTCTACAATATCAGTCATTAAATCCATGTAGCCAATGTACATATTAGGTGACTTCCTCTTCCTACGTTGTGAAGTGGGGACTCCCACATTCTCTCTAGCATCAAGAACAAATATATCAACTTATTTTGTTCTTTTTCTACCTTTTCTGGATGGTTCTTCTTGGGTGGATGTCTCCACTCTACCTCCTCTCTGATCCTCCATTTGTGGCTTCTCCAAAACTTCCTGAGGCTCCTCCTTTGTAGCTAAATTCTCCTCTTCTGGTTGGATTGGAAGCTCCCTCTCAAGAGATCATATTATTTCTTTCTCCTAATCAAAATTTACATCCTGTTAGGATCCCGTGATTTGGTAGATTGGAAAAAAAAATGTACATAGGTAACATCAAAACAACCTTTGGAGTCCTAGGACCTAGCCTTCTTGGACTCAGAGAGGGCTCTCTCTATTTTGTGCAAAGGATGTGAACTTTTTTTCTTTTAGGGTTTGATTTTATGCTAGTTGTTAAGTTTAGGGTTCGTTTGTTTGTTTTGGTTGGGTAGATGATCAAGTAGAATAGATGGAGTGAGGAAATATTCAAGTTATTGGGCTATGGAGTCTAAAAAGAGTCTTGGATATCTCAACAATGAATCAGGGTGCATCACAGGGAAAATCTAACATGGTCAAATGGATTTTCAAGGTTTGTGTGAGATGGAATGAACATCAAGTTTGTGAACAAAGTAGGACAAAGGGAAATGAAGAATCCTTTGTCAAATATTTTAACAAGAATGGCCTTTGACACTATTTAGCATAAAGAAGTAATCATAAGATAGGGCAAACCAATAACTCTTTGATTAAACTTAAGCAAATAAGCATTTAAGGCAAACAATCTAGTGAACTATAGAAGGTGAGAAACTCATTTAACTTCTAGTGATTTCACCTTCAAGGTTAGAAAAACATTTAAGATAAACATATAACATTAATCAATGAAGAGGGAACTCCTAAACATCATTTATCATAGCCATAAAGACCTCCAAAGAAACCTTTCAAGAATGGACAAAGGGTATGATCGAAACATCGCCTCTTTGGCAAAGCCTAATTAGTGATACTTCAAAGAAAGATCTTAAGAACAATGTTTTAGTGACATCAAACAAGCAGGGCTAACCATAAAAATATTTGATATCTACTGTATCGAACCATTCATAAGATAAACAAGCTTGGGTGGGTCTAGAGAGTAACTAAGAATTCTCTTAACTGACCTAGAAGAGGAAAACATAGAGGGAGTGAAGGACAAACAGAGCTAAGGTGCCTTTGAAAAAAAAATTCTTAGTCTAAAACATTTGTACTACTACAATATAGAAGGATGAAACACAATGATAAATAAGAAAACAAGAACTGAATAGAAGCACATCACCATCAACCATGGTCAGGGATCCTACAAGCAAGCCTTCTCCATCATCAATCAAAACAAGCCATCCACAAATTCCTCAACACCAATTTCTCTTCAATCTCCAAAAAAACTATGTATTGCTCCCAAGAGTCATCAAATGCCAACATTTTACAATAAGTCCCTCATGCTATATATATCTAGAAAAGGAGGGAAAAAACCCTAACTAGGGTTTGAAAATGTCAAAACTAGTCATAAATGTCATCTATGCCTAAGAGACCATGCAAGGCCCAAGGCACAAAATATCTCATGAAATAAATGCAAAAATAACTCCTAGCACCTAACTTTGGAGTGATTTTCCTCAAAAAACACTAAAATATTATTTTTCCATTAATGAGTGTCTTTTGTTGACTTTTTAGCCAAAAACGCACAGTGAGGGCTAAACGCGTAGCCCCTGCACAGGAGAAACTAGGTCCACTTGCAGCCAAATTATGATGACCTTCCCGATATCGGAATTGACTCCGTGATGGCTCGTTGGAAATCTTGCAGAGTCTACTCTCCAAGACGGCCCTTATTTTTCTGATTGGGCTCCAGGAACCTGTCCAAAAATTAAATCTCCCATTGCTACTCTAGGCGCAACGCCATGCTTGAAAATGAGGCAGAAAGGTGAGAATGAGGTGTTGTTTTGCCTTTTGAGGGACCAAAAATGCTCCAAATTCTCTGAAATTTGGTGAGCATGTTGTACTTGAGCTAAGGATTCCAAAAATTCAAATTTATCCTCCCTAGGATGTTCGAGGTGAAAGCGTAGCGCGAGGGGTGCTGCGCCTAGAGGCCTCAAAATTTGCAAAAAATCAAAATTTATCAAAATTTTCCCAAAATTAGTGGATACCTTCCTTATGAGGTTTGAGAGGCCTATAGAGAAGCTTCAGCCAAGATTTCAAGTTTTTCTTGGTGTTTGGCCTCCTTGGGTAATTGAATCTCAGTAAGGGCCTCTTTGAGCTTGGCCCTAACAAATTTCTTTTTCAAGGCATAGGGCTTGGCCATCTTTTTCTTTAGGGCAAGGTCCCTTTTTATCTTCTTCATATACTTGTGCTCATCCTTATAATAATAAATAATGTATTGTGCCATGGCAAGGCTCCTTTGAGGGTCTTTAATCTCTGCATTCTTGCTTTGAAGCAGTATGCTATTAGCCCTCCTTTTATCCTCTTTCTCACTGTCAAGGTCAGTGAGGTCAAATTCATGTTCAACCTCATGCTGGTCTTCCTCTTCTTCCTTTATATTTTCTTTGCCTTTATCCTTGCCTTTATCTTTTCCTTTATTTTTTCCTTTTTCCTTGCCTTTATCCTTTGGCCTAATAGGAGTGGAAGTCATGGCCCCTTGCCTTTTAGAGGGAGAAAACATGTGTCTTTCTCCTCTGTGGTATGCCAAGGGAAAAGGTTCAATTTTGTTCATTTTGGTGTCCTCCTCATCGTTGTCATCATTTTTCTCCATGTCTTCTTCTTCATTACCTTCAACATAAACCTCATTGATGGTATGATCCTTAGTGTTGTTGATGTCGTCATCATCATTAGTGCCATCATTCACCATGTTTTCTACTTCATCATTGTCATCTTTGTCTCCAGCCTCATCACTGCCCCTATTACCACTAGGAATCTCACTGTTTTTACTATCATGGTGGCTTTGAGTTCTATTTTTTTCCGTAGCATCATTATATTCACTGTGAGGGTCACTGTTTTTATGACTGTCATGATTGTTGTCTTCCTTACTGATGCTTGTTTCATTATTCCCAATATCGGTTTCACTGCCCTTAGATTCCTTGGCTTCATCTTCATCAACATTTTCTGCCTCAACTTCATTTGTTTGTTCCATGCTGACATCACTGCCCCTTACCTCTTCATTTTCTTCCTCTTTATTGTCTTCTTCTTCAAATCACTGCAATTTTGGCTGGAATTTAAAGCTAGCTTAGGAAGTCCATGGTCTCCTATGCTATTGAGCTTGTGCTTGTACAACAGAGGCCTAGTCATAGCTAGGCTCTCGATAGGAGAAAGACCCACTTCTATATTACTAAAATAATTAAAAAATGTTAACAATGAAAACTAAATATACTTTATTAAATCTATGGGTATCATCAATAATGCATTTAAAATATGAAAATACATTGTACATTTAGAAAAAAAATGCGTTTAATATAGTATCTTTTTAAAATTAAAAAATTGAATTTTAATTAAATAAATTTTAAACTTATTTTTTTTTTTAAATTATTTTATTATTATTAAATAAATTATTTAATAATATTATTAAAATAATTAATAAAAAAAATATATTAATGACTGAAAATTAAGTATATTTTATTAAATCAATTTGTAATTATTTTATGTCGACATTAAATATCTTTCATAATACCTATAAAATCCAATAATTATAATCTCAAGTAATAAATGATACACATAGTTAATATAGGGAAAACTAAGAAATAGAGAAAGCCTCTAAAAAAAGCATCCATATCGATAAATAAACTAGAGATTCAATTAAAGCTTTTATTACATCTATTTAATAAAGAACTTTTTCATCGATAGATGCCTCCAATCCATTAAAGCTATTATTACATCTATTCAATAAAGAACTTTTTCATCGATAAATGCCTCCAATCCTCGTTGCCATGTATGGATGATTTTCGCCCATCAATGCCTTGCCTTCTCCAAACCTCATTGTAATGTATGGAATGAGTGTTTTACCAAGGGCTTCCCCTGCATAAAAATAACAATAATTAACAAAAGCTTATAAGAAAAACATGGTACATTTGTTTACCTGTCATAAAATTACCAATAAAAATTGAGAGTAATAAATAAAAATTACACTTACCACCATATTTTAAATAATTTGTGAAGGTGCACTTTAATAGCATCATCATCCCAAACTAATGGTTGCCACCAGTCTTCCTCGCCAAATATCGTAGTCAAATTGGGTAACTTGTCTATGCCCCCAGGAAGTTTCTTCAACTTTGGACATCCATATATAGCCAGGGTACGCAGCCTGGGTAGTGTACTTTCATTCCATACAACATTATTTGATATGCCCCCAGTGCTTTCTAATTTTTCTGAGCCTTCCGTAACAAGTAATATTCCCCCAATGCTTTCTAAATTCTCTGACCCTTTCGGAACAAATAATGTTCCCCCAATGCTTTCTAAATTCTCTAAGCTTTACAGAACCAATTTGTCCAAAATACAAAATCCGCCCGAATTCCCTATTCCCAACTCTTTCAAACCTCTGCAATCATACAAGTATAGAGCCTTCAAGGTTGGCAACCGTTCCAATGGAGAGAGTTCTCATAGCTAGTGACAGTGAGCCAAGAGTATGCATTCAAGATGTTGGAACTTGCAAATGTAATTCGGCATACTTGACCCGTGGTAGTACCACAGCTCAATGAGCTGAAGATTTCTCATTTTCTTCATGTCTTGAGGAAGATATGCCATTACTGCATCAAACCCCAAGTGCAAATGGCTCATGTCCAACCATGTTCCCATTATGCCCTCCTCTATTCATGATGATGTTCTTCCCTTTACCCATGTTCTTAGCATCGTCAGATTTCTCAAACCCTTCAATCTCCAAATGTTTCTGCCTTCTGGTTCTACTTCCACACTCAAGAAAACTCCAATTGCATCGACTGTCGTTAATGAATTAAGCTCGAAGATTTCATGTGGAATCATCTCTAAGTTAACACAGTGGGTTAAACAATAAAACTGTATTTATATATAATTAATTTAATTATATATAAAAAAATAAAACTGTATTTATATATATATAATTATTTTTTTAATTATTATTTAAAAAATAAAACTGTATTTATATATAATTAATTTAATAATCTCATAACTCAAGAATTAATTTTTTTTTTTTTTTTTTTGCTCTTGGATCTGTTGTTGAGAGCCACTGAAACCCTCAATTACTACAACCATAACATCCCCGAAGGGGTTCTTCCCGCTCCTCTCAACTTGGCTGTAACATTTCAATCTCTCATGGCTAGTTTGTTGGAAAATTTGAAGGAGAGTTATCAACCCCTTCACAAAATTTGAAGGAGTTTGTGAAGAAGAAAAATCCATTTAATGGATATGAAGGAAAATCAATGGGAGAACCATTGAGGGAATGGATTTTTCTTTCTTCACAAACTTTGCTTGTGTGTATAGTTATCAACCCGTGGGAGGAAAAAAGGGAGGGATCTGTTTAGACGGCTAGAAGCTCATTAGAGCCTGATTGAAAGCAACCAAGTGGAGACTTGGCATATCAAAAAATAAAAGTAACTAACGCAACAAATATTTTCAGCAAGTAGGAAGGAAGAAGAAATGTGGAGATTAAAATAGAGGAGATTGTGGCATGAAGTTGAAGATCAAAACACATCATATTTCTACAAGCAACCAGAGGCCAAAAAACTCTAAACAGAGCAAAGGAAAGCATTCTTGAAGTAAGGCCGAGATTGAATAGCTTTGAGGACATTAAGCATGGGGAATTCCTCCATTTTAAGACTTTATATCAAGAATATATGGAAGTTGACACGATGCAAAGTCAAGATATTATTCAATGTATTCCTTCTATTCTTTCTGAATCAACTAATTAAATCCTTCTCAAAGAAATCAAGAAAGAAGAGGTTATGTAAGCTATCTCTGCCTTGGATCCAGAAAAATTTCCTAGTATGGATGACATTTCTATTAGTTTCTTCAAAGCATTTTGGTCATTGATAAAAAATGAATTGTTGTGCATGCTAAATCCAAAAATAAGGAAAGATATGATTAGGTGCAACAAAAACTCCTCTTTCATCACTCTTATCCCCAAGTATTCAAACCTTGCATAATTTTCTCCATTTAGACCTATCTCCCTATGTAACACAACTTATAAAATTCTCACAAAAGTCATAGCTTCAAGATTAAATAAAATTCTACCAAAGATCATCTTTGAGAACCAAGGAGGTTTTATGCAGTAGAGACAAATCTTAGAAAATATAATTCTAGTCCAAGAGGTGATTCACTTGAGTAAGGAAGTGGGAGAAGTTGGTATAATCATCAAGCTAAACATGGTAAATGCCTTTGACCAAGTAAGTCACTCTTTCCTCTTCTCAGTATTAAATTTTTTTTGTCTTTGCAATGAATTTATTGGGTGGATCACAGATTTTATTTGGTCTCCATGGATTCATATGCTTGTAAAAGGTTTTCCCACTCCTTTTTTCATTTTCTAAAGGGGTTTTAGGCATGGTTTCCCTATCTCCTCTCCGTTATATATTATAGTAACTGAAAGCTTGAGCCAAACTTAGAAAAATCGAGTAAGGAAGGAAAGTTAGGTGAGTTAAGCATCACAAAGAATATTAAAGGGGTGATTCATTCACAATTTGAAGATGAAACCATACTCCTTAGAGGGGTCTCCAAAATAATTTCTAATCATTTCAAAAGAATTCATAACTCATACCTTAGTCTATCTGGATGAGTGGTCAATAAAAAGAAGAGTCAAATTTATGGGTGGAATTTCTCAATTGTAATGTTAAAGGAGATGTCAAAGATATTATAATTCCCAGTTTCAAATGACTAGAGATTATTTAAATATCTAGGCATTCCAATATCCCTAGGTTCCTCAAATGTTGAAGAATGGGAGGAGTTTTGCAAAAAATAAAAATAAAAAGAATTCAATCTTGGGGAGTGCAATGGTTGAGTGCAGTAGGAAATGTTATTGATTATTTTTTTCTTATCATCTCTTCTAGTTTATATGGGATCAATTCCTCTCACCCCAAAAGGAGTTATCCTCCAAATCAATTACCTCTTTCGAAAGTTTCTCTAGAAATGAGTAAAAAAACTGAGAACATGTTTCATTAGTCAACTAGAGCACAATGTGTGTTCCTAAATGTTGTGGTGGATTAGCAATCAAATATCCCTTAATTATGAATTTTTCCTTGGGAGAAAAATTCTATGAGAACCTTCTCTGAGACTCAAAAGAGTGGTGGAAGCAGGATTTTGTTTGAAAATATTTTCATAAAAAAACAATATAACTAGACCCGAGAAAGAAAAGTGGCCATAGTAGGGCTCAAAAATTTGGAAATTATGCAAGGAAATGACACCTATCATTCTAAAACAACTTTGGTGGTACCTGGAAATGGGGTTCTCATTAAGCTTTGGGAAGATCGAGTCCCATTAGTGATATGGATGACAAAAAAAGGAGAACAGGAGCTTGTGAAGTGGATGAAGTCTAATGGATATAATCGACTAGTTGATATATTTCTATGAGATGACAATAGACATTGGATCAAATGACAATGTCAAGATCTCCATGTTAATATCCACTCCCATTGGAGATCAATAGTTAGCTCATTAATAGGTTATGCTCAAGTTGATGTTTCCAAATTGGATCAGAGAACATGGACGAGTGGTAAGAAATGATTATACTTAGTTAGAGTAGAAGATGAAAATTTGGTTCAAAAACTACCCCTCCTTTCCCTTGATAAAATATAGGATAGATATGGCACAAAGATAACCTTTCAAAAATAAATATAGTTTGTTGGGAGTTGGTCCATGAGAAAATCCTGACGACAAAAAATCTAAAAAAGAGAAATGTACAAGGGCCTTCTAGATGTGCCCTATGCGGGATGTCCAAAGGAGATACTCCCCATATGTTTTGAAGATACAAATTCACATTGGAGATATGGAAAAAATCTCTAAGGAATGCCATGGATATTTCAAAGACCCTGGAAAACTAAACATATATGGTCAATGGTTGGAAAGCTAAAATGCCATGGCATAGAAAATCCAACGTTTTCTCCATGTGTTGTTGGATGGCCCTCCCCAAATTTCTATGTTGTCCGGCTTGTTATTAAAAATAATCGTGTTTAACTTGAATAACTCAAATGATTATAAATATCAGTCGATGAGTTCTTTTTTCAAGTATGTCACTCAAAACTCTTATGTCAAAGCATTGTATGATAGCTAGCATTTGCTTGTTTCCCTTTCTTCAGTTCAATGTAAAAAGTATATTAATATATTGGAGCACAAATGATAACTACAATTGTTTGCTCTGCAGTATATCCAGCCCCAAGATTATGAAAATTTTTCTCAAGTGGAGCTATTTGGTTAGGCTGTAGGGTCAACCCTCTATAGGAGGAAGGGCCTGCAGTAAGCCAATGCTGTTCTTCAAGAGCTGAGGGCCAATTCTGTTCTTCAAGAGCTGAGGGCAAATGCAGGGTGAATGTTGTTCTGCAAGAGCTGAGGGCGAATGCAGGGCGAATGCTGTTTTGCAAGAGCTCAGGGCGAATGCTATTCTGCAAGAGCGGAGGTCGAATGCGCGCGTGATATCAGACGTTAATGTAGCACACATGCACATTTGAACACTAATAGATTTTTGTAGTTGAAATGCAATGCTTGTTTTCATTTAAATGTAGGGTTTTTAAAGCAAGGAGAAATAATGGCTGCCAAATTAATAAGCGTTTCTTTGAGAAAAATTTAAATCTTGTATTGGGTGATGAAGATAATAGAGGGTATTGAATCTTGATTCTTGACATCTAGAGAGAACCCTACAGCCTAACACAATCCAATGGAATTGACCAAAAACACCCAAATAGAGTCAACCCTACTATAGGAGGAAGGGCCTGCAGTAAGAACTTACCATTTTGCAAGAGCTGAGGGTGAATGCTGTTCTGCAAGAGCTGAGGGCGAACGCTGAGGGCGAATGCCGAGGGAAAATTCTGTTCTGCAAGAGCTGAGGGCGAACGCTGAGGGCGAATGCTGAGGGAAAATTCTGTTCTGCAAGAGCTGAGGGCGAATGCTGTTCTGCAAGAGCGGAGGGCAGATGCGCACGTGATATCAGACGTTAATATAGCTATTGCGACAGATACAAAACAATAAAATCATTTTTATGTAGCGTGCATATAAGTTTCGTTTTTGTATTTAGCGCGCATATAAGTGTCATTATACCGACGGCGGAAAAGGCGTCGCTATTGCAACGAAGGCCTCCAAACGTCGCAATTACGACACTTAGACATTGTGTCGCACTTGTAGTCGTCGCAATAGCGACGCGTTGGGCCATAGTGTCACCAGTGCGACGTCTTCCTCCAAACGTCGCAATGGCGACACTTTTCTAAGTGCTCAGATACATTTTTCATAAACGCGCATAGCGACGATTTCGTGATGACAAAATTAAAACTTCGCATTTGGTCAAAAGCGTCGTAAACCAAGTGTCGGAATTTCCGCCAAATGTAGTAGTGACTAGCCGTTAGATAACAGCCTAGTTTGACTTTGAAAAAGTAATTATTCCATTATTTATTTATTTATTTAATCAAAGGATCTGTGAGCATGCTGCTGATATCAAACGTAGAAGATCTCGCTCGTCTGCCTTAGCTGAGCATGCAGAAAAGACTAACCATCATGTTTGCATAGAAGATGCTAAGGTCATTGCTAGGATCGACCATTTCCATCATCGTCAGTTAAGAGAGGCCATTGAAATTGAAAAAAGGCCCATTAATCTCAATAACGGTTGGAATATCAGCAGGTGCTGGATTCCTGCCTTATATTCTTGGATTTTATTTATTTTTTAATTTTTTAATTATTATTATTATTATTATTATGCTTATTTTTTATTTTTATCATTTTATTTTATTTTTAATTATTATTTATTTATTTTGACTCAGTGTTTGATTTTTTGATAGGTCGTTGGTTATAATGTCATTTTTTTCCTTGGACCTTGACTCTTATAAATAGTTAAATATATGAACCAAAGTTATTTATATTTATTAATTAATAATAATAATTGATTATTATATAATTTAATCAATTAAATTAATAAGAAAGATATACATATATACACCACTATTGGTTAAATAACTTCCATTATATTAATTAACTGGTTAATTAGTTGTATAAATATATTAAAGATTTTATAAATAAATAAAATAATAATATAAAAATAATAATAAATAAATAAATAAATAAAAATTAATTAAATAAATAAATAATGGAATAATTACTTTTTCAAAGTCAAACTAGCTGTTATCCTAACGGCTAGTTGAGCCATTTCTACATTTATTTATACTTAATGTCCGGATCTGATCTCTCACATAGTCCCGATGATGAACCACACTGTTGGTTCGAAACCCATCGACCATGTTCTATCGTACATTACACGAAAGAGAATTTACTAATTATAGCATTGACACCACAAGCTTAAATTCAAAAAAGACAATTTTAGTTTAAATAATATTCATAATAATATTAACATTTCTTATTCTCATCATTAACGCTCTAATAAGTCATATAACTTTCAATAATATTCAATTTTAATCTTTTATACAAAATCAAACACCTATTCTAATTAAAATATATATTTTTAAAAAATAATAATTAATAATAAATTAGACCAAAAGACAATCTCATTATCAATAAAACTTGCATTTGTTAGTATGTATATCAACCTGAGTTAAGAAAGATTCCAAAGCTTTATTAGCAACCATAATAGGTTGGTCTAACTAGATGGAATTTGACCACAAATTGCCCATCATAAGGGGATTTGATGATCAATTCCAGCTAAAATGTAGCTTTTAATATCTAAAAAAGTGAAAAAGTGTGAAAATCATCAAAAGATGGAAAATAATCATTTTTGACTAAGTGAGTTCGTTTTGAAATTCCACAAAGGTCTTAACTATCTTTAAGCAAATTGTAGCCTTTGAAAACTTTTCTTTATATTAAAGTGTAACACCAATTAATATTAATAAGTAAATTAGATATATATTTTTCAAAGTTTTTATAATTAACTAAGATAAACTCTTAATCATATAAATTTAAATTAATATAATATTAAAAATATAAATTAATAAGATCATTTTAGTTTAAATAGTATTCATAATAATATTAACATTTCTTATTCTCACCATTAACATTATAATCACACAATTATATAACTTTCAATAATATTCAATTTTAATATTTTATCCAAAATCTAATACAATTCTAAATTAAAATATATTTAAAAAAAACAATAATTTATATAAAAATAATTAATAATAATTTAATCCAAATGACAATCTAATTATCAATAAAAATATATATAATTAATAAAATAACCAAAAACTAAAACTAAAATATATGATGATGATGATGATGGTTAATGTATACTAAGACCAAACTTTGGTCTATCGGACCTATAATTTTCTTAGTTCTTAATTGTTAGCTTCTCGTCTTTCTTGGCGAGATTAGTGTTGTAGCTTTCTTTTTCTTCTCTACGGTCTTCCAACTTCCTTTATCTTACACCTCCTTCATCTCTTGTGATTCTTGGGACACTGGTGTCTTATCTTTGGGATCTGGGAGATCTGCTTTGCTGCTAAATGAAAATGGTATTCAAATCCTCATAATTATTGATGCTTGAGGGGCTATCGAGTTCGTTTTTTTGTTGTTGGGCAGGGCTTTCCCCCTACCTGTCTTGAGGGTTGTTTCTTTCTTGCCTGATTTCTTGCAATTTAGAGTTTTCTGGAGAGTATTCTTCCTTGATGACAGTGTAATGTTCCTTTTGTGCTCCTTCCCACCATGTAGATATATGGTAATTCTTTCTAGCAAAATTTTTCTGGGAGACTTTCGAGCAATTTTTGGCTAGATGGCCTGTCTCAAAGCAAGATCGACATCTGAAGAGGACACTTTCATAGTCGAGTTTCTGGTTCCATACATAGTCTTTTCTGGTTAGGATGAATTCAACATTTTAAAATTGAATTCAATATGTAAAAAACTAGCAATTTAGACAATTTAATCAATATAATCAATAGGTTGGTCTTAACTATCTTTAAGTAAATTATACTTTTGAAAAAAAAATTACATTAAAGTGTAAAACCAATTTATATTAATACATTAATTAAATGTATATCCCATATATATGCAAGAATTCACAAGTAACACAACTAAGATCTCAAATTTCAAAGAAACACCTCATCCTTCTAGCCTTACTATGATGGGTCATGATGGGTCATCTCTACCACTAGAGCTAGACACCCAGTGAAAAAATAAATTTAGATGCATATATTGTGGTCTAATTTTTTATAGTTTAATTGTTTTTTTTCTTTATTATTTTTTTAACCAATTTTATTTAAATTATAATTAAAATTTATTGCAATTAAAAAATTGAGTTATATAATTTAAATATTTTAAAATATTTTTTATAATAATAAATTTATTTATACATATAAAATACATTTTAAACAATAAAATATTATTATTGGTATTATTATTAAAAAAAAATGTATTCCTAATTTCCAAAAAAACAAAACATAAAATCATTATATCACACTCAGGTCTATTTTATTTGTAATGCACCCTATTCTATTTTATTTGTAGTGACTTACTAGTGACTTATGTAACCAGAGATTTATTTTTAATTTTACTTGTGTTACTTTAAATTTATGTTAAATATATAATATTTGAAACAAAAGTTTTTAAAAAATTAATTTATAAGGGGATGATAAAAAGTTAAAAGATTAGAAAGGGAAATGCATTTGCTGAAATATCTTAATGAAATGGAAAATTTGTAAAAGAAAGATAAAAAAAATTATTATTAATATTAATTTGAAAAATATTTTTAAAAAAATGATAAATTAAATACCAAACCATAAAGTTAAGATAATACTTTCAAAATAATTAAAGAGGAAAATTCCAAGAAAGATAAAGAAAGCAACAAGTATGAAAAACATCATATAAAAAGTCCAATCTCAAATTCAAAGATAAAGAAGTTAATGGACATCAAAGACCAATCTCAAATTCAAAGATAAAGAATTTGATAGACATCAAAGACCAATCTCAAATTCAAAGATAAAGAAGTTGATGGACATCAAAGATGTTAAGTAATATGAGGGGAATGAAGAAAATATACAAAATAAAATTCCTCACTAAATATTTTAAGATGTTGAATACAAACAAGTAATGTGAGGGGAATGAAGAAAATATACAAAATAAAAGTTTTTATTGAATATTTGAAGAAATTGAATATAAATTTCTATTGGAAGTAATGCTTACATGTGTGTCATGTGATTTACAAGTTGTTATTGTGAGTCTCGAGGTGTCAATATAGAAGTTGTTGTTTCCTATGTGTATGAGTTGTAATTGTGTCATGTCTGAGTCATGGATCCACTTTCTTAAGAGCTAGATTTGTCGAAGTCAGTGACTTATATTCATATATATGTAAACTTTGTGAGATTAATAAAAATAGTGTGGTTTTTTGTTGTTTGTGAAATCTCTCTCAACTCTCTTTGTCTTTCTAATATGTACCAGAGCATTTTCTGGCTTCACTCCCCCAAGGGAGGGCCAAGAAGATGTGAGAGAGACTTTATTTTTATTATTATATATGATTAGGTGCTCAATGTAAAATATCAAAAATGAAAGTGCTCGAAATCGAATGGAAACTGAACAAAAGCAAAGAGCTCATCGCCAGGAATCCAACGCAATTTGTTTTGTCGAAAATGGAGTCCGGATGAAGAAGATAGAGCTTGTTGTTCGTTTTCCTAAACAGCTAAAAAATTTGCAGAAGTGGCAGGTTGGTGACATGGCAGCCTAGTCAACAAATTTAAATATATTCTGGGAATATTCTTTAGTTTTTCCAATCACACTGTGACAAGTGTTACTGCAAGATTCGCCGGAAAGGTTTGAAGGTGAAATTTTTTTTAATGTGCTCCTAAGGTCAAATTTGAATTTTTTTATATGGTTGCAAAATCCAACCAGAGGCTGGCACATGGTGCAACCAGGGGTTGGCACGTGGTGCAGCCATGGGCTGCCACGTACCCTCTCTGGTGGACCAACATGGAAGGTCGAATTGCATTTTATTTCCAAACTCTGAATTATCAAAGTCCAACTATGGTCAAATTTATTTTGGGCATCCATATATTATGTATTTTTATTATATACCAAAGTCCGCATGTATTACAAAGGTTGGATACATGCCTTATGGAGCAATTTTTCCAAAGTCTGAATTATTAAACTTTACAAAGGGTCAACATATATAGTATGCAGCAAAATTCTACAACAGTGGAAGGGTGGAGGTCGGGGCTCGACCCTACGACCTCCCCCAAGCGAGCGGACAGGCTTACCACTAGCCCACAGCATTATTCTTAACATCTATGGGCTACGACATTTATTTGTTTCCATGCGAATAAACCGACAGGGTTATGGAGGGGGCCAACCCCCTCCCCATAAGACCTTCGCCCCAAGTCCGGTACAAGTATTACAGATAAGCGCGAAATTAGTGTTAAGAGCGGGTTATTAAACCCCTAATCCCATGTTTAAAGCACTAATTATGTTGTTAAGTGCATTTTGTTAAAACACGCTTATAACGTAGTTTATCCATACTTATCCGCAGTTAAACTAGGTTTTTATTTAATTAAACTTGAGTTTAAGTTGGCAACATATTCTGTGGTCCCCCCAATTTCGGCGCTGCCCCAAATTTGGAAGCCTTAACTGGAATCATCTCCAGTTTTAGTGGATATTTCCTATGCCAAACTGTTTTGGCCATATCTTTTGCAAAATTCGACTAAATTGAGGGCAAAAAGAGTCATTTATGAATGATTTGGACATAATGAACACATTGAAGCAGGTTTTAGGAGCAGTAGGTGAATGTAAACAACATTTTTTTCATATTTGAGCTAATACAAAGGCCCAAGTCATGGAAGTTGGTCCAAGGAGATGTAGCCCAAGAGGGGTGAACTCCTTCATCAAAAAATTGTGTTAATGGATCAATTGTGATGGTTTGTTGTAGATGTTATTGTTGTTGTTAAACATTTGTTTTTAATCATTTTATGCTCATGAATTTATCATGAAAGTCAACTCATTTACCTGTTTTAACGCTCACAAACACCAAGGAAACCTATGCACATAAAGCAAGTCATGAGCAAATTATTTATAAATATGAAGATGAAATTAGTACAACAAAACTAACGTTCAATTTAATATCAATATAGTTAAATATTAATGATAGTTTAGATGTGTGCATGAGGATTTCATGTGGTTGTTCTTGTGTCTAGATATATAGATTTAATTTTTGTTTGCAACTGTTTTGCAATTGTGGGAGAGTTGAACTGTATGAGCCATTGGAAAAAGTATTGTTCTTCTTGTGGAGCCGAGGAAGAATTCTGCTAAAGTATTGGTAGACAACAATGGAACTGTTTTTCTAGACAAATTCGTGAAGGAGATGATTGTGGTGTTTAGATGTTGATTTTCTTCGATTTTTATATTTTTTTCAACTTTAATATATTTGTTTGGGTTGTAAATTATTTGGTATGTAAAAAAATCAAATGATGGAGAACCACAAAAAACAAACCAACTATTGAACAGACTAATGTGACCCATTTTGCTCCAGGAGCATTAGTTATAGGTAGTTTTTAATAAGGTCAAGTTGGTGTGACCTATTGTGCTTCGAGAGCATCAGTACATGTTATTTTATGTGAGATTAAATTGTAGAATTGTCTGCTAAAGACATTACGTTCCTTAGAATGTTATCGTAGATAATTGATGAAGACTATGTGAGGTCATGGATTCAGCAGATGGTGGAAGTTCCATAGGATGGTTGAGTATTGAGACTAACATGTCGTGCTCTGGGAGGTCGAGAAGCGTCAATTCTACAAAGTACATCAATGATGGTTGAAAGTGGTTATGTCTTAAACGAATCAAGTAAGAAGCTTGAAAATATGGTGAAGAAAAGAGCAGAAACCATGAGATTTCAAAGTGGATATGGATGCTAGTGATCACAATATTAGAAAAATATGACGAAAGATCAATATTGTTGTTGTAACGTGTGTTTTTAAATATTTGTTACATGTAAGCATTAAAAGAGGGTATTGGAAGTAATGCTTCCATGTGTGTCATGTGATTTACAAGTTGTCATTGTGAGTCCCGAAGTGTCAATTTAGAAGTTGTTGTTTCGTATGTGTATGAGTTGTAGTTCTGTCATATCTGAGTCATAGATCCACTTTCTTAAGATCTAGATTCGTCAAAGTGAATAATTTATATTCCTATATATGTAAACCTTGTAAGAGAATTAAAAATAATATGGTTTTATCTCTTTGTTTTTCTTATAACTTCAAAAATATGAAAATATTATCCCAAAAACTAAAAACATGAAATATTAAATCCATAAAAATAAAAAATTCATAATTAAAAAAAAAAAACTGAAGACACAGAGGTGAAAGATAAAATTCAACCTCACCAACTACAACTAAGTAAAGAAATGCAAAATAATATTTACATAGATGATTATAAACCTTTTTTATTTATAGGTCAAAGGTGCAATACTCAAACTTGAGGCATGCTTTGAGAGAGTTCAATCATAATGTTTGAACTTGTTTTTAAACTTCATGGTTAATATTGTGTATTTTAATTTAGTGTAATTCAAATATTCTATTTAAAAAAATAATAATCAGGATGTGCGTTGTTTAAAACTTTATTATAATTTAAAAGAACAATTAACTAAACAACTGCATACCCAAAATAGGGGAAAATAATATAAATCTTAAAACGTTAAAAATTTGCCATCTCATCAATTTCACGTCTCAATTTTAGGTAACAATTATCATATTCGCGTATGAAAATAAAATAAAACCTAAACAATTATAAAATTAAGATAAGTTCATGCTTCATTTAGGGATATACTTTGAAGACGTGTTTGCAAATACTAAGCCTAAATAAACATTACATAAACAATATTATAGTCGAAATAGTGGTAGGGGTTGAACAAAGGAAAGGACCAATGATAATTCCGGATGCTCGTCGTTGAAAAATTATAAAAGAAAAAAAATGGAAAAATCCATGCCATTATTCATTCGACCTCCAGCCGACCAGGACTATGTCTCACGCGGAGCCACGCCTGCTGTACGCAACACACGGTCGGTCGCAGGGAATTATAAAATTCTCATTGTATGGAAAATCTCTTTGTAGAATATAAAATTGGATAAAAAGATGTATATGTCTCTTTTATGGTTTCATAAATATTAATCACATATTTAGTGATTATCTATTTTTATATAGATAATGTGTAATTTTTTTTATTGTTTAAACTATATTTTTAAATAATTTATTATTATTATTATTTATATTAAAAATTGAATGAGTTAAACATTTTTGTTTTATTTAAAGCAGTAGAGAAATATTTATTGTAATTTTACAATTATAGTTTCAATTATACTAAACTTTGTAATTTAAAAAAAAAAAAATTGTTTTTTTTTCAAAGTAAGTCATTTTACATGTAATTTCATATATAAAATTTTGATATTGCAGTGTTCTTTTTTGGTGAGATATCTTTGATGACACTTAGAGATGGTGATTTTGATATAATGATATAATATTATGTATGACAGACTTATGTACATGCTTATATGCTATAGACCTGGTTTGGGCCACTTGGTTGTTGTGTGCTTATGATAATATCTATGGTTATGTGTATAAGGATCGATTTTAGTTAAGAGCATATTAGCGATGTTTTCTCTTTTGGTATCTTATTTTGGACATAGGTGTATAACATGGATGGTGATCTAGGATTGAGACACATATCCATGGATGATCATGGTTATGTGAAACATATGGTTAATTATGATTTATGGATGATACATAATTTGTATGATTATATGCGTGTAATCTCGTACTAAGCATGATGTGGTAGGGGGTTTGGTCATTGCCAACAAGGATGCTCGAGTTATAAATGACTACAGAAGTCATTTCTCCAAAACCAAAATGAGTGTGGAAGGCATGCACAATTTTTGGTAAAATGTGAATAAGTTAATTATGAAATTCATTTGATTTATTTGATCTATGAGATTATGATGTGTGCATGTCTTGGAAGAAGACCTTACCAACGAACCATCAGATGGGTATGAGCTCACAATTAGTACCTTGAGGTGAAGCACGGAGTTTCAAAGCAGAGTAGATGAGAAGCCATGGAAATTAGGGTGTAGAGTCCTAAATCCATGAAATATAAAGACGTGGAGTCTTGGATATATATTAAAAGGATTAGGGTGTGGAGTCCTAAAATCCATGAAATATAAAGACATGGAGTCTTGGATCTATAATGAAATGTTTAGGGCGCGGAGTCCTGAATATTTAAAAATATCAAGGTGTGGAATCTTGGATATTTAGAGTAGATCAGGGCTCAGAGTCCTCAATCTACTTAGGCACGGAGATGCATACAATAAGGGTGCGGAATCCCTATTCTTCGAAAGAAAAATACCACTCATGGGAAGCTTAGTGATGGATTTCCTTAATAAAATCTCATTCCTCACAATTTTGGAGTGACTTTCTAAAAGTAGAAAGTCATGTATAGCATCTCAAGTATGATTTTCCAAAAATAGTAAATCACCTCCAATCTATGGGTAATAAAGTATACTTGAAGGAAAATCACTTAACTTATCATTGATCAATCTTAATAGTTCAATGTCGACTTAATCCTCAATATTATTAATATTATTATTATTTTTTATGAGACTATTATATTATTATTAAAAGGGAATTATATCTCCTCAATCACTTGACACCTCTCTCATTGATGGTTCTCATGACTCTATGTAACTCTCTCTCTCTCTCTCTCTCTCTCTCTTAATTATACATTACACTCTCTTGTATGCACTCATCAAAGAATGACATATTCCTCTTACATTCATTAAAGACATGTCATAAAATATTCCTCTTACACTCTCTTTAATGCATATGTTACAATCTCCTTAACTAAAGCATGCATACCTCTCCTTAATGGCATGAGTTACACTCCTCTAAAAGGAATACAAGGCATGCATATTACTCCTATTTTATGACAACAATTTGTTTCTCCTCCCATATATGTGCCTCATTTATTCTCACTTGGGGGAGGTGCATTGTGATACCAAGAGTTGGAGAGATTTGAAAAAGATTATGAGAGGAAGAGACTTGGAGAGTAGCCAATTTCTTTCAAAATGAATGTGAAATTCCTAAACTAAATTACTAAGTAGCTCTACATGGTGGAGCTGACCATGAGTGGTATTGGGAGGAAGCGAAACTTATCTTCCTCAGCTTGCCTTGGATATCTCTCTACTACTATATTTTGGTATTGTTTGTGAGCTCTTACGGCTTAGGGGTTCCAGGGGGAGAATTTCTCCCTGGATATCGTTGGGTAGAAAAACAGATAATCACAATGAGTTGATAAGGATATGCATACTCTCATTGGAGCTGGAGCATATTCCCATCCTTTTGGACTTGTATAAATATACAACCAGGTATGTTCATAAGAATTCTTGAAATTTAAATTATTATTAGTTTAAAGTGTTATAAAACTTTCAATTTATTGGAACTGATACTTGTGAATTTTTATGAGATATTTACAGAGTTAATTCTAAGCTAATCAGTAATGAATGGCACTTGTAGTTGAGCATGTACATGTAGGAGGGATTAAAACAAGAATGTGCTGCTAAAGTTTTTTAAGTTCAGTTTATAATGAAATTTTTTTCATAGGAAGTTTTCATGAGTTGATGAAAATATCATATCAACATAAATTTGGGTTTTCTTTCTCCATGTACAGCTGTAGTTGAAGTTTACACACTAAGTGTTTGACAAAATTGATAAATGAGGTAGTAGGAATTTGTATTTTTGTTGTTTTAATAAATCATATCCCTGGGTGTTTCTGTTGCGATTTAGCTTAACATCAAGGGGTATCCATTCCATTTGAACCTGTAACCCCCTACTTGATTCCAAAAAAACACTTTTCCAAACCCAGAACATAAATCTAGGCAATTTTGCAAATTGTTGCTGCCAGTCTGTGCACCTGCTGTAAAGTTTTGGGTGAAAGAATAAGATGATTTAGTCTCTCATTTAATATTTTGTGATATGAAGAATTAATTTATAAATTTTATGATCTAAATAGGTTGAGGGAGAATCTTAGATTCATGTCAAATTTCTTTAAGAGATTATGGTTTCCAAGTGTTTGAAAAAATGCCTCAATGGTTGCAGATTGCTTGCATGCTTGCAAAGTGTTTGTCAAAAGGCCTCAATGGCTGTAGATTGCATTTTGTCAAAAAAAAATTCAAAAGGCCTCAATGACTGTAGCTTATAGATTGCATGCTTACAAATTGTTTGTCAAAACTTCAATGGATGTAGGTTTGTGCATATAAATTGTTAGAGTAAATGTCCTACTTATTGTAGCTTTTATGTACTAGAAAATTTATGAATAAATTATTTAATGGATGTAGCTTCCTATGTCATCAAGTTGTATGAATGTGAATATGAATCTAATAAATTGTTGAAGTGTGAATAGAGAATATGATCGTTGTTACTTTTACTATATAAAGCTTTCATTTAAAAAAAAAAAAGAGTTATTGTTGGAAACAATTTTATGGTGACTAATTCTGTTGGATTTCGTACAAGTGAGCATAATAAGTTTCATCTAAGTTGCATGTATTCAGGGGTGCAATATTATGTTTTAATGGTTGTAGAAAACAACTAGTGTGTTCAATTTTGGTAAGTCTATTATTTTATTTAGAACTTTCAGAAGAATAATTTGCTTCTAAATTGGTAATAGTAGTTGCTCTTGCTGCAATATTCACTATACAATTTTCATGATTGAAGCATTGGCTTAATAATTGGGATTGAGAAATTTTTAATTGATGAGTTTGGAATGTTGTTGGGTCAATATATTTTGTGATTCAATTTCATAAACATATCATATTTATTGGATTTACTGATCAATAGAGGCTATTCTTCCCTTAGTTATCTTGTTATAGGTAGGTTAATACTCATAAACTTATATGTAATTTTTTTAATAGAAGCATGATACTTTTGTGGCTATGGTATCAAGATTCAATAAGTGTAGCTTATTTAGCATAGTCTAGTAAATTAGATAGGTTAGATATAACTTAATATTTGCACATGGAATTATGATGGAATTTACTCCCAACCTTACTTAGAGCTCATGTAAAAGTATGAAAAGAGAACATGGTATCATCTTTTAAATGAGACGAAATGTGTTTTGGAATTGGTTTTAAGGGAAAGTTATTCCTGACTTCTTATGTGATAGTCTTATAGTGAAATAGATGAAGGATCATGATCAAATGATAACTAAGTTAATAATGTTACAAAAAAAAGAGTATTAGTGATTAATGTGACCTCTAATTCTCTATATTATTGATGGTTGATAAGGTGGGACCTTACATATATAAGTTCACCAATACATAATCTATAATAAATATTATTTCAGAAAATAAACATCATGATGATAAACATCTAACAAATGTAAACATCATCTAAAATATAGATTCAAATTAGCTAATTGATCCAGGTGGATATTGGTGGCCACCCACCTATTCCACTTGGGGCCCCACCATTGTCTCTTTCAATTTTTTAGTTTCAGCACAACTTACTATTTTTAGCATTTTTTCGGGTCCTGAACTTCTAGAGTCGTTTTGAGGCCCTGAACGATGTTTTTTGGGAATTGTTCCTCCAGCTAATATGATTATGTTTTGGAATTGATATTTGCAGCAATAGTTGTAGACCTTGGATAGATCTTTCTAATGATGTATCATGTGCATCAAACGGAGATAGTATGCCAAAGTTACGTCCCCGGGAAATTGAAGCACCAATTTACCCAAACGGAGCCCATAGTTTTGGCGTTGCATATCCTAGGGTTAGGTTTTTGGACGTTTAGAGTTTTCCATTGTTTCTAAATAATACATAGGCCCTTGAGCCTCATTGTAACTCAGTTCAGAGGCCTGTAGCTGCCACATCTCTTCTCAGAGATAAGCTACCAGCGCCCTAGCTAGTTTATTTCCATTATGCCTGTAAGAAAATTTCAGTTCTTTGATATCAATGAAATGAAGTGTTATTTCCGCTACATATTTGTATTTATGGTTATATACGTATATAAATTTCGTTGTGTTCGCATAAATTGGAATCAAAGTGGTAATTTATTTAACTGCTTGATCCACCATTTGCATGTCCCCAACGTATACCTGTATGTAAAATAGAAATTAACTGGGTGCTTACTTTGTAGATCACCACAAATCCCTGGGACAGATTTCCATAAAATTTTCAGTAAAGATGAGACAGGATATCCTATCAAAATATTGCTCGAGGAGGCCCTCGAAAAACAAAGGAACGTGATGATGGATAACTTTGCCCAGATACTTCAACGACTACCCACCGGTAGCGCATCTGCATCCAGTAGCCACTCTGGAGGCACGACTCCCTTTAAGGTACAAGTAAACTTTGACATTCCCATATTTGAGTGACTCAACAGATGTGATGTTGTAGATGGATGGTTCAATCTATTGGAAAGGATATTTCTAAGTCATTAGACTTTTTCTAATTCAGAGAAGATTATTTTTGTGACTCTCAAAGCCACCCCATGTCAAGGACCTACGGAAAACCTTACTTAACAAAGACAAAACCTTCGTTTTAGCCTGCATCACTATAATTCTTCCAGATTTACCTAAGGAACAATACTATCTGGGGGGGAGAGACAAGCACATACATGGACCACGCTACGCAAATGTAAGTGGTCTTGATGTATGAGGTGACTAATCGTCTACACCTTGACGTTGTGCATCGTGATTCAGAGAAAAATTTGTTAAAGTATCTCGCATTTGTCTCAGATATATTATTCAGGAGGAAATGAAGTTCCTCAACATCTCCTCGCTTGGTACGGCATATCGGTATGCTGCCAAGATTGAGCATAAATTCAAACAGAAGAAGCGAGACTTTGGATCTACGAATCAAAAGCAAGGGAAAGGTTCCCCCAAACTATAGAACAAAGGACAAAGGCAAGGCATGGCGTCTCAATACAACCTACCAAAGCCACAAGCAAAGAACAACATCATGAAGCCAAAGAAGGACATGGGAAAGTGGTGTGAATTCCATAAGAGATCCACTCACAACACAAGTAAGTGTCAGGCCAAGCAGTCGCTGGTGGCCGAGATGAGGGCTTCTGAATCAAATGCATGCTCCAAATCTAAATCAGAACCTGACAAGGGGAGTGAAAAAGGGAAGCAGATTATTGATGCGAAGCCCAACACCATTGTTGCCACTGCGAAGATCCAGAAGGAGCAACCAGAAGATCCAGAGGAGGCAAAGCGTCTCTTCCACTCCCATATGTGGGTAAAGGGTTCCCCGCTAAAGTTATGTAGAAATCATATAAATTATGTGTTATATGTCCAAGATTCTCTTAATCTCACACTATTTTAACTTCATGCAAAATACAGAATCTATTCCACCATTAATCATTTGCGGAAATTAAATCAAGATTGCAATGCACACATGAAACAATAAAAAATTCACACACATTAACACAGTTGTTTAACGGGAAAGCCTAAAGCTAAAAAACCCAACTATCTGTATATAATATATGTCATAGATATCATGTAACAATCCTCATACAAAGCTGATCATATCAAGCTCTTGGTACAATACAATCGCTACACACTAATCAGGCCCGATCTTGCAAATCCATGCACCTGATTTTACATCTACTAACTCATTTACCTAATCCCCTCATCCAGAAATGGTCAAAAATGAAGTTGAAATTTGTTTCAGCTCTTTGCTTCACCAAAATCCCTTAATAGATGTCCATCAGGTTGGATGCAATCACACAATGATCACTTATAGTCAATAACCGATAGTCAAATAATTTTTGCTCCTTTCACCATCTCAATCTCTCCACCTGCTCTCACTTAAACTTCATGCAATCGTAGTTAATGATGTATTGTTCATTTGATTAATGAGTTATTATTTATGAATTAATTAACTAATTAATTCACTCCACTCTCACTAGTGTATCATTTAGTTAGACTAGATACAACTAGCTCAACTGAGTCTAACTGAGTTAAACTAAATACAACTCCACCAACTACTTCTCCAACTCCACCAAACTCTATCACATGAGTTCTAACTAAATTCCTCCATGCAATAGCTTCTATAGCTACCAATATACAATTCTTCACCATTTATTCTCGCTTAACATCTGCGGTAATCTTAACTGAAGTGCTCCAAGAGAATATGATAATGTTTAGAGTCCAAATATTATTAAGAGCTAATAATATTCGACATATCTATTTTTAGACTGGCAATCTAAAAATAGATTCCGCCCAATATGTCTAAAAATGGAAGTCCATCTATTTTTCCAACTTGACCAACCATCCACAAATAGCATCCTGCAACTCATAGAATATGATCGACATGTCTAAAAATAGACATAGTCTAAAAATAGACTTGCGCCAAAAATAGCCTGCGGGCTCACTTAGTGAAGGCGACTTCTTTCCATTAAGCTCATCATCTTGTTGCAATCTCAACACTCCCTCTGAACAAGATAGTGATTATCTGCCACCCCGATCCTCGTCGTTTCTTATGTTATTCCGACTTCTTCTCCTCGCAGAGCGCTCAATCACATTCAAGATCCCGATCCTCCGAGGGAATGTTTTGGCAGAGCAAATGATCTTCTGCTGCACACAATCTCTGATATGATGGTATCGGATGTCAATATGTTTAGATCTATCATGAAATACTGGATTAACCGAGAGTTTAATGCAACTCTGATTATCACAATATATCACAGTAGGATCTAAGTGAGAACCGAACAAACCGACCAGGATCTTCCTCATCCATATAGCCTCGCATGCAACCAAACTTGCTGCCATGTACTCAGCCTCCACTGAACAGAGTGCCACGGATATTTTTTTCCTGCTGTACCAAGAGATTGTTGTAGATCCGATACTGAAAATCCCTCTAGATGTGCTCTTTCTGTCCGGTGGGCTTCCTGCCCAATCTGCATCCATGAAGCCATGCAGCTTCACCTCATCCGACTATCTATACCACAATCCATACCCATATGTACCCCTGAGATACCTCAGAACATGCTTGCTTGCCTTCCAAAAGAGCTTGGTAGGCTTCACCATCGCTTGTGAAAGCTGGTTCACATCATAGCATATGTCCGGTCGTGTATTGACTAAATACATGAGCGAACCAACCAAATGTCGATAAACAGTGGCATCCACTACCTCTGCCGATGTAGCATCCTCTTTCCTCCAACTACCAGGAAGAGGAGTGTCAATAGGCTTGCAGCCTTGCATAAAAAATGATGCACCTTAGAGGAAAATTGTTGCAGGAAAACACACGTGTTTAACCCCAAAGAAGCCATTTAGCTAAACATTTTAGGGACTATTGCTCAAACCTTGTATATAGAGGTATCCTCTTTTTGCAGTGAACTTATCATTTAACTTTTTAAATGCATTCATGTTTTTCATAATTATTTGTTCTATATTTTGCAAGGTAGGCCACCTCAAGATATAACACCTCTATCCTATAGATACTTGATCTTGTGATGTTGTGTACATTTTAACAAAAGATATATCTGGCCATTGTATCTATCACATGATGAGAACTAGAAACAATTTGGTGCTAAAAAAAATACTTATATATATATATAAGGTATGTTTAATTCCATGTTATTTCTCCCTTTTTGGAGGAAATTGTACCCAATTTCCAGTAATTCTAAGGAAATTTCTAGAAAGGCAAGCTACCTTTATAACCAAATATGTAATTATCTACTTACATGTGGTAAATTTCTAGTCATGATATGCAAAATTATCTTCTAAGAGTATAACAAAAAATCTTGAGTGCTTGGTACAAGGGTGGGTTATTATATCACGTTGAAGAATCTTGAAATGGTAGACCATTAAATTTCCTCCTTGCTAACTAATAACACTTACAAGAAAAGGTCATTGTTTGCCATGAAGTGGCAGCTCTAGTGAAAATAACACATAGTCGAGCCAGTAAAATGCTTGTTTGGCCTTCAATTTTGTTTATATATTCATATTGTTTGGTGTTTCTCTTAAAATATAAAGAAACAATAGTCTACTTAACTACAGTTCGTTGAAGGCCTGTGAGTTAACAAATAATGATGTAAATTTACACACCTTGTGGTCCTCATTGAAGCTTATAATTATTTTTGTAATCACCTTATTCAAACTTACATTCATATTGATATTGTGTTCCAGAGAGAATCAAAACAAAACATAGGAAGAACATTACATTCAACAATATCAATAAAAGGCTCAATAGAAAAGATAACACGACAACCAAAACCATTAATTAATGTTGGGAGCTTACTGATTCATAAAATAGTGGTTCTCTGTTATGCATAGATATTTGGGTAGTTTTTTCCGTACAAAGTTTGTCAATATTAATAGGGTTCTAATAAAAGTTGGTGATATGTTATGATAACAGAACCTAAATTGTCAGCTTTTAGGTTACTAGGTAAGTTGTATCAGGGATCCCGTTAGATCTTCAACTTTCAAATAGTCAATGAACTTTGGTGAACTCCTTGGTCTTTCAATTATAGATAGTACACCCTTTTTTTTTTGGAAAAACATGCAACTGGAGGTTTGGGTTTGGTTATGCCTTGTCATCATTAGTAATAATAATAGACTATGACTCTCATACCGTAAGGGGTGTCAACCTTGCAAGATTTTGCCACCTTTTTATATGATTTCCCCATTCCCTGCTTTGGGATAGAAATTTGAGTCATTTGGGAAATTAGTGCTTTACATTTTTGAAGTACAAAATTTGTTGTTCCATTTTGGTTACTTTGCAAAAAAAATTACTCATATGTCTCTGTCACAGTGATGTTCATTCATTTGGATTATTTTGTAGGGATCCTTAATGAAGGATGAAAAATTTTCAAAGGAAGGCTTAAGATCTGAAAGTAAATATGTATAATTCAATTTTAACACAAGTAGGTGATTCAAATGGCAGGGCCCTTCTATCGTCCCATTCAAATTCACTTGATATTTTGAAGTGCTTGTGGAGTAAAATTTCATTATGTGATCACGTAAAATATGTTATCTTTCCTCAAAAGCTAGGCTATCCCTCCTCTCTCCAACCTCCTTCCAAGTAAGGGTTTGGGTTTTGTTCATCTCAGTTTCGAGATTCAGCTACTTGTCAATCTCTATAATATCTAATGCGTAGACAACTTCTAGGTATGTTACATTATTCGATTCACATTGTCATTTATTAAGTGGTGTTGAGAAGATAGTCCAACTATTGAAAATATGTCAATTTCCCCATTCCCCATACCCCATTCCCAATTATGACTAGCATCAAATCATTGCGACAACATGGATTTAAGTGGACATATTTTAAAAAAAAATTGTGAAGAGAGGAGAGAAGGTGGAAGAGATGTTGACTCATCTGTCATGTCTACTAAATGCCAAGCTTTGAAAAAATATTAACAAAGAGGGATTATTTATGGAAAATAAAAATAAAAATTCATTTGATAGCATCATGTATTCCCTGAGGTAAATGGGATTTTTTGTGACTATCACATTTCATGATAATTTTATGGTCCGGTCATGGGTATTGACATGAGAAAGTGTGACCATATTTGTACAATGCCTCATTTTCCATTATGTTTTTTCCGAAAGAAATTAGTTGGTTTGCTCCATGAAAATTTATTGGCCTTGCAAAGATTTGTAAAATTGACCTTTATGTGATGCTTGTGTTTCCTTGTTTGTTAATTAGATATTATGTTGTTTTTTTCATATCCTCCATTAGCTTCAAAATGTTTTAAAATGAGTTTTTTTTTGTTGAGATCGTGCATTTTTCACTAGTAGCTGAGACCAAGAGAAGAAAAAATCAAGTGACCTGCGATCAAAATATATTTGGATTATGAGATTTTTTGTCTAAGAATTTTTTTATTTTGTTTCTATCAACTATACATTTGTCTAAAGACTGTAGTAGACATGCCTGTGGGCCTTTATTTTCCAACTAAAGCATTTGGATAGTGGGAATTTTATTTTAGACCAATTTTAGTAGATTAAATCCCATTAAATCCCATTTCCACTTGTTGATAAAGTTGATTTGTGGTGGAATTGTTATGAAATGATGAACATGCTTTTGGAACCATATCTATGTTTTGTATTGATTTTGTAGGATACTTTAGAATTGCTTCCAATTATGTTAACCATAGTTCTTCTAGAATGTGGCATAAGAAAGAGGCACAAGTCATTTATGGTAGGTTATTATTATAGAAAAGGAGAAGTGTCATGTTCTACATTTTGATGTATTCGTACGTATATAAAGAGAATTACCAAATTCAAATAAATAAGACAAGTCCAAGGATTTTTTCTAATAAATACAACATATCAATGAACAATAGCAATTTCATAGCATTTCTCATTTGAAAATTAGACAAAAATTGCACCTCTTATGAAAACTTCAATTATCACACAAACAATTCAGTAAGCTGAAAAATCCCTGAGATTTCACAACACAAATAAACTTGTAATTCCAACAAAGTCTAGCCAAATTATATACAAATACAAATTGGACTAGAAAGCAAACTAGAAAAACCTCCAAAAATGTCTTAAAAATACACAACATAATGTAGAAATACTATATCGATAAAGAATGTGATCCTTCAATACTAAATTTGAATATAATGTGAAAGAATGTGACCCAATTTTCAACAGTTGCAACCCCAAATTTGACCCATGAACCTAGTGATGTACGACATGGTCTAGAACCATTGCAGTCTTAAATAACACATTGAAATCCTTTCAATATGATGCATGAAAACAAACATTATCCCCAAATACTTTCTGACTGTAGAACATAAACAAAAACGTTATGTTCATTCATGTGTGGAAATACACCCCAAGCCGTCCAAAAAGAATTTATCCTTTCTCTAGTCATGTCTTTATGAAAAAAGTTATAGAAAGACAATGATTGTATATTCGATTTTTGGTAGGTTTATATTGAACAACATAACAAAAATAGTTACAATGATGACTCAAGTTGTTTTGATACTTTTCCAATATGAATGCATAGAGATTCCAGCGGATTCATTTTAACTAAGCACTATGTCCCCTAGTTTTGTACATTACGCTTTCTTTATGTCCTTCTAATGGGGTGAGAAGTGGAGCCCAAGCATTCCAAAAGGAAAATGGAATCAAGTCAAAATAATGCATAAAAAATTGTGATTTCATCTCTACAATTAAAAACTCCACACAATACAAAACCCTGTTGGTAGAAATATGACTATGCCCACTTAAGCTAGAGAAAATAATGACAACATTATATAGGATGTGGGATGTATATGCACATGAGCATATTATAGCACCAAATCAGCAAGGATATGCTTCAAAGAATGATGAAAACATGTGATATGCAGTGAACAAGAATGTTGGGGGCATAAAATAATAGAACTTCCCGAGGAGAGGACAACATTGAATCAACACATACATGACTACTATAAGACTCGGATACGCATTAAGGGAGCACAAAAAGAAACAATACTACATTAAGCATGTTAACCCAGTAGGATAGATGAAAGTGCGGGACTACCTTAAGCTTAATGTGCCTTTGAGGTGAAAGCATCTCGTGGCTAAACTATGCAACTACATAGAGATGGAAGGAGCTCAATGAAGAATGTAAAGGCAAGACTTGCCAAGTTTTTACTCTAATTAGGTAGAAAAAAACAACACTTCCTCCTACACTCTACCACCTATAGCAAAATTAATATGGGATAAACATTAGAAGAGAAAGGTTGGCACATAGTTTTCTAGGACAATTAGTGGGAAAATGTTGCAAGGATAACATCACAAATGATGCAACTTAGAGGAAAATTGTTCTAGGAAAACGTACAAGCGTTGAACCCAAAATAAGACATTTAGCTAAGCATTTTAAGGACTATTTCTCAAAACTTCTATATAGGGGTACCTTATTTTTGTAATGAACTTACCATTAAAACTTTTAAATTCATTCATGTTTTTCATAATTATATGTTCTATATTTTGGAAGGTATGCCACCTCAAGCTATAACACCTTTATCTTATAGATAATTTATCTTGTGATCTTGTGGACATTTTAACAAAGTATATATCTTCCCATTCTATAAATCACATGATGAGCAATAGAAATAATTTGGTGCTAGAAAAACTACTTAATATATATATGTGTGTGTGTGTGTGTGTGTGTGTGTGTGTGTGTGTGTGTGTGTGTGTGTGTGTGTGTGTGTGTGTGTTTAATTCCAAGTTATTTCTCCCTTTTTGGAGGAAATTGTACCCAACTTCTGATAAATCCAGAGAAATTTCTCAAAGGGAAAGCTACCTATACAAAAAAATATGCAATAATCTACTTGTGTGATAAAGTTTTGGTCATAATATAGAGAAGTGTGTCTTCTAAGAGTAGAAACAAAAATCTTGAGTCCTTGGTACAAGGGTGGGTTATTCTATCATGTTGAAGAATCTTGAAATGGTAGACCATTAAAAGTTCTCCTTGTTAATGAATAACACTTGAAACAAAAGGTCATTGTTTGCTAGGAAGTAGCAACTCTAGTGAAAAATATCACATAGTCAAGAAATTAAAAGGCTTGTTTGACCTTTAGGTTTGTTAATATATTCATATTTTTTGGCGTTTCTCTTACTAATAACGAACAACTAGTCTACTTAACTACAATTCGTTGACGACCTATGAATTAAAAAATAAAGATGTAAATTTAGACACCTTGTGGTCCTCATTCAAGCTTATAATTCTTGTGGTAATCATATTATTCAACCTTACATTCATATTGATATTGTGTTCCATACTAAACCAAAACAAAACATTGGAAGAACGCTAGATTCAACAATATCATTAAAAGGTTGAATAGAAAAGATAGCACAATAACCAAAACCACAAAGGAAATTTGATTAAAATTATGCACCAGCCAAAATGATAGGGACATAGATGTGCTTCCATAAGAAGATGGAGAGATTAAATGAAATTTTGAAAGAGAATATTCTGTTGACTACATTTTCTTATGATTATGTGATTCAATCAAAATTTAATCTACCAACTTCATGTGAATATAGCTTCTTTATGGAAGGAAAAAAATATATCATCATGAGCTCTAGCTGAGGTTTAGAATTGTTAAAATTACAGACTCTCATTACCTCATCTTCCTTGTTATGTAGCTTGTAATTTGTGATCCTTCTTAATTTTTTTGTCCTTAAAATTGAGACATTCTCCATTGGGAACTTGGAATGACCACAAGTATTATGATATTGACAATACTTTCACGACCCCTTATCCTAAGGCTTGTGCCGTTAATATTTAAAGTTTAAAATTTTAACATTTTTTCCATTCTTCTACCAATTCTTCCAAGTTGGGGTGAGTAGAAGTAAATGCATAGAATTTAGAAGATGAAGCATTGGATGTTTTTGAAGACCATTATTGTAACTTTACCTCAATCTTTAGGACAAAGTGGAAGGCTTTCTTCAAAGAAGTGATATTGAAAAACTCCATTCCTTCCTTGAGATGAGGAAACAATTTTGAAATGGAGACATTCAAGGGTTTCAAACTTTCATATGAATATCTCCTTTCTAATTTAAGAGACACCCTGTAAACTGCCTAAATTATGGTTGTTGTGAAAGCTCATTTTCTTTGGATCCCAGGGGATAAAATATTTTGTGGATTATATCCTAAAGTTGATCCCACTGCCAAATTAAATATTCATTGGTAACATTAAGGAGTTGAACCTAAAACTTCTACGAGGTAGGTGCTTGGTAATTTATATCAACTAGAGTTATCATTGTTTTTGGGCTCCCATCAATTAATGATAAATCTTAAAAAAAGATTATTGATGAGGTTCAATTTTTTTCTTTTTTTATGTTCTCAAGTTTCAAATGGAATCCCCCATAAACACACTGAATCAACCTTGAAATAACCAATTGAATAAAAAGGTCCATTAATTTCTCTTCAAACTTGATGTGAAGCAATCAAAACTTTAGCCAATTGAAAGTACTGTGAACATACGAATTCACTAAAATGTTCAATTATCCTTCCAGGTGACAACTCACACATTCTTATCTTAAGCATCTTGACAAGACCTTTTAACATTGTATGGTACTTACCACTACTTCCAATTCACTAAATATATCTACAAATACCCATATCGATTGCTTAAAATAATTCCTACAAATTGATCCTAGTGCCACACATACAAACATGGATTTTTTGAAGAAAATTCAACCTTCTAAACTTCTTGTTTATCTTGCATAAATGTGTGTTGTAGCCGCTACAACACCACCCAAAATTTTGGGTATATTTAAAATTTCGGGTTCCCCCTCTTCTCGCTTAGGCGTTAAAGTCTTTCACCCGACCTGTAGTCAGTGACATCCCACCGACCTATCCCCAACCCCTCATGAGCTTTCTCACCATCATGATCAGATGTTGTTGCTGCAGTCACGCCATATGCGGGAGGGATCATCCAGCATACGCTTGAACACTCTTACCGCAGTCGTGCCATATGTAATGAGATTTCCATGCATACATTTGAATGGAAACTTTTTGTGTATTGACGATTAAAGGCCCTCTCGCCATGGGTCATTAAGCATGTTGTTTGAATAACTCTCGTAAGCTTGTTAGTCTCATATGTTTTATCTGGGGGCCATCATTATCGAAGAGTAATTGTGATGTTGTAATGTTCCACACAGGTCGACCACACGGGTGACAAACTCCTCATCTTATCACGACATCGAGGGGAATAAAATTGAGCTCAACAACAAGGCCAAAGTTGCGAAACAGGGGAGGAGGAGGAGCAAGTGACCAGTACTGTTAAAAGGAGGATGGTGTGATACATGTTGATCAAAGAAAGAACCTTTTATGTCACTGATGCAAAAATATTTCTTCACTAGTGTGCACCAGATACTTAAAAACACTCAGTTTGGAAATGTTCGTACCGGATGCCATCTCACATAAACCAAAAGAATTTGCTATGATCTAGGCTTACGTATGAGCCGAATGAAGTATCTATATTCTAAGATGGCAGGTGTCTCACCTTAGAGGAATTTTTGGGGATCCTGCACAATACCATATAAATGTCGATGGGTGCACACAAAGGAACATATTTCACCACTCTGACAAGTCTAGCCCGAAGTATAGCCTGGGTGAACAAAGTGGACTCAGAATATTTACATAGAGAATGACAATCTCATTCAAGGCATTTTCGGAGAGCACACACATGTTGGTGTTGGCAAGCCAACGGCTGAGTTTCAAATATCAACCACACCTTTGGGAAACAATATCTCGTAACCCCGAGCTACATGGTGGGCGCAAATATGTGGATCAAGGTTATGGTTTTAAAGATGATGTGATTAAACCAAGGCAAAGAAATCATATGGTTTCAAAACCATAGGAGATAGTGGAGCAAAACTATGTGAAAAGGGGCGCACATTCGATGGACCAAGGTTACGTTGTATATTTAATGCCAAGGCGCAAATGCATATGATTTCAAAACCATATAAGACCGCCAAGCAAAAGCATACGAGGAACATTACAGCTAGGACCAAATACTTTTATGCCGAAGTTTTAATTAATGAGGCAAACATATAAGGTGGTCAAATTTACGATTAAAACGCAGATCAAAACTATATGAAAACACATTACAAGTGGGCTTAAATATTTCTTGGTGGGTTTTCAACTTACGGTAAATGCTTGGAGAAAATATATATATGTAGTGGTCAAAATTTTCAACTAAAACATGGAACATAACTACATCAACATGTACCAATGGACGCAGGCATTTCGATGGTGGAGTTTCGAACTATGGTGAAATGTTTAATGATGGTAAAATTTACATTTAAAACAAGGAGTGGATTCAACGTTCTTGTTAGCACTAATCGTGATCTTTACCAGCTATTTCCTGCCCTTCGTCTGTTTTCCAGCATGGAATGGCTCGTTGATGCCTCTCCGCCACGTGTGAAAGGATATCGTTTTCCACCTCAGGGAAGAAAGTTTCTAATGCCCAGCGTTGCGTTCAGCAGGAATGCGTTAATGATATTTAGTAACCTCTCCATGCATGACACCACGTGGACCGTGTCACCAAATTAGTGTTTCAGTGGAGGCAGGCAGTGTTTTCTATTATCCGGCGTGAATGACACCATAATAATGGCAACATAATCTCGTCCATAATGCATGCACATGGATTCAGCTGTGTCAGCTTTGTCGTTATCGTAGGATACAGATCCGCCAGGAAAAAGCGAAACGCTCAATCGAACCAACGCAGTAACGGCTATGGAGCATTATTTACAGAGTGACAAATCCCTCAATACAGTAGATGAGGAATGTTTTGTTACAAGATAAAAGTTCCACCTTGAAAATTAAATCGAAGATGCTGATTCAAGGAGGCTTAGTGTTCAATGCTAAATCATTATATTAGGAAAAGCCGCAAGTTAAAACAAATTTTGTTGACATGACCGAAATATGTTTCATATCCGTGCTTCCAAAGAGAGCGTGAAATGACTAACTCAAATCTCAATGCGTATCCAGTAGATCGACGTTATTAGATTTTCTTTGGAAGACTGTTTTTGTTAACATCGTGTGAATATAGCGTGGCAATGGTGTTTGTCTGCTTACAACCTGACTTGCCACCACGGAGACAGAAGATTTTGATGCATGGTTAAAATTATTGATCCATCGACGAATCACAGTTAGAAGGGAAAGGGATTTGTCGGAGCGTGCTCCTTCCTGCAACTACAACCAGATTGCGCGATCGAGCAACTCCTTCATACATAAAAGCCACTCCATTCGTTGAATGAAAGAAAGATTCAATGCAGGAGAATACATTGCGCCTAAGATGAACGATGATTGCACGATGAAGACAGCCATGCTTTGAGGTCACAGTTCAACCCAGGTCGCTGAGTCGCAAACCTGTGAGGCTAGTGCAGATTGTGACTTGATGGTATTTGTGACCCTGCGACCCTTTTGAAGTCGCAGCCCAACTAGAGATAAAGTCGTGCAACCCCTCCAGGTCGCTAAGTCGCGATGCAATGTTGCTGGACAGGAAATGCGACCATGCGACTGTGCGACCCCTCCGAGGTCATAAGGTCGCAGAAAGGTGTGCCTAAGGGAAGCTGCGACCAGGGATATTCTACCACTGCGCGACCCCAGTTACAAAACGCAATTTTTCGTATTCAAGCATGTAATGCTATTAGCTTGGCTGCAAGGAATCGTCATAAGATGAAAGTATTCTATAGTGTTTTGGTGCAATATTTTGTTGTCCTTGCAGATGAAAAGCCACTAATATTTCTTCCTTCTGATTTTTGGCATGTTGTTATGACACCTGCTGCTCTACTTATGTCAGAGCATATTATGCGTAGTCCCATCAATTCAGCATTGGATGTTGCTATTGGAGCCTTCTTATGCACCACACTTCTCTCAGTTAACAAATATGCTCGAAGGTTTTATCCCGAGGCTGTTAACTTTCTACAAGCTCTGTTGATGTCCGCGTTAGATACTAAGCAGGGCCTCAAAAGAGGGATGAAGTGAAATGCCTTACCCTTTTGCTGGAGCATCAAGAGTATAGACCTTGGATGCATCTTTCAAGTGGGGTATCCGTTTTACCTCAACCTTTGAATTTTGCTATGGTCTTGGAGACTAGTGATGATGCGACTCTCTCCACTCAAACATATACAGGGTTGGCATACTTCTTTCTGTATCGGAAACGTTGAGAGGTTTTGGAAACATATATCATGACATCGTTTCATGCCCTGAAGCATTTGCATCCTTGTACCCCTATTGCATGAAATAATCAAGAAGTAAAACGCCTGAGACTCTCCGATTGAAGATGACAAGTATTGCTTCTCTAATAAATGGGAAGATTAATGAGCATAAAATCTACGGCAACCATTGAAGATGCGAATGAAGAAGCCCATGCCTATCAAGAAATTCAATCCAAGAGAACTTTGTGCATGGGAAAAATTTATGATCTTGACAGAGAAAGGGCACAAAGAAAGCTTACCCTAGCCATTTTCTCTGATGATTCAGCAGCTCCATACTTGACCACATAAGGGTCTAAGTTATTATTTTCATTATGTAAATTAATTAAATATTCCCCTAACATCACGATTCGTAAATAAAGACATGTGACCTAAGCTATGTGACTGCAGGTGGAAGCTGTTGGTCTGCGCAGCGAGCTCAAGTTTTCCCAGCAAGCAAGAGGGTCAGTTTTCAAAGCAAGGAATATGAGATGAGGAATACTGCTATAACATCTGCAAATATGCTTGAAGTCGCAGGTTGCAAATTTCTTAAGGTCACAAGTCATAGAGGTCGCCAGGTCACTAAGTCGCATCCCCCATTAAATTCCCAACGGCGCGACCCAGCGACCCTGCGATTAGGTTGCAAGGTCGCAAGTCGCATCTTTACTGAGGCCGCAAGTCGCATATCTGCTGAGGCCGCAGGTCGCATATCTGCCGAGGTCGCAGGTCGCATGTCTGCCGAGGTCGCAGGTTGCGGATGGTCCAAGACTGGGTCACAAGGCAACCCAACCGTCGGGAAGCCGAAAAGTCAGGGACCCCAAAGGGCAAACTTTGCTCTATAAATACTTCCTTCAGGAAATTTTTTAGGGACCTTTTGTTTGGGACTTGAGCTAAATACATTGTATTACCAGAGGACTATACATTTGAGCAAGAATACAAGAATTTTGAAAAATCCCTTTGTGGATCTGGTGTTGTCATGTGTATGAGTGCTATTGAGTATTATGTTTTCAGTTTCTGAACATCTTTAGATTAAGGGAACTGTATCTTCAATTCACATCACAGTTGCATAATAGTTTGCTGAGTATGTTAATGGTGGTTTAGTTCATTTCACTTTCTTAACGAACGCTGATGGCTTTGTTTATTAGCATTTGTGTTATCATTTAAAACTTTTAGGAAGTGAAAGGTGTTCTTTCCATGAGGAATTGTTTCTTTCGTGGTCAGAACAGTTTACAAGCATGACCCTAACGAAGTGTTGTTAACAACACTTCCTTCGGTCTTCATGCTTTATTATTTCCTCCTTCTACTCATAGCGTTATCTGTACATTTAATGCATCAACATATGTCTTGTATCATTTGATTAGGTGTGTATCCATTGTTTTATAGAGTTTAAGCGAGACCCAAAGAAAGGAGAAATCAGCGGTAGCTGGACCCACACCTCGGATGGGATCCTTATTCCAAACGGTTCAAGGTCTAATTGGGACCTTTTACTGGGGAGATCCCCTGCTGTTGGCCGAACAGATTTTCCCGTCAACAATGTGAAAAGGTATCTTTGGTAGTTAGAGATCATGGATGGAATCCAATGCCTAATTTGAATGCGTCCCTTTTTCAAAGTGGATTCTTTTGTCGCGTTAATCAATAACTAAAATAAGAGAACCACAATGTGGAGCAACATGATCACACCCATGAGGATAACTAAGAAAACAGGAGAATGCAGTATAACTAATAACAACTTGCAAAGTCTAAAATTCAAACAACAAAGGTTTAAATAGGGCCAAAAAATAATTCCATATCAAACACTTTTGAGGATCCTTTAGTCAAATTTGTTGATACTCTTGTCATAAATACACGAGATTGGGATTTTTATTACTTTAATTTTCATATAAGAGAGAATTATTTCCCAAAAAAACCTAGATTTAGGTTATATTATTGCTTTCCTCTTTGCAAAACTATCTTGGTAATATTAATGAATTCACCTCCTTACATAAATTTAAAGTTTATATGAGTTGATTACATTTAAATGTTTATTTTTCACAGGGAATATTAAAAAATATTTAATTCACTACATCAACTCCTCATCTTCATTTTCCTTTCCTATAAACCAATGTTCATCTTCATTATCCTTTCCTTTAAACCAATCTTTAATACCGCCTTCTTAATATTAAGGTAATAAAGTGGAAATCTATCTATTAGGATGTAATGCTAAAGCTAGTGTTCCATATTATCTCTTTATATTTTAAAATACAAGTTACCTATATGTCAGTGTTTGAGTCATGAATGGACTTTCGCCAGAACTGCAAGATGGACCTATGTCCATCGATCCAATTAGGTTGGGATGGATCAAATTTTTGAAAAGGCGGGTTGGGACGAATCAATTTTTTGAGAAGGCATATTTTATTTTGATATATAGGTTTAGGTTGGAAGATAAATTTGAAAAATATGAAGTTTAAAATAAAATTTTCCAAATACAAATTTAAGTGGTTATTAATTCTCCACTTTGATATCTCTCCTTTGTTCCTGATCCTTCCAATGACTCTCTGCCTGGCCAAATGGGTAAATATAGGTAAACGTCATCCACAATTTTTACCATATGACCCAGCTTGATACTTTATACAGACATCATGCACAATTAATCCTCCATATCACCAAGCTTTATACTTTTAAAGAGTAGTTCCCAAAAAATATAAACAAAAATATTGCAAAAAAACACATGTATGCTTAATTTTTCTCTTCTTTGTAAGAATTCCACACATGTGCTTTCTCTTAAGCTTCACCACCACCTGAAAAGTATCATGAAACCATTACATATGCACAAAATGAATGTGGGATTTTTTTAAGAGAGGAATCGCTTGAATACCTATCCAATTTGTCATGTACACAAAAACTAGTTTCCAATGCAGGTCATCCGTTATGCATATCACAACGAACCATTGGGGAAGGACAAAGGACAGATTAGTCATAACTTGAAGCAACTTCATTCCCAAATATAAACGAAACTAGACTGATTACAAATTGTTTCACGTAATTTCCTATGGAACAATCAGTTAATGGTGAGATTGACTGAGTTTCCCCACTAGGATTCCATTCTTACTGTGGTTTGGCCAACCCAAATGGGATTAATTTCAAAGGGATTAAGACCCTATGCAAGTCTCAAGCGGGGCTAAATAAGGTTCACCATATGATAGGATAAAAGAAAAGGTTGAAGAAAACTAACAGTCTGATATCCAAAAATATAAGGGATATTTAGTAGTTTGATATATATAAAGTCCCGAGAGGTTTGTGACCCCGAAACCTAGCACAAGTCTAATCTATCAGAGCGAAAGGAAGAAATTAAAGGAAACTACGAATTCAATCTCTAGATATATGGTAGCTATATGCAACATTTTATGTTTTAAAGAACAAATTCTAATTAAAAACAAAGAAAAGAATTGTTTTGTGATATAGGAAATGTACACACAAACAATTGATGCAACAAAAGCAAGTCACACATCTACTAATAAAAAAACCATTTTAAGGAAAGAATAGAAATGATAAATGGTAAAACAATGATGTAAGGAAAAAAATCTGGATTGAAAAATGAGCATTGCTGAAAGAGTCCACTTAAAAAATTAGCTTGAAACCATAAATGGAGATTGTTGCATGTTACATTCACTAAGAGGTGGGAATTTTCAAATGGTCCTCATTTTACACAGATTTTCAAATGAAACTCACTCTTTTGACTAAATTTATAGCATAACAAATAATGTAAATTTCCAATGGAAGAGTGAGTTGATGGTGAGATTGATAAAGTTTCCCACCAATATTCCATTCTTGTTGTGGTCTAGCCCACCCAAATGGCATCAATTTTTGAGGGATTGAGACCTTATGCAAGTCTCAACTGATTTTACTTCTCTCTTCTATGCTACCTCTTCCTAATCTCTTGCATTATGGCATTTCCTTTGCAACATGTGGTGTAATTGCTAGGTGTATTACCTACAAATCACCGGCCTAAATGAATCTATGTTACCATCCCGTGGGAAATCATAAATATGCTACAAAACAATATTCATTCCAATTTGTATATTGTCAAAATTGTTGTTTTTCCCATGGTTTGTTTGGATTCATGTATGTTTATGGAATTTTGGTTTATTTGCATTTATGCATTTTTTTTCTTATAATTACACCGAAGGTGTACTCTTTGCAGGGTTGGGTTGGGAAAACACTATTTTCCCCAACAAATCACCGCGCCACATTTTTGTCATTCTTAAAAATTAGAAGCTAACACTTGGTAATGCAAATGAGGTTGTGGCGTGATGGAACTCACTAAGAAAATTTGACGTGCAACAATGCAAAGAGGTTGTGGCACTATAGACGATGTGATGGATTCGTCGATAACAACGTCGTTGTTTCTTTTCCATGCATTTTTCTTGCACCACCGTTTCTTCGCCATCGAAGTGTTTCCCCTCCAACACGTCAGTGGAGACGAACGAGAAGAGATTCCTCTGTTCATCGCCATCGAAACTGAGACTAGAGATAGGAACTGAATCAAGACCCTGGAAATGAATCAACACCCTTTATTTTTTATGCAGGAACGACACCGGGCATATAATTCTGAAACTCATGATGATAATGATAAGCATATAATTAGTTTTCTGTAATATTATGATCCCAATATCTCACATGGAATGAGTAGTGTCTGGTCGTAATCCATTAAAAAAACTGGACTAGAAGCAGGACAAAAAGAAACTGAATAATCAACTTTCTTCTATACTCTTCTCCATCCATGGCCATCATCATGAACTATGTGTATGGAATTCAAATTAGAGGTATGGTCTGTCACTGATCTCAGGTGGCTGACAACAGCTGAAATTATTGATCTAAATATAGTAATTGAAATCATGGAGTTTCGCAGGGCAATGGTCTTGTGAGACCTACAAGAAACTTCAACATGCTCGCTGGTGAGATGATGAAGTGGAATGAAAAAATGAATATCAGGACAATAAAGATACAAAATGGTTGCCCCAAATAAATTACTCAGACGATCGGTAAAATTACCCATCTTAAGTAGAATAATTAAGGACTTTTCCACTTACATCATCAAACTCTACAAAGCCTGTCACTTCAATGACTCTGACTCGAATAAAGAAAAACATGCATCTGTTTTTCCCCTTCTAATGTATCTACCAATGTTCAAATCTATTGAGTTAACATTTATACATACAAACTACAAAAAATATTAGTGCTTTCTAGACACATGTAATGTAAACATTTTTCTTCTTGACACAAAGTTAATTTTTTCCCCTAGGGAAAAAAATATAAACTAGAAAAATAATATTCAAATAAACAATGAACATGAATTTAAAGTTAATCATAAACAACATAGAAACATGAAACTTGAAAATTTCAGCTTTTATTTAGGGAAATTTTGAATATCAAGGATGAATATACTCAATTGGTGTTGCTTTGCATTTCAATCAACTTAAGTTATCTGAGGCATAAACTAATACAGTGATCAGGGAGTCATTGATCTTGTTATAAAACAGGTTGTGAATCACTTCATCTGGACTTATATTTAGGAAGAAAACATTTCTATTCGTCTCTTTCAATGCAAAAAAAAAAAGTCAGATTACAAAAAATTCTAGAATTCATATAAAATATCAATTACAAAAAGCACTAAATTTTTACAGAAAATGCACAAATTTATCAACATATATTTTTCAGTTTCTTACCTCTACTAAATGTTGCACAAACACTAGATTGTGCCAAAGCAAATATAATATCCCTTGCTACAGCTATTTATATGATTTTGGATCTCTTCTTTAAGAACTATAGCTTTAAAAACCAGTGTGCTTTTAGATCATATATGTCAAACTCTTTCTGCAACCAGAGTCAAAAGCTATTAGAAAAATATTTTTTTAAATCCTTCCGATAAATACTACCAATAATATGTAATAAAACAATATCTAGTATTGATTCAGTTACCAAAAGGATCACAAAAATCACTTTGAAGTTTGTGTGATATTTCATACCATTGCCTCTCCCCTTCCCACCATGCTCCAGTATTCATGCAGTAGAGAGGCCATCACTTCATAGAGTTTGTCTTATGTAAATTTTTTTAGAAATTTATTGACAATTATGACAATATTATAGCCTTACAGGAAATTTTGTAACTTATTAATTTTGCATGATTGACAGATGAGATAATGGTGGTCTTACTATTGCACCTGTTATCACCAAATTGAGTCATGTTGGGATGCTTCAATGGTCAACTTGGAGTAACTCTTTCAAACCACTTGTAACTGGAAATTAGCATTTCCAGCCTGAGAGGGCTCTCTCAAAAGGATAAAGGATATTCAATGAACAACCTGAAAGCAGATAGCTAACTTTGAATTGGCTTTAATGTGTTTTTGTGTAGGTGAAAAATGTATAAGGTTTACTTCCATTGGGCTTATGGAGTCAATATGAAAACTAAGTCATAAGACAATCTATCTCATGGAAGTTGAGGCAATTGTGTTCTTATAAAACCACACATGAAGGGTAGAACAACAAGCTATATGCATACAGGAAGTTGGAGCATGTCACCATGAATTCCAAGTGATTATACATAAGCAAACTAATAAAGCATGACAAAACAACAGACTAGGTGTATAAATGGAAGTTGGAGCATGTAATCATGAATGCCAAGTGATCATACAACTAGAAAATTGTAGAGAAAGTAAAAGGCTGATATAAGAAACATACATAAGAACACATAGATGAATCTCAGGTGTGAAATAAGCTGTTGCAACTGTATATTATTGATAGAAAAATATTACAAGAGTAGTGCCTTCATAACATCTCCCAACCCTTTCTAACTCTAAAACTCAGTCCTTTATAGAATGAGGACTCATACAAATGATTTTCCACCTCAAAGACCTATTTCAAACATGATTCTATCACTTGGAGACTTCCTAGGGATATTTTTGTTTTGCAGAGTTTGAATACAAAAATGTCTCTTCTTTCATTAATAGTTCAACAAACCAATTCAATAACTTTTATCAATTGCAACCAACTAATTTTTTGAGTGTACTAGAGTGCTGATGTGTCATTATGCCATGTGAATGTTGAGCTGGACCTCCTCCATGTAGGTTTTAACCCTATACATAAATTATCTACAAACGTTAGCGAGAGCATACATAAAACAGATAAACACAGATATTTTCCCTTGGATCCCAAATCGGGACGACCAACTTAATTTTTCATTATATTCCTTTTAGTGTTACAACACATATATATATACATGTCGAAGCATACATAAACCCTAATCCACTAACCGTGGAATAGAACATAACCGTAGTTCCCTTGACCAGATCTAAAAAACACTAGGGGCTGAAAACCATCATGCCCCAAATCCATGTGAAAACCCATGCAAAAAACCATGGGTGAGTCGACCCACCGAAAAATAGGGTCCAAAATTTTTTTCCACAGAGACGTGGCCAGGACCGAACGGGGGGAGACAACACCCCCTTTGCCGCGCCCAGTGCAATGTACAGGGGGGGCTATCGCCTCCCCTGTGACCCCCCCACGCGTGACTATTCATGGAAAGAATATAACACATACCCAACAGTCCAAGTCGAATTTTAATAAATTTTTCACAAATCTGAATAGTGAAAACTCTGAAAAACTAGGCTTCAAAGGTGAGTGTGTAATTTCCAAACCCTGATATATTTGCAGAAAATAAGAGAGGTTTTTGTATATGGACATCTGTGGAAGAAAAACCTCTTTCATATTTCCAAACCACTTTTTCATTTTCTCAGAAACCTTAAACACCAATTCGCTACGAAAACAGTTTTTCAACAGTTTCGTAGCGTGCAAAGATGAGTGTATAATTTCCAAACCTTGATGGCTTTGTAGAAAATGAGAGACATTTTTGTATAGGGCCTATGTGGAAGAAAAACCTCTTTCATATTTCCAAAATAATTTCTCATTTGTTCTGAAACCTTAAAAAACAATTCGCTACAAAAACAGTTTTTCAGCAGTTTCGTAGCGTGCAAAGATGAGTGTATAATTTTCAAACCCTAATGGCTTTGCAGAAATTGAGAAAGGTTTTTGTAGAGGGGCCTGTGCTGAAGAAAAAAATCTTTCATATTTCCAAAATACTTTTTCATTTTCTCAAAAACCTTAAAAACAATTCGCTACGAAAATAGTTTTCAGCAGTTTCGTAGCGTACTTTCGCAGCGTACAAAAATGACCTTTTCCATCAAAATTTCTGCTTCTTTTCTCTTGTATGGTCTTCATCATGTTCTGACACATATTCCCTATAATTTTCTCCCCTTGGAAACTACCAAAAGTGTTTTTTAAACAAAAATAAAGCTACAGGTGGTTTCGTAGCGTTTTCCTGGCTTCAAGCCTAGGAAACACTACGAAATTGTCATAAATATTGTAAATTCTAGATTTTTTCCTTGTTTAAAAAATGTACCTTCCAGCTTCATAAATTTGATTTTAAACATTCCATTGACCTTTCAAAACATAAACCAACTCAACCTAAGGGCCTTGAGGTGTTTCCTCTTCAAAAAACATCCTTTTCTCCTTTAGCAAGTTTATTCATCATTAAAATCACTGTTTTTTCTGAAAACATAGGGTTTAGAGATGAGCTCTTTTCTCCATATAATTGATAGATATTGCAAAGATAAAGGATGTTTTTGTAGGTCAGTATGTGATCCGGATTTTATGAAGGAACGCAACAGAATACAGATATAACCATAGATACAGAGATGCAGCGGAAATAATGCTTCATTTTATTAATAAAAGAATGACTGCAATAAGCTTACAAACATAATGGAAACAAGATAGGGCGCTGGCAGCGTATCTCTGAGAAGAGATGTAGCGTACGCAGGCCTCTAAACTGTGTTACATTGAGGCTCGCAGGCCTATTACAGACATAATGGAAATAGATGAGCCAGGGTACTGGCAGCGTATCCCTGAGAAGAGATGTGGTGGCTACCAGCCCTTGAACTGTGTTACAATGCAGACATGATGGAGATGTGGCGAGCTAAGGCACTGGTAGCGCTTATCTCTGAGAAGAGATGTATCGGCTCCCAGCCCCCTGAACTGTCTTACAATGAGGCTCGAGGGCCTATTTATTGTTGAGAAACAATGTAGAATCTGAAACGTCCAAAACCCTAACCGTAGGAGATGAAGCGCCAAAACTGTGGGCCCCGTTTGGGTAAATTGGTGGTTCAACTTCTCGGGGACGTAACTTTGGCATCCGATCTCCGTTTGACGCACTCAATAGCTCATTAGAAAGATCTGTCTGAGGAGTACAACTTTTGAACGAGCAACATTGGTCCATGGAACCATGTTGCTCTCTGTTTTCCCAAAAAACGTCGTTTAGGGCCTCAAAACGGCTTCGGAAGTTTAAGACCCGAAAAACTGCTAAAAATAGTAAGTTGTGCCGAAACTTACAAACTGAAATAACTGATGGTGGGGGTTCAAGTGGACTCGATGGGTGGCCACCAATATCCACCTGGATTATTAATGCCCAAAACGGCTCCGAGTGTGCAGGACCCGAAAACCTGCTATAAATAGTAAGCTGTGCTGAAGCTGAAAAATTGAAAGAATTGATGCTGCGGGTCCAAATGGAATAGGTGGGAGGCCACCGATATCCACCTGGATCATTCCTCCCTCCTTAGGAAGCAATGGTCTCCATTGTGTTAAGTTCCTCCATGGGGGGGAAAATTTTGCTGAACTTGGTGTTGGATTTGTCCAGGATGTCGCGGACCTGTTGGCAGACGTGCTGGATGTAGATGTGCCACCGGTGGGCAGCCATTGAAGGATCTGAAAAAAAAATTGTCCATCATCGCGTTCCTCTATTTCTCGAGGGCATCCTCGAGCAAGATTTTGATAGGATCTCCTGCTCCCTCGTCTTTCTTTCCTTCCGCCATGGGGGGTCGTCGGGGTTGCGAGGTTGAACTCCTTATACCCTGGCCGCGTTGGGGACATGAAGAGAAAAACAGAGAAAGAGCAGACCCGCTCTGATACCACTGATCCGGATTTTAGGCAGGAACGCAATAGAATACAGATATAACCATAAATACAGAGATGCAGCGGAAATAGTGCTTCATTTTATTAATAAATGAATGACTGCAATAAGCTTACAAACATAATGGAAATAAGCTAGGGCGCTGGTAGCATATCTCTGAGAAGAGATGTAGCATACGCAGGCCTCTAAACTGTGTTACATTGAGGCTCGCAGGCCTATTACAGACATAATGGAAATAAATGAGCTAGGAAACTGGCATCGTATCCCTGAGAAGAGATGTGGCGGCTACCAACCCCTGAACTGTGTTACAATGCAGACATGATGGAGATGCGGCGAGCTAGGGCACTGGTAGCGCTTATCCCTGAGAAGAGATGTATCGGCTCCCAGCCCCCTGAACTGTCTTACAATGAGGCTCGAGGGCCTATTTATTGTTGAGAAACAATGTAGAATCCAAAACGTCCAAAACCCTAACCGTAGGAGATGAAGCGCCAAAACTGTGGGCCCCGTTTGGGTAAATTGGTGGTTCAACTTCCCGGGGACGTAACTTTGGCATCCGATCTCCGTTTGACGCGCTCAATAGCTCGTTAGAAAGATATGTCCGAGGAGTACAACTTTTGAACGAGCAACATCAATCCATGGACCCATGTTGCTCTCCGTTTTCCCAAAAAACGTCGTTTAGGGCCTCAAAACGGCTCCGGAAGTTTAAGACCCGAAAAAATGCTAAAAATAGTAAGTTGTGCCGAAACTTACAAACTGAAATAACTGATGGTGGGGGTTCAAATGGAATCGATGGGTGGCCACCAATATCCACCTGGATTATTAATGCCCCAAAACGGCTCCGGGTGTGCAGGACCCGAAAACCTGCTATAAATAGTAAGTTGTGCTGAAGCTGAAAAAATGAAAGAATTGATGCTGCAGGTCCAAATGGAATAGGTGGGAGGCCACCGATATCCACCTGGATCAGTATGTATTGAAGAAAAAACTCTCTTGTGTTTTTGATACACATCTCCAGCTGTCCATAATCTGCATTCTAAAAACATGTATAAAACAGGAAAAATTTGCATTCTGAAAACAAAACATACTCTTTTCGGAGTAGAAAGCTTGGGAAATGAAATATGTTAGCAAATGATGATTGATGGAACATGGTGTGACCTATATGGAGGTGTTTTTGAGATTAAATTAGGGTGGTCTTGAAACTTATGATAAGTTAAATATGAAAAAATGAAATTTCCTATGACAACTTGAAAAAGTTTTAAGGAGTCCTTACCCTTTTGAGGAGTGAACTGTATGACCATGTCAAGTAATGACTCGCAAAATTATGAATGATAATAGTGGCTCCACTTGGGATGGTTTTCCCCTATGGTACACCAAAGAACTTGTAGTTCCAATGCCATCCCTCTTCTTGGAAATAAAAACTATGAAATTTATGAAAACTTCGCCAAGCTCTTATGGCCTTCTCCTCAGGCTCAAGCTTGATGATTACTACTGAAAAACCAACTTTGTACCTATTGAAAAGATGCTCAGACAACTTTGAGCTTATTCACACACTCCTACCTACCCTAACAGCTGCAATCTCAATTTTTAATTCAAGCAACATGAAACTTCCAATGAAGCCAGTAATTGATCTGATCTGAAATTTGAACCTCTTGACTACACTTAAACCAAAATTAAGCATGATACTAAAATTACCAAGGCAACATAAAATGTATCTGATTCTCATAATGAAAATATAACTAGAAATTTGGACCGTAAAACTCTTCCATGTAGTCAGCTATAGGATCATAGAAGACATAATTTGTTTGATGATTCTCAAGACATTCTGCATATTTGGACAACTCATATATTCTTTGCTTAGCCACACAATATTTTAGTTGTGTGCTATCAAACTGATTTTCAAAAACAGGGTATTCTTCCTCAATCTCAAAAGAGAAAGGTAGCAGTGCCCTCTCTTTGTGTTCTGGCATTAAAAACTTTTGAAAATGCAGTCTTGATCATGAAGACTATAAGATCGAATTTGATTTTCTAAAACTTCAATGTCTTTTTCAATGTTCTTAGCAACTTCATCCACAAATTGAATCTTATCTTCTGACTTGCACTCAAATGACTTCAGATTAGAAGACAAGGATAAAGAAAATTTTTCATCCACTTCCTCATTATTGTGATCATTATTTGATGTAGGCTGATGCAAGGAATGACATGAAGAATAAACTTCTTCCTTTACCTGAGGATTATAGAAATTATCTTCCAATATTTCCTCTTGTTGTTTGAAATGATTCTCATACTTCTGATGATCAAAATACTAACAAGTCTACTGCAAATTTTCATCAAACTCAAAGGATGCAACATGATTTTCATAAATAAACTCCTGCTAGGTTTTATTTTCATCTAAGAGAGAGGTTGTCCTTTCTTCTTGGTGATGAAATGGATTGCTATGAAGGGCCTCTAAAATTTCCTCATCCATGAACTCATCATCTTCGTAACAATTCTCCAAATATTCAATAAAACTCACACAATGTTTACAGTAGTCTTTGACCAACAATAAGGAGGGATGAAACTCTTCATACATCTCATAAAATGCAACATGGAAATCAGCAAGAGAATATAAGGAACCATTTGGCAGGCTTTCGTACCAAGACCATGCTTTTCCTTCTAAAGTGACCATAAACATCTTCATGAGACAATCCTCATGGAACTAAACCTTAAGTATGTGTACATGCATATGGAATCTAACCAAATGAAGGGAAACATTGTCTTTCTTTTCATTTTTAAATATGGGAAGATCAGTTAATCATCTGACCTTTGGCATAGGATTTGGAAAACCAGGGATATGAGACCGATTCATAGGGGCATACCTGGCATTTATTCTTGTAATGAAACTCATTTTGAAACTTCATCAAGCTACTAATTTTCAAGTATTGGAGCCACCTTCCAAATGATTATTTGATGTGTGCAGTCGCCAGAGCAGAAATACAGCCAATATGTGCCTATGTGTCTGCTGCTCTCAGACCTTCGAATTGAAACTTTGTCGTTCTTCCCAGGGAAAATTTACACCTCCGGTCCCTGGCAACGACGCTAAAATGTTATCACCAAATTGACTCATGTTGGGTTGCTTCAATGGTCAACTTGGAGTAACTATTTCAAACAACTTGTAACTGGAAATTAGCCTTTCCAACCTGAGAGGGATCTCTCAAAAGGATAAAGGATCTTCAATGAACAACTTAAAAGAAGATGGCTAACTCTGAATTGGATTGAATGTATTTTTTTGTAGGTGAAAGATGTATAAGGTTTACTGTCATTGGACTTATGGAGTCAATATAAAAACTAAGTCATAAGACAATCTATCTCATAGAAGCTGAGGCAATTGTGTTCTTATAAAACCACACATGAAGGATAGAATAACAAGTTATATGCATGCAGGAATTTGGAGCATGTCACCATGAATTCCAAGTGATTATACATAAACAAACTAATAAAGCATGACAAAACAACAGACTAGGTGTATAAATGGAAGTTGGAGCATGTAATCATGAATTCCAAGAGATTATACAACTAGAAAATTGTAGAGAAAGTAAAAGGCTGATATAAGAAACATACATAAGAACACATAGATGAATCTCAGGTCTGAAATAAGCTGCTGCAACTGTATATTACTGATAGACAAAGATTACAAGAGTAGTGCCTTCATAACATCTCCCAACCCTTTATAACTCTAAAACTCAATCCTTTATAGAATAAGGACTCATACAAATGATATGCCACCTTGCTAGCTTCGAATTCCCACCTCAAAGACCTATTTCAAACATGATTCTATCACTTGGAGACTTCCTAGGGATATTTCTATTTTGCAGAGTTTGAATACAAAAAGGACTCTTCTTTCATTAATAGTTCAAAAAACCAATTCAATAACCCTTATCAACTACAACCAACTAATTTTTTGACTGTACTAGAGTTTTTATGTGTCACTATGCCATGTGGATACTGAGCTAGACCTCCTCCAAGTCGAATTTTTACAATTTTTTCACAAAATCTGGTTAGTGAAAATTCTGAAAAAATAGCCTTCAAAGATGAGTGTATAATTTCCACAAATGGATATATTTTCAGAAACTGAGAGAGGTTTTTGTAGATGGACATTTTCTAAAAAACAACCTCTTTCATATTTCCAAAATACCTTTTTATTTTCTCATAAACCTTAAAAACAAATTTGCTATGAAAACCATTCTTCAGCAGTTTCGTAGCCTGCAAAGAGGAGTGTATAAATTCCAAACCCTGATGGCTTTGCAAAAACTGAGAGAGGTTTTTGTAGAGGGTTTGGGGCAGAATAAAAATCTCTTTCATATTTCCAAAATACATTTTAATTTTCTCTGAAACCTTAAACAACAATTCACTATGAAAACAGTTTTTCAGCAGTTTCATAGCGTGTAAAGATGAGTGTATAATTTCCAAACCATGATGGCTTTGCATAAAATGAGAAATTTTTTTGTAGAGGGGCCTGTGTTGAAGAAAAACCTCTTTCATATTTCCAAAATACTTTTTCATTTGCTCAGAAACCTTAAAAAACAATTCGCTACGAAAATAGTTTTCAGCAGTTTCGTAACGTACAAAAATGACCTTTTCCATTAGAATTTCTGCTTCTTTTATCTTGCATGGTCTTCAGCATGTTCTAACACATCTTCCCTATAATTTTCTCCCCTTGGAAACTATCAAAAGTGGTTTTTTAAACAAAAAGAAAGCTACATGTGGTTTCGTAGCGTTTTCCTGGCTTCAAGCCTAGGAAACACTACGAAACTGTCATAAACAGTGTAAATTCCAAATTTTTGCCTTGTTTCAAAAATGTACCTTCCATCTACATAAATTTTATTTTCAACATGCCATTGACCTTTCAAAACATAAGCCAACTCAACCAAAGAGCCTTGAGGTGTTTCCTCTTCAAAAAACATCCTTTTCTCCTTTAGCAAGTTTATTCATCATTAAAATGACTGTTTTTTTATGAAAACATACAATTCAGAGATGAGCTCTTTTCTCCCTATCCTTGATAGATATTGAAAAACTAAAGTATATTTTTTTAGGTCAGTATGCATTGAAGAAAAACCTCTCTTGTGTTTTTGATACACATCTCCAGCTGTCCAGAATCTGCATTCTAAAAACATGTATAAAACAAGAAAATTTTTCATTCTGAAAACAAAAAACACTCTTTTCACAGTTGTAAGCTTGGGAAATGAAATATGTCAGCAAATGATGACTGATAGAACATGATGTGACCTATATGGAGGTGGTTTTGAGATGAAATGAGGATGGTCTTGAAACTTAGGATAGGTTAAATATGAAAAAATGAAATTTCATATGCCAACTTTAAAAAGTTTTAAGGAGTCCTTACCCTTTTTAGGAGTGAACTGTATGACCATGTCAAGTAATGAATCACAAAATTATGAGTGATAACAACACTTTTTATTGGTTCAACATAGAAATAGCTTTGTACTTGTTTACTTAACCTTCAGATTGATACCAACATATAAACAATTTAGATGATTTCTATGCAGCCTATTTTTGTAAAAAATGTCATTTTATATAGTGAATATCGATAATCAAATGTAGCATGAAATTCAAAATACCTAAAATGGAATGAAATGTTAGTCGGGCCCCGTGTGGTTATTCTTACCAATCTCAAAATATCAAACAGCATCATGCCCAAGCAGAAAGATGGATTTGAATACAACCTCCTAAAATCTCACAAAATTCAAGGAATTCAATAGTACAACATAAATAATATGGCAACAGCTAGAATAGAATTTGGACCTCCATGCGAATCGAGCTCATGTTTGAAGCATAATTCAAGGCAATCGTGTTTATAATTTCTTAATAAATTAATTGTGTAATCTCTTTGAAGCATTTATATTTTGTGTTTTGTCTATAGTTGTCACATAACTATAACATCAAAAAAATTTGTCGCAACTCATTTTAATGTGACATGTTTTTTATTTTTAATTGAATTATATCTATAATATGATATAATATATAAAGTCTCTCAATCCTTACGTTTTAATATTTGCATCTACACTCTTTTACATGGATATAAATGTTTGGAACATGTCATTCGATATGTACACACTGCACAAATTTAAAACATTTCATTTTTATTCTCCATTGTCAATAAATTATTGTTTCATTATGTTATGAAAACTTGGTTATGACTTTCAATGTCAACGATTTCGAAAAGCTTTAATGGGAAAATAATGTTGCCAATGCCAAGATTTGATAAGTGTCAAGATAAAGAAAGTGTTTTTCATTTGAGAAATCCTTAGAATATTGCAATTACAACAAAAGTGGAATGAAGTTTTATTTTTCAGAGAAATTAATATTTGTCAAATTAAAGAATATATAAGCTAGGTTTAGAAAGATCGGCCCCACACTCACTTGCACCAATTTCGAAAATGGCATCCACCACATTTAAATGAGTGTATCACCATCACCATTGAATTGGTGCCGTACTTTTGCTAATCTCCCTATGCATATTATCTTTGTCTATGATTGCTACTTATTCATGTAGGTATAGATGATTACACTAAAAAAAATTGATAAATTTGTCGTAAGGATAAGCGCTAGGTTTTGATTCCCCCCCTCTAGAGTTTGAACATGACCTGCGTTTTTATGGTGGGTCTCGATTTTTATTTTGATTAAAGTGGTATTTGATTCCAAGTCGTGCTCTCTGTTTTCCACAATAACAGAGAACATAGATAAAATTTAAAATAAAAAGCAAAGGGTCAATGGCACATATTCAAGTCCAACACTAACCAGGTGTTTCACAACAACAACAAGCGATTATTGATGTCAACCACAATCAAGAACTTGTTAATGGGAGCAACAATGAACTAGAACTTAAATATTTCCAGCCTAATGTTTGTTAGAGTTTCAATAAATATTGAAACTTGTAAGCTTAAGTAGAGATCTTATCAACTAAGTTGTGAGTCTTATTCTTATGTATTGAGTCATCAGTTTTATCTTTTAGCTATAGCTAGAAGCCTATATTGCTCTTATAAATCAGGTTCATGTATAACTTATTTTCTCAAGTAATGATATGTGTTTTCTCTTAGTTCTTCATCTTCTGATTTCTTGGTCGAAGGATTGTTTAGTTTTGCACTTTGGTTTTTAGGTTTTCCAATCTAATCCTAGTAAGGGTCTTGATTCATTTCGAAGGTTTTGTTATTAATTTATTTTTATTTAAAATTCATTTCAAATATTTATAATTATTATTATTATATACTTTCTTAAAATATTTGATAATTCATGTGGTTGAGAAGTAGTCTGAAACTCATTTCAAATATTTATATTTTTATTATCATATATTTTTTCTTAAAATCTTAATAATTCAAATAGTTAAAAATGAGTATGATAATGTTTAATAATTCAAATAGTTGAAATTTAGTAGGATAATATTTAATTGTAACTAATATTATGAAGCCAAAAAAAAATTAGTAACAATAATATTTATGAGTGTGCATTCAACAATCAACTATGTTCGTGGTAAGATGAGCTCCTCAAATTTTTTATTCCTTCCGTGTTGTGTTCCTTTACGCTTTTAGGAGCAATTACTAATATATAAATTATATTATTTCCTCCTCGTTTCAAATGACTTGTAATCATTTTTATTATGATTTCAATTTTATCTTTTTACATATGTTTTATAAAATTTTAAAAAGACGTTAAATAACTTTGTATTGAGTACGGTTCCGTGGTGAAAAAGTTGTTTGGTAACGTGGTGAAAAAATCACAAATTCAAAAAATTGAAAATTTCATCATTAAAAAAAATAAAAATAAGCCATCCTGCAATAATATCAATTTTTTGGGATTGGATTTGCTGTCAATTTAAACTTTGATAAAAGTGGAACCGTGATTATGATATTGATATCTGAAAGCCCTCTGAAATATAAGAACGAATACACAAAGTAGTATTTATAAACATGGTTTATTTTAATGGAAAAGTTTATAATATTAAGTATTATTAGTTTAATTGGTGTTCATAAAATTTTAAGACGGGTGGACTTTTATTTATGCTAAATATTTATTTATTTATAATAAGGTAAAGATTTTTAATTATATAATTTAAATTAATATAAAATTAAAAATTAAAATCAATTTTACTTTAAATAATATTGATAATAATATTAAAATTTCTTACTTTTACTCTCAATACTATAACAATACAATTATATAACTTTCCATATTCAATTTTAATTTTAAAGTGAGAAAACAAAATGCTGACCCTCGCGTGCAAGCAGGTTCGCACAGAAGACCTTTCCAAAGACGTTTAATGAAAACACCTTTCCCAAAATCGTAAAATCATAATGGACAAAACAAAGGGATTGCATTTTGTTAGTTCCAGGTCAACCTTAAAGCAAAAATATTCCAAAGCTTTATTAGCAACCTTAATAGGTTGGTTTTAATTATTTCTAAGCAAATTGTATCTTTGAAAAACTGAAAGTGTAAAACCAATTTATATTAATAAATAGATTTAGATGTATAATTTTTAAAAAATTTGTGATTGGAATTAGCAATCTTTCCACATATATATATATAATATGATAATTGAAAAATAATATATATTGAGATTTCAAATTCTAAAGAGACATTCATCTTTTTAGCTTTATTATGATGGAGCATTTATTATGATGGGACATGTCTCTAAGGACTTGAACCTAAGTGGGTGGGATAGCAAACCACCATCCCTAGCACTAGAGCTAAGCATCCGTTGACAAATAAACTTGGACTTATATACTGTGGTCTAAATTCTTTATAGTTGAGCTGTTTGCTTTTTTTGTTGTTTCTTTTTAATCAATTTTATTTAAAATTTGATAATAATTTGTTGCAATTAAAAATTTGAGTTACATAATTTAAATCTTTTAATTTTTTTTAGATAGTATTAAATTTATTTATGCATTTAAAAATGTATTTTAAACAATACAATATTATTATTTTGACCAAAAAATTATATTCTTAGTTTCCAAAAAAACAAAACATAAAATCATTATATTTCACCGGGATCTATTTTATTTGTAATGCATCCAAGTAACGAGACATTTATTTTTAATTTTAATTTTATTTGTTTTACTTTAAATTATGTTAAATATATAATATTTGAAACATCCAATAGAGTTTTGAAAAATTCTAATTTATAAAGGGATGATAAAAAGTTAATAAAAATTTAAAGATGATGCAAGAGCATTAAGGTAGAGCCAGCGATGTGACAAACTGGTCACATGTTGTGGCTTGGGAAGAGGACTAGCAGTCCAAAGAATTTGAAGACTTTATTTTTTAAAGTATTTTGTTAAGTTAATTTAGGCTAACACAACCATTGTAATTTGCAGATTAAAATAATAGTTAAATTAGGATTAGTTAAATTTTTAGTTGAACAAATTGTTCTGAAACTGAATGACAATTTCTCAACCATATGGGGATTTTGGAAAGACATAAAGCCAGACCAAATACACCATTGTGGGGTCTGCCATCCATAGAGAGAAAGAGAGAGCAGGAGGGAAATAGGTGTGCGAGAGAGGGGTGAACATAGAGTAGAAACAAATGTAAAAGCCAACCATCCAAGGGCTTGACTCTGTGTATTTCATTTCTAAATTAATTCCAAGTGTTTTGGATTTTGATCAAGCTCTCTGTTTTAACCCGTTTGTTTTATTTCCCTGTTGAAATCAAGTATTGCACTTAAGTGTACAGCAGGAGGTTAATCTGGACTTTGTTTGTATTTGTGTATTTTATATATGTGTATTATTTCTGTTAATGAATAGACAGATTGAGGGAGAGGACAAAAGTCCCATGAACTTCACATAAACAAGCTATGGAATAGGTCGAGGGATGACGAGACGAAGAAGAAGCTCATAAGAGATAGCGTTAAAGAAAACAAAAGGACAAGCTTAGGAGAGGTTCGCGTCGAAGAATCTGAACAAATTCGAGAGGAGGAGTGTGGAGGAAACCGTATTGCAGAGCAACGACAACTGAAAGAAGAGCAGTTAAATAAGGACAGAATACTTAGAATAATTCCTAAGGAGGAATCGATGGCGAGGATCAAACCGCATAACCAAAGGTTTAAGTATCGACGGTGGAGATTAGAGTGGGAAAAAAAGACGAGGGTGAAAGATGAAATATCGTGATGACTTCGCAAGTCAGACAGTTTAAGATGCAATGAGTTGGAAGAGACAGACGTGGGTCGTTGGATCGTGCAGCAGATCTACGACAAACGGTGAATCACATTTTTGCATTTTGCAAAAGTTAGAGGTTACCTTTTATGAGTTCACAAGGTAAGTTGTTTGTGGTGTGATGTAGTAAGGATTCAATGCAACGAGGGAGAGCCACGTGTCGGTTTTGTGCAATAGTGCACTTCACAAGTTTTTGTGGTTTAGAGTATTCACAAAGAGTTAAAAGTTTTGGGCAGGTGATCGCGATGTACTGGGATTGGTCGTGAGTGTTGTGGGACCCTCCGGCAAGAAATTTCTGCATGTATGTAAAGTGATATGGGTATGTGTGGTATGCGTAAAGTAATCCGCTGTGGTCGTTTAAAGAAGAGTTGTTTTATCGTGCACATATGTATGTTATTTAAACTCCAAATTTGGATTCGCTACGTATAAAGGGAGTATGTGGGTCCTAACCCACAAGTCCACGTTTATATGTTAAACCGCAGTTACGGCTGCATCAATTGGTATCATAGCATACAAGATCTGAAAGGCGGTGTGAAGGACTTTGAACTAAGAAAAGTTGAGAAATATTGCTCATTGATTCTAATCGCGTGAACCTTAACAGGTAAGACTATGGATTGGAGGCTTATGAAAAAGCATAATAGCTACAACAGCATGGATGAAGTATTAGCACATAAAATAAGGTAATAATGTTTTGTTACAGTTTTATTTTGGATTATGGAATTGACAAGTAAATGCTCACACTCAGAAGAAGAGCATAAGAGTTCAATAGAGGTGATTTTGTTAGTTTTTTTACTTCAGGAGTGACTACATGCAAGATGTGGTGGGGGTAGTATCTAGCAGAAGATCTGACATAAATGAGTGATAAAGAGGAATCTTATGAGAGTTCTAGAGGAAAAGGTAAAAGTTTAGAACCTAGTATTTGTTTGAGATTTGGAAAATATAAGAGGACAGTAGTTTTCTCAAGTGTAGATGAGTTGTGAAGGTAAGCCTAGAAGGATCAAAGAGGAGTGCTCAAGGAGGGTTCTATATTGAGGACCAGTACTTGCCAAAAGACCAAGCACAGAGGAATTTTGGTGAGGTAAGTTGTAGCAGGAGGAACTGTTACTACAGAGGCTAGTGTAGCTCATAGAGGGTGAAATAAATCAAGAATATTACTATTGAAATTCATAGCAAAGGTTTAGGACGCAACCACAAAGTGAAGAAGGAATATGCCAAAGCTAATGGCATATAGAGATACATGACTGATGAAAAATATAAGAGAGAAATAGTTGAGATGATAACCCATCTTGATCTATTGATGGAGTTTCTATGGAGGAGTGATGAATGGACTGTAGATGAAGAGGGAGCATAGTTTGAATGATCAAGAAGAAGAACGACCACTGGAAGCGACAAAGTATGAAAGGTGGAGGGATGAGTACAAGCCAGAATTTATCATGGACTATGAGGAACAACAAAATACGGTGATTTGTACCGCTATGATGAAAATGGGTTCAGGAAGAGATGACCATTGATGGTTATCTGAAAGGCTCAAGGAGGAGTCACAATAAAAAGAAAGAAATCAGCAGAGATGCCAGTAAAAGACTAAGCATGGAAAAGCTTGGTGTGGTATCTACAGACAGGTTAATGGAGTGAACTTGTAGAGATGAATTTTTTGTAGTCCATGATGAAAAAAGAGGAGTTCATAAAGGAAAGAATACTATGGCTACTGATGGTCATAGTAAAGGTTCTAAGGGAGATTACGAAATATCAAGTAAGAATAAACTTGATAGAAAATTAGCTGAGATAAAAGTGCAACTAGAAGTGTTGAGAGAATTCATACAAGGGAATATGGAACACCAAAGGTATGGTTGGGTTCTTTGGAAGAAAAGAGTCAAGTGAGGTCATTTGCAGTAGGCTGAGACATGAAACATGTGTACAGCTAGAAGAAGAACTCAAAGGAGCTAAGTTGCAACATAGGAGTGTGTTGAGGAAGATATTTACTTATGTGAACCTGAGCAACAGTCCATTCTTGGTGATAGTAGTAATGTGGATGAAGACATGAGACCAGCTGATGGTTTCATGGATCCTTTGAAGGATGAGAACCAGCGGAAAGAGATGATGTTTGAGACAACAAGAGAGGCTATGGATCCTTATGGTTTTGAAACAAATTATTATTGTATGTTTGCAGCTGAAATAGGTAAAAAATTTTTAGTATTTGTAAAAGGATGAAGAGGTGGGAAGAGTTTGGATTATGTTCGAATGTAGCATTTTAAATAGGATAGTTGGTCTCACATTGAGTACATGCACAACTAAGTGAAAGCAATGATTTCCAGCCTAGTGTGAAAGCTAAAAACAAGGAGGACTTGGATTATGATGATGGCCAAGAACAGAAAGAGGAAAAATATGATATCAAGCATTCATATGTTATGCTTGAGAAAGATGAAAAGAATACTAATGAAGACTTTCTGAGTCTTGAAAAAGACTTAGAATAGCAAGAGAAATATTTGGTGATTGAGTCATCAAATAAGACCACTAGGTCGTGTGAGTTTAATGCTGACAATTTGAATGTGCTTGCAGGTTGTGTAGAAGACATTCTGTCTCTTGGAATTGTCTCCAGCAGATTCAAGGGTTGCATATCTGTGAAGGATAAAAGAAAGAAAGAAAATTAATCAAAACAGGTGCTGATGAAGAATATCTTTACGGTGAGGAGCCGGTTAGGTTGTTACCTTAAGAGAATTATAGAGTTCATGTTTAATGAAGGGAGTAACTTTAATGAAGATTAAGTAGTAATACCTCATGAGATGAATTTTTTTCTTGATGAGGATAAAGAGGAATTGGCTTGCTTGAATAGTCAAAGGAAGATTGTTGGACAAACATTTAGGACTGTCATAGAAATAAAGAATTAGAATTTTATTCTGATTAAAGATGAAGAAGCAATATCACAAAGAGGTTTTCTTAGTAAGAAGGAGGAAGAAATCCGTAAAGATGAAAGTGAGGCAGTTATGTCTCAAGCTAAAGGAAAGTCAGTCCTAGAAGTGGAAAAGACTAAATTGACTATTAGTACTAGTCAAGAAGCAGAAGGACAATAATGGAGTGTTGTCAAGGAAGAGGAAGTGAGTTATGTTGAAACTATAATACAACATACTAAAGAGGTACTTGAAGGGAATCAAGTAATTAGTGAATGGATGAGTTGCTTGTTGAAAGCATTTGAACAAGAGAAAGAGATTGCAAACAATAAGATGGAACTGGTTCAAACTGTAGTTGAAACAAAGATAGGTACTAGTTTCCAAAACTTAATTATGTTAAGTAGTATACAAGAAAGAGTGAATAAATATATTATTGTATTCAGAGAATTAGAAGGCAATTTACCTTTTGACAGTAAATTTGCAAACAAGGAAAAGAAGAGGGATGTTGCAGAGGGAGATATATTCAAAGATATTCAGGAATTTTAGGTGGCAGCAATGTCCAGATTAATATTTGTAGCAATATCTGGGACAAAGTGTAGTAGAATGTGTTGGAAAAGGACTGGAAATAAGATTAGATTACAACAGAAGATTGAATTGCAAGAAACCATAGATGAACTATGGGAGTAAATGCAAATACCTAAGAAGAGTTACAACAAAATGAAGAAAGGAGTCCACTGTGGAATTGTTTGGAAAGTGAAGAACAATGAAGGTAGAAGCAGTAAAGCACTACATTACAAAGTATGGAAGCTTGGACGATTGCAGCTACAGAATGGTGAAGACAATGCAGTTTATGGACAACAGAAAAATAGAGTTTGGGATCTTGGAAGATCCAAACATTGAAGACACATGACCAGGAGGTCATGATTTATTTTACCTCAGGATTCTGATGCATGGGAATTAAGGCAGATGTGACAAGATGGTCACATGTTGTGGCTTGGGAAGAGGACTAACAGTCCTAATAATTTGAAGACTTTACTTTTAAAGTATTTTGTTTAAAGTTAATTTAGACTAACACAACCATTGTAATTTGTAGGTTAAAAGAATAGTTAAATTAGGATTAGTTAATTTTTTAGTTGAATAAACTGTTATGAAACTGAATGACAGCTTCTCAACCATATGGGTATTTTGGAAAGACATAAAGCCAGACCAAATCCACCATTGTGGGGTCTGACATCCATAGAGAGAAAGAGAGAGAGAGAGGGAAATAGGTGTGTGAGAGAGGGGTGAACAGAGAGTAGAAACAAATGTAAAAGCCAGCCATCCAAGGGCTTGACTCTATGTATTTCATTTCTAAACTAATTCCAAGTGTTTTGGATTTTGATCGGGTTATTTTTTTTAACCCGTTGTTTTATTTCCCTGTGGAAATCAAGTATTGCACTTAATTTTGCTCAGAAACCTTAAACACCAATTCGCTACGAAAACAATTTTTCAATAGTTTCGTAGCGTGCAAAGATGAGTGTATAATTTCCAAACCTTGATGGCTTTGCAGAAAATGAGAGACATTTTTGTATAGGGCCTGTGTGGAAGAAAAGCCTCTTTCATATTTCCAAAATAATTTTTCATTTGTTCTGAAACCTTAAAAAACAATTCGCTACAAAAACAATTTTTCAGCAGTTTCGTAGCGTGCAAAGATGAGTGTATAATTTCCAAACCCTAATGGCTTTGCAGAAATTGAGAAAGTGTTTTGTAGAGGGGCATGTGCTGAAGACAAAACTCTTTCATATTTCCAAAATACTTTTTCATTTGCTCAGAAACCTTAAAAACAATTCTCTACGAAAACAGTTTTCAGCAATTTCGTAGCGTACTTTCGTAGCGTACAAAAATGACCTTTTCCATCAGAATTTCTACTTCTTTTCTCTTGTATGGTCTTCATCATGTTCTGACACATATTCCCTATAATTTTCTCCCCTTGGAAACTACCAAAAGTGTTTTTTAAACAAAAATAAAGCTACAGGTGGTTTCGTAGCGTTTTCCTGGCTTCAAGCCTAGGAAACACTACGAAATTGTCATAAATATTGTAAATTCTAGATTTTTTCCTTGTTTAAAAAATGTACCTTCCAGCTGCATAAATTTGATTTTAAACATTCCATTGACCTTTCAAAACATAAACCAACTCAACCTAAGATCCTTGAGGTGTTTCCTCTTCAAAAAACATCCTTTTCTCCTTTAGCAAGTTTATTCATCATTAAAATCATTGTTTTTTCTGAAAACATAGGGTTCAGAGATGAGCTCTTTTCTCCATATAATTAATAGATATTGCAAAGAGAAAGGAGGTTTTTGTAGGTCAGTATGTATTGAAGAAAAACCTCTCTTGTGTTTTTGATACACATCTCCAACTATCCATAATCTGCATTCAAAAAACATGTATAAAACAGGAAAAATTTGCATTCCTAAAACAAAACATACTCTTTTCGGAGTTGTAAGCTTGGGAAATGAAATATGTTAGCAAATGATGATTGATGGAACATGGTGTGACCTATATGGAGGTGTTTTTGAGATTAAATTAGGGTGGTCTTGAAACTTAGGATAGGTTAAATATGAAAAAATGAAATTTCCTATGCCAACTTGAAAAAGTTTTAAGGAGTCCTTACCCTTTTGAGGAGTGAACTGTATGACCATGTCAAGTAATGAATCGCAAAATTATGAATGATAATAGTGGCTCCACTTGGGATGGTTTTCCCCTGTGGTACACCAAAGAACTTGTAGTTCCAATGCCATCCCTCTTCTTGGAAATAAAAACTATGAAATTTATGAAAACTTCGCCAAGCTCTTATGGCCTTCTCCTCAGGCTCAAGCTCGATGATTACTACTGAAAAACCAACTTTGTACCTATTGAAAAGATACTCATTCAACTTTGAGCGTAGTCACACACTCCTACCTACCCTAACAGCTGCAATCTCAATTTTTAATTCAAGCAACATGAAACTTCCAATGAAGCCAGTAATTGATCTGATCTGAAATTTGAACCTCTTGACTACACTTAAACCAAAATTAAGCATGATACTAAAATTACCAAGGCAACATAAAATGTATCTGATTCTCATAATGAAAATATAACTAGAAATTTGGACCGTAAAACTCTTCCATGTAGTCAGCTATAGGATCATAGAAGACATAATTTGTTTGATGATTCTCAAGACATTCTGCATATTTGGACAACTCATATATTCTTTGCTTAGCCACACAATATTTTAGTTGTGTGCTATCAAACTGATTTTCAAAAACAGGGTATTCTTCCTCAATCTCAAAAGAGAAAGGTAGCAGTGCCCTCTCTTTGTGTTCTGGCATTAAAAACTTTTGAAAATACTGATCTTGATCATGAAGACTATAAGATCGAATTTGATTTTCTAAAACTTCAATGTCTTTTTCAATGTTCTTAGCAACTTCATCCACAAATTGAATCTTATCTTCTGACTTGCACTCAAATGAATTCAGATTAGAAGACAAGGATAAAGAAAATTTTTCATCCACTTCCTCATTATTGTGATCATTATTTGATGTAGGCTGATGCAAGGAATGACATGAAGAATAAACTTCTTCCTTTACCTGAGGATTATAGAAATTATCTTCCAATATTTCCTCTTGTTGTTTGAAATGATTCTCATACTTCTGATGATCAAAAGACTGACAAGTCTACTGCAAATTTTCATCAAACTCAAAGGATGCAACATGATTTTCATAAATAAACTCCTGCTAGGTTTTATTTTCATCCAAGAGAGAGGTTGTCCTTTCTTCTTGGTGATGAAATGGATTGCTATGAAGGGCCTCTAAAATTTCCTCATCCATGAACTCATCATCTTCGTAACAATTCTCCAAATATTCAATAAAACTCACACAATGTTTACAGTAGTCTTTGACCAACAATAAGGAGGGATGAAACTCTTCATACATCTCATAAAATGCAACATGGAAATCAGCAAGAGAATATAAGGAACCATTTGGCAGGCTTTCGTACCAAGACCATGCTTTTCCTTCTAAAGTGACCATAAACATCTTCATGAGACAATCCTCATGGAACTAAACCTTAAGTATGTGTACATGCATATGGAATCTAACCAAATGAAGGGAAACATTGTCTTTCTTTTCATTTTTAAATATGGGAAGATCAGTTAATCATCTGACCTTTGGCATAGGATTTGGAAAACCAGGGATATGAGACCGATTCATAGGGGCATACCTGGCATTTATTCTTGTAATGAAACTCATTTTGAAACTTCATCAAGCTACTAATTTTCAAGTATTGGAGCCACCTTCCAAATGATTATTTGATGTGTGCAGTCGCCAGAGCAGAAATACAGCCAATATGTGCCTATGTGTCTGCTGCTCTCAGACCTTCGAATTGAAACTTTGTCGTTCTTCCCAGGGAAAATTTACACCTCCGGTCCCTGGCAACGACGCTAAAATGTTATCACCAAATTGACTCATGTTGGGTTGCTTCAATGGTCAACTTGGAGTAACTATTTCAAACAACTTGTAACTGGAAATTAGCCTTTCCAACCTGAGAGGGATCTCTCAAAAGGATAAAGGATCTTCAATGAACAACTTAAAAGAAGATGGCTAACTCTGAATTGGATTGAATGTATTTTTTTGTAGGTGAAAGATGTATAAGGTTTACTGTCATTGGACTTATGGAGTCAATATAAAAACTAAGTCATAAGACAATCTATCTCATAGAAGCTGAGGCAATTGTGTTCTTATAAAACCACACATGAAGGATAGAATAACAAGTTATATGCATGCAGGAATTTGGAGCATGTCACCATGAATTCCAAGTGATTATACATAAACAAACTAATAAAGCATGACAAAACAACAGACTAGGTGTATAAATGGAAGTTGGAGCATGTAATCATGAATTCCAAGAGATTATACAACTAGAAAATTGTAGAGAAAGTAAAAGGCTGATATAAGAAACATACATAAGAACACATAGATGAATCTCAGGTCTGAAATAAGCTGCTGCAACTGTATATTACTGATAGACAAAGATTACAAGAGTAGTGCCTTCATAACATCTCCCAACCCTTTATAACTCTAAAACTCAATCCTTTATAGAATAAGGACTCATACAAATGATATGCCACCTTGCTAGCTTCGAATTCCCACCTCAAAGACCTATTTCAAACATGATTCTATCACTTGGAGACTTCCTAGGGATATTTCTATTTTGCAGAGTTTGAATACAAAAAGGACTCTTCTTTCATTAATAGTTCAAAAAACCAATTCAATAACCCTTATCAACTACAACCAACTAATTTTTTGACTGTACTAGAGTTTTTATGTGTCACTATGCCATGTGGATACTGAGCTAGACCTCCTCCAAGTCGAATTTTTACAATTTTTTCACAAAATCTGGTTAGTGAAAATTCTGAAAAAATAGCCTTCAAAGATGAGTGTATAATTTCCACAAATGGATATATTTTCAGAAACTGAGAGAGGTTTTTGTAGATGGACATTTTCTAAAAAACAACCTCTTTCATATTTCCAAAATACCTTTTTATTTTCTCATAAACCTTAAAAACAAATTTGCTATGAAAACCATTCTTCAGCAGTTTCGTAGCCTGCAAAGAGGAGTGTATAAATTCCAAACCCTGATGGCTTTGCAAAAACTGAGAGAGGTTTTTGTAGAGGGTTTGGGGCAGAATAAAAATCTCTTTCATATTTCCAAAATACATTTTAATTTTCTCTGAAACCTTAAACAACAATTCACTATGAAAACAGTTTTTCAGCAGTTTCATAGCGTGTAAAGATGAGTGTATAATTTCCAAACCATGATGGCTTTGCATAAAATGAGAAATTTTTTTGTAGAGGGGCCTGTGTTGAAGAAAAACCTCTTTCATATTTCCAAAATACTTTTTCATTTGCTCAGAAACCTTAAAAAACAATTCGCTACGAAAATAGTTTTCAGCAGTTTCGTAACGTACAAAAATGACCTTTTCCATTAGAATTTCTGCTTCTTTTATCTTGCATGGTCTTCAGCATGTTCTAACACATCTTCCCTATAATTTCCTCCCCTTGGAAACTATCAAAAGTGGTTTTTTAAACAAAAAGAAAGCTACATGTGGTTTCGTAGCGTTTTCCTGGCTTCAAGCCTAGGAAACACTACGAAACTGTCATAAACAGTGTAAATTCCAAATTTTTGCCTTGTTTCAAAAATGTACCTTCCATCTACATAAATTTTATTTTCAACATGCCATTGACCTTTCAAAACATAAGCCAACTCAACCAAAGAGCCTTGAGGTGTTTCCTCTTCAAAAAACATCCTTTTCTCCTTTAGCAAGTTTATTCATCATTAAAATGACTCTGTTTTTTTCTGAAAACATACAGTTCAGAGATGAGCTCTTTTCTCCCTATCCTTGATAGAAATTGAAAAACTAAAGGATATTTTTGTAGGTCAGTATGCATTGAAGAAAAACCTCTCTTGTGTTTTTGATACACATCTCCAGCTGTCCAGAATCTGCATTCTAAAAACATGTATAAAACAAGAAAATTTTTCATTCTGAAAACAAAAAACACTCTTTTCACAGTTGTAAGCTTGGGAAATGAAATATGTCAGCAAATGATGACTGATAGAACATGATGTGACCTATATGGAGGTGGTTTTGAGATGAAATGAGGATGGTCTTGAAACTTAGGATAGGTTAAATATGAAAAAATGAAATTTCATATGCCAACTTTAAAAAGTTTTAAGGAGTCCTTACCCTTTTTAGGAGTGAACTGTATGACCATGTCAAGTAATGAATCACAAAATTATGAGTGATAACAACACTTTTTATTGGTTCAACATAGAAATAGCTTTGTACTTGTTTACTTAACCTTCAGATTGATACCAACATATAAACAATTTAGATGATTTCTATGCAACCTATTTTTGTAAAAAATGTCATTTTATATAGTGAATATCGATAATCAAATGTAGCATGAAATTCAAAATACCTAAAATGGAATGAAATGTTAGTCGGGCCCCATGTGGTTATTCTTACCAATCTCAAAATATCAAACAGCATCATGCCCAAGCAGAAAGATGGATTCGAATACAACCTCCTAAAATCTCACAAAATTCAAGAAATTCAATAGTACAACGTAAATAATATGGCAATAGCTAGAATAGAATTTGGACCTCCATGTGAATCGAGCTCACGTTTGAAGCATAATTCAAGGCAGCCGTGTTTATAATTTCTTAATAAATTAATTGTGTAATCTCTTTGAAGCATTTATATTTTGTGTTTTGTCTATAGTTGTCACATAACTATAACATCAAAAAAAATTGTCGCAACTCATTTTAATGTGACATGTTTTTTTTTTTTTTTTAATTGAATTATATCTATAATATGATATAATATATAAAGTCTCTCAATCCTTACGTTTTAATATTTGCATCTACACTCTTTTACATGGATATAAATGTTTGGAACATGTCGTTCGATATGTACACACTGCACAAATTTATAACATTTCATTTTTATTCTCCATCGTCAATAAATTATTGTTTCATTATGTTATGAAAACTTGGTTATGACTTTCAATGTCAACGATTTCGAAAAGCTTTAATGGGAAAATAATGTTGCCAATGCCAAGATTTGATAAGTGTCAAGATAAAGAAAGTGTTTTTCATTTGAGAACTCCTTAGAATATTGTAATTACAACAAGAGTGGAATGAAGTTTTATTTTTCAGAGAAATTAATATTTGTCAAATTAAATAATATATAAGCTAGGTTTAGAATTTTAAATATTTAATTTCATTATGGTTTTTCAAAAAAAAAAAAAAAAAAAAATTAAAATAGTAAAAAAATTTAAACAACCTAGATCCATTTTAAGTCATGGGGGATTTAAAAACAGAATTCAAATACACAACTTTATGTGACTCCTTTTATTAAATTATCTAATAAATAAAATATTTATTTGTAATATAATCATAATCACTTTTAACTTGAAAACTAAGTCTTTATTGCATTTTGTTTAATTTATTTAATGAATATAATGAAATTCTATTTAAACTTTAATAATTCGAACTAAACTACTCAAATTTTCATTGTCACGATGGCTTTTTCCATCCAAATTTCCAATTTAAAGGTCTCTATCAAAATAATATAGCATGCTCTCATAAGAAAAAGCATAGGACTTCGAAAGATCGGCCCCACACTCACTTGCACCAATTTCGAAAATGCCATCCACCACATTTAAATGAGTGTATCACCATCACCATTGAATTGGTGCCGTACTTTTGCTAATCTCCCTATGCATATTATCTTTGTCTATGATTGCTACTTATTCATGTAGGTATAGATGATTACACTAAAAAAAATTGATAAATTTGTCGTAAGGATAAGCGCTAGGTTTTGATTCCCCCCCTCTAGAGTTTGAACATGACCTGCGTTTTTATGGTGGGTCTCGATTTTTATTTTGATTAAAGTGGTATTTGATTCCAAGTCGTGCTCTCTGTTTTCCACAATAACAGAGAACATAGATAAAATTTAAAATAAAAAGCAAAGGGTCAATGGCACATATTCAAGTCCAACACTAACCAGGTGTTTCACAACAACAACAAGCGATTATTGATGTCAACCACAATCAAGAACTTGTTAATGGGAGCAACAATGAACTAGAACTTAAATATTTCCAGCCTAATGTTTGTTAGAGTTTCAATAAATATTGAAACTTGTAAGCTTAAGTAGAGATCTTATCAACTAAGTTGTGAGTCTTATTCTTATGTATTGAGTCATCAGTTTTATCTTTTAGCTATAGCTAGAAGCCTATATTGCTCTTATAAATCAGGTTCATGTATAACTTATTTTCTCAAGTAATGATATGTGTTTTCTCTTAGTTCTTCATCTTCTGATTTCTTGGTCGAAGGATTGTTTAGTTTTGCACTTTGGTTTTTAGGTTTTCCAATCTAATCCTAGTAAGGGTCTTGATTCATTTCGAAGGTTTTGTTATTAATTTATTTTTATTTAAAATTCATTTCAAATATTTATAATTATTATTATTATATACTTTCTTAAAATATTTGATAATTCATGTGGTTGAGAAGTAGTCTGAAACTCATTTCAAATATTTATATTTTTATTATCATATATTTTTTCTTAAAATCTTAATAATTCAAATAGTTAAAAATGAGTATGATAATGTTTAATAATTCAAATAGTTGAAATTTAGTAGGATAATATTTAATTGTAACTAATATTATGAAGCCAAAAAAAAATTAGTAACAATAATATTTATGAGTGTGCATTCAACAATCAACTATGTTCGTGGTAAGATGAGCTCCTCAAATTTTTTATTCCTTCCGTGTTGTGTTCCTTTACGCTTTTAGGAGCAATTACTAATATATAAATTATATTATTTCCTCCTCGTTTCAAATGACTTGTAATCATTTTTATTATGATTTCAATTTTATCTTTTTACATATGTTTTATAAAATTTTAAAAAGACGTTAAATAACTTTGTATTGAGTACGGTTCCGTGGTGAAAAAGTTGTTTGGTAACGTGGTGAAAAAATCACAAATTCAAAAAATTGAAAATTTCATCATTAAAAAAAATAAAAATAAGCCATCCTGCAATAATATCAATTTTTTGGGATTGGATTTGCTGTCAATTTAAACTTTGATAAAAGTGGAACCGTGATTATGATATTGATATCTGAACGAATAAGAACGAATACACAGTGGTATTTATCCATATGAGTTGACTTTTATTTATGCTAAACATTTATTTATAATAAGTGAAAGATTTTTAATTATATAATTTAAATTAATATAATATTAAAAATTAAAAACAATTTTAATTTAGAGCCGTGGATGACAAACTGGTCACATGTTGTGGCTTGGGAAGAGGACTAGCAGTCCAAAGAATTTGAAGACTTTATTTTTTAAAGTATTTTGTTAAGTTAATTTAGGCTAACACAACCATTGTAATTTGCAGATTAAAATAATAGTTAAATTAAGATTAGTTAAATTTTTAGTTGAACAAATTGTTCTGAAACTGAATGACAATTTCTCAACCATATGGGGATTTTGGAAAAACATAAAGCCAGACCAAATACACCATTGTGGGGTCTGCCATCCATAGAGAGAAAGAGAGAGCAGGAGGGAAATAGGTGTGCGAGAGAGGGGTGAACATAGAGTAGAAACAAATGTAAAAGCCAGTCATCCAAGGGCTTGACTCTGTGTATTTCATTTCTAAATTAATTCCAAGTGTTTTGGATTTTGATCAAGCTCTTTGTTTTAACCTGTTTGTTTTATTTCCTTGTTGAAATCAAGTATTGCACTTAAGTGTACAGCAGGAGGTTAATCTGGACTTTGTTTGTATTTGTGTATTTTATATATGTGTATTATTTTTGTTAATGAATAGACAGATTGAGCGAGGGAAAAAATTCCCATGAACTTCACATAAACAAGCTATGGAAGAGGTCGAGGGATGACGAGACGAAGAAGAAGCTCATAAGAGATAGCGTTAAAGAAAACAAAAGGACAAGCTTAGGAGAGGTTCGCGTCGAAGAATCTGAACAAATTCGAGAGGAGGAGTGTGGAGGAAACCGTATTGCAGAGCAACGACAACTGAAAGAAGAGCAGTTAAATAAGGACAGAATACTTAGAATAATTCCTAAGGAGGAATCGACGGCGAGGATCAAACCGCATAACCAAAGGTTTAAGTATCGACGGTGGAGATTAGAGTGGGAAAAAAAGACGAGGGTGAAAGATGAAATATCGTGATGACTTCGCAAGTCAGACAGTTTAAGATGCAATGAGTTGGCAGAGACAGATGTGGGTCGTTGGATCGTGCAGCAGATCTACGACAAATGGTGAATCACATTTTCGCATTTTGCAAAAGTTAGAGGTTACCTTTTATGAGTTCACAAGGTAAGTTGTTTGTGGTGCGATGTGGTAAGGATGCAATGCAACGAGGGAGAGCCACGTGTCGGTTTTGTGCAATAGTGCACTTCACAAGTTTTTGTGGTTTAGAGTATTCACAAAGAGTTAAAAGTTTTGGGCAGGTGATCGCGATGTACTGGGATTGGTCGTGAGTGTTGTGGGACCCTCCGGCAAGAAATTTCTGCATGTATGTAAAGTGATATGGGTATGTGTGGTCTGCGTAAAGTAATCCGATGTGGTCGTTTAAAGAAGCATTGTTTGATCGTGCGCATATGTATGTTATTTAAACTCTGAATTTGGATTCGCTACGTATAAAGGGAGTATCTGGGTCCTAACCCACAAGTCCACGCTTATATGTTAAACCGTAGTTACAACTGCATCAATTGGTATCATAGCATACAAGATCTGAAAGGCGGTGTGAAGGAATTTGAACTAAGAAAAGTTGAGAAATATTGCTCATTGATTCTAATCGCGTGAACCTTAACAGGTAAGACTATGGATTGGAGGCTTATGAAAAAGCATAATAGCTACAGCAGCATGGATGAAGTAGTAGCACATAAAATAAGGTAAGAATGTTTTGTTACATTTTTATTTTGGATTATGGAATTGACAAGTAAATGCTCACACTCAGAAGAAGAGCATAAGAGTTCAATAGAGGTGATTTTGTTAGTTTTTTTACTTCAGGAGTGACTACATGCAAGAGGTAGCAGTAGGAGTGAAAACATCTCAGCAAGAAGATCATAGCCTTAAGGGGCAATGATAAAGGAAGCTAGCAAGGGGTTCTAGAAGGAAAAGGAAGTGTGGTTAGAACCTAGTATTTCAGCTGAGGTTGAAATATAAGAGGACAATAGAGTTCTCAAGTGCATATGAGTTGTGAGGGTGAGCCTAGAAGGAGCATAGAGGAGTGCTCAAGGAGGGTTCTAGATTGAGGACCCACACTTGCCAAAAGACCAATCACAGAGGAAGTTTGGTGAGGTAAGTTGTAGCAGGAGGAACTGTTACTGCAGCGGCTAGTGTAGCTCATAGAGGGTGAAATAACTCAAGAAGATGACTATTGAAAGTCACAACAGAGGTTCAATAGGTAACCACAAAGTGAAGAAGGAATATGCCAAGACAAATGGCATATGGAAGCAGATGACTAATGAAGAATATGAGAGAGAAATAGTTGAGATGAGAACCCATCTTGATCTATTGATGGAGTTACTACAGAGGAGTGACGAAGACCAGAGGTGTGGATGGATTACGAGGAAGAAATTGCAGTGGCATGGGCTGCATATGAAGAGGGACCATAGGTGGAATGCTCAAGAAGAAGAAGCATTACTCGGAGCAGCAAAGTATGAAAGGTATGGAGGATGAAGGACAACCATTAGGAATTGTCATGGAAGATGGAGGGCAACACGAAAATGCAGTGATCACTACATGTGATGAAGAAATGGAGTTCCCAGAAGAGATGACCACTAATGGTTATCTGAAAGGCTCAAGGAGGATTCACAATAAAAAGAAAGAAATCACCAGAGATGCCAGTAAAAGACTAAGCATGGAAAAGCTTGGTGTGGTACCTACAGACAGGTGGATGGAGTCAGCTTGTAGAGATGGATTGTTTATAGTTCATGATGAACAAAGATGACTTCATGAAGGAAAGAAGACTATAGTTGTTGATAGTCATAGTAAAGGTTCTAAGGGAGATTATGAAAGATCAAGTAATGATAAACTTGATAGAGAATTAGCTGAGAGAAAAGTGCAGCTAGAAGTGTTGAGAGAATTCATAGAAGGGAATATGGAACACCAAAGGTATGGTTGGGTTCTTCGGAAGAAAAGAGTCAAGTGGAGTCAGTTACAGAGCAGGCTGAGATCTGACACAAGAATTTAGCTAGAAGAAGAACTTAGAGGAGCTGAGTTGCAGCATAAGATGTGTGCTGAGGAAGAGGTTTACTTATGTGAACCTGAGAAAGGGTCCATTCTTGGTGATAGAAGTAATGAGGATGAATACATGAGACCAGCTGATGGTTTCATGGATCCTTGGAAGGATAAGAACCAGCGGAAAGAGTTGATGTTTGAGACAACAAGAGAGGTTATGGATCCTTATGGTTTTGAAACAAATGATTATTGTATGTTTACAGGTGAAATAGGTAAAGAAAGAAATTTTTTTGATGTTGTCATAAAGGATGAAGGGAGTGGATAGAATTTGAATTATGTTCAAGAAAAAAATGAGATGGTTGAGTCTCATGTACATGCACATGCACAACTAAGTGAAATCAATGATTTCCAGCCTACTGTGAATGCTAAAAACAAGGAGGAATTGGCTTATGATGATGGCCAAGAACAGAAAGAGGCAAACAATGATGTCAAGCATTCATATGTTATGCTTGAGAATGCTGAAAAGAAGACCAGTGAAGACTTTATGAGTCTTGAAAGAGACTTAGAACAACAAGAGAAAGATTTGGTGATTGAGTCATCAAATAAGACCACTAGGTCTTGTGAGTTTAATGCTGACGATTTGAATGTGTTTACAGGTTATGTAGAAGAAAATCTATCTCTTGGAATTGTCTCAAGTAAAGCTGAAGTTTATCTAGCAAAGGATAAAGAAGAAGAAAATTGTCAAGCAAGGTATGATGAAGAGTGTCTTTCTGATGAAGACCAAGTTGAGTTGTTGCAACAAAAGGAATTCATAAGTTCCTTATTTAATGAAGGGAGTAACTTTAATGAAGATTAAGTAGTAATACCTCATGAGATGAAATTTTTTCTTGATGAGGACAAAGAGGAATTGGCTTGCTTAAATAGTCAAAGGAAGATTGTTGGACGAACATTTAGGACTGTCATAGAAATAAAGAACTAGAATTTTATTTTGATTAAAGATGAAGAAGAAATATCACAAAGAGGTTTTCTTAGTAACAAGGAGGAAGAAATCCGTAAAGATGTAAGTGAGGCAGTTATGTCTCAAGCTAAAGGAAAGTCAGTCCTAGAAGTGGATAAGACTAAATTGACTATTAGGATAGTCAAGAAGCAGAAGGACAACAATGGAATGTTGTCAAGGAAGAGGAAGTGAGTTATGTTGAAACTATAATACAGAATACTGAAGAGGTATTTGAAGGGAATCAAGTAATTAGTGAATTGCTGAGTTGCTTGTTAAAAGCATTTGAGCAAGAGAAAGGGTTTGCAGACAATAAGATGGGACCGTTTCAAACTGTAGCTGGAACAGAGATAGATACTAGTTTCCAAAACTTAATTATGTTAGCTAATATACAGGAAAGAGCGAATAAATATATTACTACAGTGAGAGAATTAGAAGGCAATTTACCTTTTGACAGTAAATTTGGAAACAGGGAAAAGAAGAGGGATGTTGCAGAGGGAGATATCTTCAGAGATATTCAGGAAGTTTGGGTGGAAACAATGTCCGAAGTAGTATTTGCAGCAATATCTGGGACAAAGTGTAGTAGAATGTATTGGAAGAGGACTAGAAATAAGATTAGATTACAACAGAAGATTGAATTGCAAGAAACCATAGATGAAATATGGGAGTTAATGAAAATATCTAAGAAGAGTTACAACAAAATGAAGAAAGCAGTCCACTATGGAATTGTTTGGAAAGTGAAGAACAATGAAGGTAGAGGCAGTGGAGCACTATAGTACAAAGCATGGAAGCTTGTAATATTGCAACTAAAGAATGGTGAAGACAATGCGGCTTATGGAAAACAACAAAACAGAGTTTTGGATCCTGTAAGGTTCAAACATTGAAGACACATGACCAGGAGGTCATGAATTATTTTACCTTGGGAGTCTGATGCAGGAGAATTAAGGTAGAGCCAGAAATGTGACAAGTTGGTCACATGTCATGGCTTGGGAAGAGGACTAGCAGTCCAAAGAATTTTAAGACTTTTTAAAGTATTTTGTTAAGTTAATTTGGGCTAACACAACCAATGTAATTTGCAAATTAAAAGAATAGTTAAATTAGGATTAGTTAATTTTTTAGTTGAATAAACTGTTATGAAACTGAATGACAGCTTCTCAACCATATGGGTATTTTGGAAAGACATAAAGCCAGACCAAATCCACCATTGTGGGGTCTGACATCCATAGAGAGAAAGAGAGAGAGAGAGAGGGAAATAGGTGTGTGAGAGAGGGGTGAACAGAGAGTAGAAACAAATGTAAAAGCCAGCCATCCAAGGGCTTGACTCTATGTATTTCATTTCTAAACTAATTCCAAGTGTTTTTTATTTTGATTCGGTTATCTTTTTTAACCCATTGTTTTATTTCCCTGTTGAAATCAAGTATTGCACTTAATTTTACAGCAGGAGGTTAATCTGGACTCTATTTGTATATGTGTATTTTATATATGTGTATTATTTATGTTAATGAATAGACAGATTGAGTGAGAGGAAGAAGTTCCCATGAAATTCACATAGACAAGCTATGGTAGAGGTCTAGGGATGATGAGACGAAGAAGAAGGTCACAAGAGATAGTGCTAAAGAAAACAAAAGGACAAGCTCAGGAGAGGTTCGTGTCGAAGAATCCAAAAAAATTCGAGAGGAGGAGTTTGGAGGAAATGGTATTGTAGAGCGACGACAACTAAAAGAAGAGTAGTTGAATAAGGACAAAATACTTAGAAGAATTCTTACGGAGGAATCGACGACGAGGATCGAAGCACAAAACTAAAGGTTTAAGGATTGACGGAGGAGATTAGAGCGGGAAAAAGAGGCGAAGAAGAACTACATGAAGGTGAGTAGACGGATGTGATTAAATCGCAGATCCGAGGGTGAAAGATCAACTGTCGTGATGAATTCGCAATTCAGACAGTTTAAGATGTGACGAGTTGGCAGAGACAGATGTGGGCCATTGGATCGTGCAACAGATCTATGACGGACGGTGAATCGCATTTTCGCATTTCGCAAAAGTTAGAGGTTAGCGTTTATGAGTTTGAAAGGTAAGTTGTTTGCAGTGCGTTGTGGTAAGGATGTGATGCGACGAGGGAAAGCCACATGTCGACTTTGTGCAATAGCACACTTCGCAAGTTTTTGTGGTTTAGCGTATTCGCAAAGAGTTAAAAGTTTCGGGCAGGCGATCGCAATGTACTGCAATTGGTCGGGAGTGTTGTGGGACCCTCCGGAAAGATGGTTTTGCGTGTATGTAAAGTGATATGGGTATGTGTGGTCTGTGTAAAGTAATCTTTTGTGGTTGTTTAAAGAAGCGTTGTTTGATCGTGCGCGTATGTATGTTATTTGAACTCCAAATTTGTATTCGCTGCATATAAAGGGAGTATGTGGGTCCTAACCCACAAGTCCACGCTTATATGTTAAACTGCAGTTACGATTGCATCAAAAGAAAAGGTAATGCATTTGTTAAGATATCTTAATGAAGATTTAAAATTTTAAAAAGAAAACATTAAGAAAGAAAAAGGGAAAATGAATGAATTGATGGAAAAATGGAAAATTACAGAAGAAAGATGAAAAAATAAAAAAGGCACATAAGTATTAAAATGGAAAATTACAGCAGAAAGATGAAAAAATAAAAAAGTTGCATAAGTATTATTAAGACTTTCTTAAGGATGTTAAGAACATACAAAATATCTATAAAAAAATGAAAATCAAAGTAGAACGAAGAAACTATCATAGAGTTAGGATCATATTTCCAAAATAATTAAAGAGGAAATTTCCAAGAAAGATAAAGAAAACAATAAGTATGGAATGACATTAAATAAAAGTCTAATCTCAAATTCAAATATAAAGAAGTTTATGGACATTAGCAATGTTAAGTAACATGAAGAGAATGAAGAAAATATACAAAAAAAATCTCATTTAATATGTGAAGAAATTGAATACAAATTTCTCTTGGAAGTAATGCTTCCATGTGTCATGTGATTTACAAGTTGTCATTGTGAGTCTGGAGGTGTCAATCTAGAAGTTGTTGTTTCCTATGTGTATGAGTTGTAGTTGTGTCATGTTAGAGCCATAGATCCACTTTCTTAGGATCTATATTTCTCGAAGTCAATGATTTATATTCCTATATATGTAAACTTTGCGAGATGAATAAAAATAGTGTGTTTTTGTGTTGTGTGTGCAATCTCTCTCAACTCTCAGAGTTTTTCTAATATGGTATCAAAGCCTATTTTGGCTTCACTCCCTCAAGGGAGTGCTAGGAAGATGTGAGAGAGTCTTGAGTTTTATTTCTATATAATTTATAATTAAATATTAGCAGTAGCCATGAGGGCTTCACTCAATTAACCTCTAACATATCACGTGTGTTCGTGGCATATTAAACAATACCCTTAATTTGACTACATATTGGAAATACCTCTAAAAATCACAATATTTATCCCCCTACCAATACAAACCCAATACACCTTCCCAATTTAAAAAACTCATATTTTCACGAGATATTGTAGGTATTTATTTTTTCATCAACATTTTTTTATACCCCTTTGTATTTTCTTATTAACTTTGAGGTCGATTTTTTATACTTGCCAATATAAAAACCCTTTACCCCCCCCTGTATATCCCCCAACATATTATGTCATTTTCTCCTCAATATATATCCCCCAATATGAACCCATGTGGTATGGTATTGCTCCCCCAGTGAAGCCCTCGTGGCGGTAGCTTACATGTGTGCATGAAGATTTCGTGTGGTTGTTCATGTGTGTATATATATAGATTTGTTTGTTTTTTATAGCTGCTATGCTATTATGGGAGAGTCGATCTGTACGAGCCATGGGAAAAAGTATCGTTCTTCTTATGGAACTGAGGAAGTGTCCTGCTGAAGTATTGATAGACAACAATGGGCCTGCTTTTCTAAACAGATCTGCAAAGGAGATGATTCTTTTTGGTGTTTAGATGTTGATTTGCTTCAATTTTATATTTTATTCAACTTTAATATATTTGTGTGGGTTGTAAATTTATTTGGTATGTGAAAAAACCAAATGATGTAGAACCACAAAGAACAGACCAATTATTGAACATAGTAATGTGACGCATCGTGATTCGAGAGCATTAGTTACAGGTACTTCCTAATAAGGTCAAGCTAATGTGACCTATATTTCTCCAGGAGCATCAGTACAGGTTATTTTATGTGAGGTCAAGTTGTAAAATTGTCTGCTAAAGACATTATGTACCTCAAAAAAAATTATCCTAGATAATTGACGAAGACTACATGGGGTCATGGATTCAGCAGATGGTGGTGGTTCCATATGATGGTTTAGTATCGACATTGGCCCACCATGCTTCGAGAAGTCGAGAAGCATCAATTTTACAATCTCTCAACTTTCTTTGTTTTTCTAATAACTTCAAAATATCAAATTAAAATATAAAAAAAATTATCTCAAAAACAAAAAGCATAAAATATTAAAAAAAAATCATTATAACCAAAAAAAATAAAAAAAAATTGAGGACACATGGGTAGAAAATGAAGTTCAACTTGACCAATATATTAGATATGAAACACAATATGTGTATGTACATCCTCTTTCACAAGGAAAAACATATCATAATAACATAACATTAAATATCTATACTTTAACCAAAATATTATACGAGACCGAAAACTACAACTAAATAAAGAAATGCAAAATAACGTTTACATAGATGATTATTAACATTTTTTATTTGTCCGTGACATGTGCAATGCAACTTGAGGCACGCTTTGAACGAGTTCAATCATCATGTTTTTAAACTTCATGATTAATATTGTGTATTTTAATTTAGTGTAATTTAAATGTTCTATTTAAAAAATAATAATAATCATGATCGGCTTCGTTTAAAATATTTTATTATAATTTAAAATAATTTATAATATAATTGTAATAATAGGTTTAGTTAAATCAATTCGGCTAAATAATATAAATCTTAAAACGTTTAAAATTTGCCATCTCATCAATGTTAGGTAACAATTATCATATTCGCCTATGAAATTAGATGGAGTTGTCTTTAATGAATTTTTTTTGGGTGTGTTTGGTAGAATTTTTTATTAGAATTTTGTTGAATAATTTGAGTTGAAATTTTAAAAATTTGAAAAAAATCATATTAAAAATAATTTGAAAATAAAATAAAATTTAATAGAGTGTAAAAATAAGATAAGGAGGAGTTGTTTTTAATAAAAAAAATTTTTGGTGTTTTTGGTAGATTTTTTTATTGGAATTTTGTTGAATAATTTGAGTTGAAATTTTGAAATTTTGAAAAAGCTATATTAAAATAATTTAAAAATAAAATAAAATCTAATAGTGTGTAAAAATAAGATAAGGAGTTGTCTTTAATGAATTTTTTTTTGGGTGTTTTTGGTAGAATTTTTTAATAGAATTTTGTTGAATAATTTGAATTGAAATTTTGAAAATTTTCAAAAAGTCATATTAAAAATAATTTGAAAATAAAATAAAATCTAATAGGGTGTAAAAATAAGATAAGAAGTTTGTGCCTAATTTTATTGTATATATGGTTTTAGTACTTTGAAAATCCTTATAACATTTAGATTGGGAGTTGTTTTTAGAGTGACTTTTTGGAGTTTCAGGTGTCGTGAAAATTTTTGAGGTAAAATTTTGATATTTATTATTTAAACTGGTTTTTTGACTTTATGTATGGATTCAACACTCTCAAAAACCTTTAGGGCACTTCGATTGTGCAAGGTTAGCAATCAAAATGATAAATCCCGATTCTCGTCGTTGAAAATTTATAAAACAAAATAAATGGAAAAAATCCACGTCATTATTCATTCGACCTCCAGCCGACCAGGACTGTGTCGCACGCGGAGCCACGCCTGCACGCCTGCTGCCTGCAGCACTCGGCCGGTCGCAGTCGAATTATAAAAATAAAAAATGAGATAACAACTGACCATTGAGGTATAAAAAATTTAAGGACCTTGTCATTAGTCTATTAATTTGATTCTGTAGAAGTATTTTTATTAGGGAGACTTTGCTGTGTTTTCTTCTTCGTACAGCGGGGGCCATGGATATCCTGTATTGTAGGGCTTGACTCTGACTAATTTGCCCTCGCGTTAGTTACATGAGATCTGCAATTCTAGAACCGTTGAAAAACGCGGATTCTTGGCCCCAATTGTCTTTAAATTGACAAAATTGTGTTTCTTTCTGCAACAGTGGCTCATGACATCAAGCCAATGTAACAACCAACCTTTGGTGTTGAAATCTTCGTTTTAATATTTGTTTGTGGTGATCTCTAACAAATTCCTCAAGTTTTAAAGGAAGAGGATTGATTCATTAGATATTTGGGTGCAGTCTGCTCAGTTCATCTTGTGTAGTTGGTTATATGGTAAGAAATTTGTTATATAGTACCTTGCATTTATTTTTTTAAGAGACAGTTCATATTGAAGATATATTATTGGAATTCAGATGCTATGGATAAGTCTCAAGCTAGTGAAAACTAGGATCTCTGCGTTTGTTAGTATTTTTCCAGATGTAATTGAAGCTAGGCAACTGCAAAATGAAAATTTTGTGAGCATACATGATGTTTCAGGCTTTAAAGTTTGGGGGATTTTCATTATTGTTCGACCCCCTATTTAAGACTTTTACTAGTACAGTTCAGAGAATATTGAGTGGTTATATATTCATATCTTTTTTAATGACAATATCTGAATTACGGTTTTTAACTTTTGCAGGAGCCTGCAAACATGTCAGCGGATCAACTCAGCAACATTAAATATGAAGAGGTAAATAGCAGAACACTACCTTAATAGTAATAAATAGGCAGGCTGATTCGTTTCTTATAGGCTGATGTTCGTTAAACTCAATTGTGATGCAGAAATTTATTCAAAACTCGCGAGGAGTGGAGGTATTTACGTGCAGATGGCTACCGGCAGATAGAGAAGCCAAGGCCCTGATATTTCTCTGCCATGGTCAGCATCAAATAGATTTCAATTCTATACATATTGATATCAATATAATCTTCATCGCTATTGTTGATTTTAGGAATATTTTAGAATTTAATGAATTGAACTCTTTTTCCAATTTTATGAGTTAGATTTCAAAATATTTCTGAGAACTGTCATCTTTATAAGTTCACAAAACTTAAATCGTTAATTTTAAAAATATTTTAGAATTTGACAAATTAAATTCACTCTTATAAGTTATAAGCTATGTTCAAAAATATCTCCAAAATCACAATACCAATAAATTTACCAAACCTTAATCAACATTCCATGACTCTGTAAATTTGTTAAAGTGATTGAGGATTCCATTACTCTATAAATTTGTTAAAGATTTTTGGTTTCTATTGTTTAATTTGTTTCTTTTCCGTTACTGTAGGCTATGCCATGGAGTGCAGCATTTTCATGAAAGGTACTTGGACTAGCTCTATCCCTGGTTTTTTTGGTTCCATGGATTACAAATAAAGATGAACAAGATGTTGATTTCTCAGCTATGTTTCTTATTAATTTATCTTCAAAACTAACAATCCATTGGGCCTATTCACAGACATAGGAGTGAGGCTAGCAAAGGAAGGGTATGCAGTATTTGGTATAGATTATGAAGGACATGGAAAATCTGGTGGAACACGTTGTTACATTACAAACTTCGATGACCTTGTAACGGATTGTGCAACTTTTTTCAAAAGTGTAGCTGGTACGTATAATTGGTATGTTTGTATATTTACATTATTCTTAAATATTATAATGGGTGTCCAGGGGTATTTTACAGAGGATGTGTTAAAAATAAATAAATTTATTGAAATTTGAGTATACACACTAACAAAAACAATATGGATTATATTACAGAGAGCCTCAAGTATAAAGAGAAAGCGAGGTTCCTTTACGGTGAATCAATGGGAGGAGTTGTGGCACTGCTCATCCATAGAAAGCAGCCTAACTTTTGGAATGGTGCTGTACTTGTTGCCCCTATGTGCAAGGTATTGTTTTTGCAGTATTTTTTACAGTAGGGATCAGTTTAACTTATTATCATTATCATTGTTTGACATTATCCAATTCAAATTCCCTAACATTCATAAATATTATTTTCTGCTTACTACAGATTGTGCAAGGTATTGTTTTTGCAGTATTTTTTACAGTAGGGATCAGTTTAACTTATTATCATTATCATTGTTTGACATTATCCAATTCAAATTCCCTAACATTCATAAATATTATTTTCTGCTTACTACAGATTGCAGAAGCGTTAAAGCCCCACCCCCTGGTTATCAGCATATTGAAAAAGTTAACTGTCATAATCCCAACATGGAAGATTGTACCTATTGAGAACATTATAGATACTGGCTTTAAGGATCCAGAAAAGAGACAAAAGGTAATAAATTCCATTATTGATCATTATATTGGATTTTTTTATGAGTTTGGAGGGTTAGTTTATTTGATTGAGTTTTGTCCATAAATTATTTTTTCTATTGAAAAATAGTGTGTTTAATTTTTTTAACATTTTGAATCAATTTCTGTAATTCAAGATATGATCTAAAAATGTATACTATAAACCACATAGAAAAGAAAAAAAATATGAATTGACTCTCTGAAATTATGAATCGACTCTCTTGATTTGCTGAAACACAGATTCGAGCAAATCCCTATATTTATCAAGAGAAGCCTCGTCTAAAGACGGGTTACGAGCTCCTCATGGCAAGTTTGGACATAGAGAAACGGCTGGACGAGGTACCGAATTTTGACATTGAATTCAATTATGTGTAGATTGTAACTTTCCTGGTGTTCTCATTAGAGAGGTTATAATGAATTATATGATGCAGGTGAGGTTGCCTTTTCTGATTCTTCATGGAGAAGACGATAAAGTAACAGACCCATCTGTGAGCCAATTGCTGTATTCTTGTGCCAACAGTTCTGACAAGACGCTGAAACTGTACCCTGATATGTGGCATGGTTTGACTTCTGGCGAACCGCCTGAGCACGTTGAATTGGTGTTCTCGGATATCATTGCATGGTTGGGGGAAAGAAGTGAAGCAGCAGGCCGGTGCCCTGAAAAGTGGAGCGTTTCTGAATCGGCCATGATGTCGGCGGAAAGAGAACGCAAGCTTTCCAACGACAGCCTGTCTTCCAAGAAAGTACACAACGGATCTTGATGTGAAAAACCCGGAGAAACTTGAAACGAACTGGTTATAAGGTATACTGGTATGAAAATGTTTTCTTGGGTTTTACTCCATCACATCTTAACTTTCATTCAACCGACCGGGGCAATCCGTGGGATCTCAATAACTTTCATGTAACTGAACAAGGTGATTGAAAAAGTTCAGAAAGACGTTGGATATGCCTCAGTGGGGTCCAATTATGGTGGCTGTAATAGTTTATAGGGCTCTCCGTTTACTAGTTATAATTGGGGTATGTGGGCAGTGCCTAGCAGAAAATTGTACAGAGGACGGCCAGGCACGCCAACATAGGGATCTGCACCATTGACCTCATGCAACGCATGGTTAGCAGATGTCTGTCATGGGTGATTGACATTGTATCATATGTTGTTATTGAATAACAAGCCAAATTATAATATGTTTCTTTTTTTCGGAAGAAAAAAACCACGGTCTATAATAAAGATAAACCGTACATAATTCTGTATAGCTTCTTTGTTTTGTTTATTAGTAAGTAAATTCCGTATATTATGTGTACTTAACAAAGATGAGCTAAAGTTAATTATTAATTTTAAGCAATAACAGAATTCTGAAAATGATACATGTAAAAAAACATAATAGAATGTGATATGGTTTTTTTTTTTTTTTAAAATAGAAATTTTGATTTAGATGAACATGTTTACAATTTAGATGAGTATTAAGTATGAAATTGTAATGGTTTGATGAGCATTAAGTATGAAACGGTTTAAATTTGGTTATAAATACTAAACAGAAAGCAGAAATATTTTAATAGGATTCTGATTAACGAGACATAATTACTATATTATGAATAAGAATAGACTGATTTTATAAATCACATATGTATTATTATTTTTTTAAGATGGATCAGTCTAATTCATAAGATGGATCTATACTAATTTTATATTTACATATATTCTTGTTTTATATGATATTGACATTAAAATGTTTTGCTTACCATAGGTATTGAAATGTTTTATTATGATCAACATTTAAAAAAAAAAATGAGTGGCTATACTATCTCATACTTTCTCTCTATATATTTATATATAATTGATATGGAAATATATTAGTTAAAGTGGATATTTAAATAATTTATTTAAATTATATCTTGAAATATTTTTAAAAATAAGAATTATACTTTACTTTTAATTACTTTATTTATTTATCTGTAAAGTTATATATATAAATCATAGTTACCAAATTAGCTTAAATTAAAATAAAAAAATTAGAAACTCATTAATACAATCTGAATAACTAATGATTCATTGAAATTCTATTAGGTTTTTTCATGGTGTTATCCATTTAGGCACCTCCTCAATGAAAGCAATAATCTTTAAGTAAGAATATTTTCTAAAGAGTTAGGAGTGCTCTTATGGAGTTTCTGGCAAGAGATGAAATAGTTTATGGTCAGCCTGCTCAAGTGCTAGTATGGAGTTTAGGTATTTGTGAAGGGATGGCTCTACTGAATTTAGTGGACATAGACTATTAAAGGCATGAATATATATAAAATGTTAATGTTAATGCTTGAACACATATAGAAGAATGTAGAGATTGTGTACAATAAAAATTAAGAAAAGGAAAGAAAAATAATTTTCAAATTGTAAAATTTCATTTTTGCTTTTATTTTGAAAAATTTTAAATAAATAAATTTAAAATAGTGATTTTTGTATTTATCTATTAAAAATGAATTTTGGACAAATAAGATTTGAAACCAAAGAACCATGTTAGATTTATGTTCTTGGAGGGAAGATAAAATGTGAGTTTTTTTTTTTGAAATCTCTAATGATGTTATATTATTTAGAGTTATTAGAAATTATTTAAAATGTACTAAAATGAAAATCATCATAATACCTATCATAATACTTTTTTTTTTTTGTAAGTTTGGTAGTACCTTTCAATTTTCACCTTTTTTACATGTCTAGATACATCACCTCGATCGAGGAAGGGAATTGAACCAGTGATGAGTGCTACAACAGCCCACCTCACCACCGTTTAACCAAGACCCTAGAGACCTAGCATAATACTTTATTGAAAGGAAAACAAGTATATGTATTTGTATTCAAATATTTCAGATGTATAGTAAGGAAAAATTTGAAGGATGGAAATTTGGCGAATCCCTAACATGCAAACTATAAAATGTTTAGCCATAAGTTTGTAAAAAATAATTTTATGATATAAAATTTGGGCCAATCATTTTTAAGATAAATGGAAATTGGCTAATCGGTTTTTTGGAAAAAACATAGAAAATTACCGCACCCGGAAATATTAGCCCCTAAAATTTCCCTCAAATATTGCTAAAATTAAAATTTTCTCATTAAAATTTTTATATTATCTAATTTTAATTGGAATTCAAATTCAAATTCAAACTTAGTAAATTTAATTTTTTTTATCTATACATACTTCAAAATTTACCATCAACTTGAAATGAATAAAAAATCCCAAATAATTAATTAAAAAAAAATTAAAATAAAAATCATTGTTAATACACAACAAACATCAACCACTAATTCTACCACCAATTATACTGCTGCAGATTTTCATTTAATAATATTTTATAACTTATTTCACATTTTTATACCCATTTGATGGAAACTTTTCACAACAAACATCAACCACCAATTATGCTACTGCAGATTTGGAAATGGAAGTTAACATCAACCACCAATTATGCTACTGCAGATTTGGAAATGGAAATTAAAAACTTTAATGCAGAGTTCATATATTAATATTTTATAACTTATTTTCGCATTTTGACACAAACCCATATGACAGCCGCTCAAAACCGAAAACAATAAAATACTAACGCGAAGTTGCACAATGTCAACTTCACTCATTGCTTGACCTCAACGATGCAAACCAATCTGATGTAAAGAGAAGCCAACTAATACATCACATCGATTGCACGAGATAGATTATGCTGCTATGTGATTACGCCGAGGATCGTGAATATTTATGTCACCGACCGTGGTTGCTGGGGTTGGTATAAGGTTCACATTTCTCTTCTGCATTGGGATTGGTTTAAGGTACACATTTCTCTTCTCCGTTATGGTGGTGGGTATTGCCTCTTGGATCGATCAAATCAAAATATCGTGGTAAGGAAAGCATGGATTGTTAGTTGGTTGGGACAAAGCTTTGGGTTGCTAGTTGATTCGGACATGGTTTTTTTTAAATTGCAACAGTCGTTATTCATAGTGACGGATTACATTGAAGAAATTTTTATTATTATAGATTATTTAGGTTATAAATTTATTTGACAAATAGTAGAGATTTTAGTATGATTTTTGTTAAAATTTGGCAGAAGTTTTAGAAATTTTTTGTCAAACTTCAAGATTTTGGGTATCCAGGGGGATTTTGATGGTGTTGAATCCATTTCCACCATAAAAAATAATTCAAACACACCTATGATCATATTTTTTGAAAAAAAAAATCAACATATTCCAGGGTAAAATAACTTTACTGCTAAATGTCTAGTCTAGATAGGAAAAGCCTAAGTCACAAACAAAAAATTCGTCCAATCTAACAAGGCTTCATATTTGCTCCAAAAAAAATGGAATTTCCAGTAAATTTGACAAAATCCCACATAAATTTTGGGAAATTGGGGTTACAATTGTAGAATTTCAATATTTTGGGTGCCCCTAGGGTTTTTTATAGTGTTGAATCTATTTCCACCATCATCAAAAATAAGGTTGAATCACTCCTTATGTTATATTTGTTGAGAAAATATCGTGAAATTATGGTGATTTTCTGACCAAATTTTGGCACCTTACAAGGCCCATAAAAATGTTTAGACATTCAAGTGAGTGGCTATTTATTCACCATGCACTCAAACACCTCACACTATTTATAGCTTTGTCATGTCACTCCAATTGAAAGATGTAAAGAAGAGTCATTCCTATTTGTATAAAAGATTTATTTCCATGCAATTTTTCAGGGCTTTTAAAGCCTTAGTTCTCTATCCTTCAATCATGAATTTTGTATTTAGTTTGAATTTTTGTATAGTAAACTAGTTAAGTAATGCCTCACTTGGGGAGGGATGAGCCTTTGCATGCATATAGCCTCATGGACTATTGTATTTAGGTGGGACCCCTCTCCCAATCCATTAATTTACTTGGTAGTCATCTTCCAAAGATATGATGAATCCACAATGTTTGTTGGGAAGGATTTCCATTTTTACTAGAAGGGAGTGTGAGGCCACTAATGGAGAAAGTACACTATCATTCATAAGATGGAAAAGTGTTCACCCATATAGGTTTTCTCATGTTAAACCCTGCAATTGTGATAAGAAGGCCAAAGCCAAACTAGTGAGATATTTTTATGCTTACTTTGGAGGGTGAGAGATTCCCTGTCATTATTCTTAAAATCATACAATAGATTCAAATAATCATTTTGAATAATTCATTTTTGTCTCCAAAAAAAGGTATTTTGATTTATTAGGTATATTTTCATTATCAAAGTTGTTTGAATTTTCATTTGTACCCTAGAAAAAAGATTAATAAATTCTCATCTAAGATTAATGTAAACACATATTTAATAATATGACTTCAATGGAAAAGAAATGTTTAAAGAAAAGAGAATATGAGAAATTAACAATGCCAAAATCAAATCTAGCTTCTTTTTTATATCAATATTATTTAATTAAACATTTAACCATTTTCTTGAAACAAAAATTAAAAAATACCTCCACTCTCAAAATAATCACCCAACACATTTAAAACAAACAATTGATCAAACCAAGACCAACATAAACTATACAACCTTAAAAAAAAATTAAAAAATTACAACCTTGTAAAAGTTTTTCCTATACTTCAATTCACAAGAAAAAACCAACACAAAACCAAAAAAAAAAAACAACAAAATAACTAGAGTACCTCCTATACTCTAGTTAACCAAAATAACCAACACTAAAACGAATTATATACTAAGACGACTATGAGCTCTAGTTAACCAAAATAACTAACACTAAAACTAATTATATACTAAGACGACTATTGGCTCTTATGCCTCAAATAATTTTCCACAGAGTTTGTACTAAGACTGGTAAACAACCATGACCCAATGAAATGTATTGACATTTCCGAACCATCGACTTTTTACCTCACCTATAATGTATGAGAACATCATTCAAGGGATGTAGTCAAGACTGTGAGTAGCTTCTATGGTGAAAATGGCTGCTCTCACTTATAAAAACATTTGGTGCAACCTAATACAAAGGGTTGAATGTGTGAAAACGCTAAACTAATATTGGAGTAAACTAAAGGTATGAAAGCAATTCATCAATAAATATGAAAAATAATTTGAACGAAGATTCACGTGGTATCCCGTCATGTTTATCACTATCCACGTACAAGTCGAGAGGAAATTTGAACGAAATTTGAAATTTGAATCCGTGTTTTATTATCAAAAAGTTTAAAAATCGGAGACTGAAAGCTTTGGTACATAATATCAAAATATATTGTATTTATTTCTGTATTACCACACCCAATTGACGAAGCAACCGAAAACGCAATAAAATATAAAGGTTTGGAATAAAATGTCTCCAATATAATCTCGAAATATATTTTATTTATTTCTGTATTACCACACCCAATTGACGAAGCAACCGAAAACGCAATAAAATATAAAGGTTTGGAACAAAATATGTCTCAAATAAATTTGATTTATTTATGCATCATATCACATAAATTAGAAATAATCAAACTTCCATAAACGATATATTGAGAGATAAGGGTTATATCAACGATGGCGAACATTGGGACCGTTCCAGTTGTGTGGGTCATATTACTGGCTCTGTATTGGCCTATCAATCAATCGCAATTGAAATTTATTTAATTAAAAAATATTAATTAAACAAATTGAGTCAAAATGGAATGAATGGTTTATACATATATATATATAGTTGTAAAAGGAAAATTGGATATTAATAATTATATAAGACGAAGACTAATGCCTATTGAGATTCATATCTTTTAGGTAAATAAAACCATCTATGATCCATTTTTTTTCAGAGATTATGATCAATTCTTTTATATTAAACTAATAATTAATTATAAAATTATATAAAGACTATTTATAAAATAATGAAGGCATTAGAGTGTGAGATGAGTACAAAGATTATATATAAAATAATGTCATATTTAATTATGATTAATTTTTTCAAGACAAATGCGTATATTAAATTAATAACTAATTATAAAATTATGTATAAAATAATTAATGTAGTAATGTGTGAGATGAAGTAACTAATTATAAAAGTATATAAAAATTATGTATAAAATAATGAATGCAGTAATGTGTGAGATGAAGTGTGTGAGATGAGTACAATTTTGATTTAGTTGTTTTTTTTTTTAAACAAAAAATAAATAAATATAATAATACAACTTTGATCTAGTTGTCTATTCTTTTAAAAACAAAAAATCTATATGGAGAAAATTTATAATACATTTCATAACACTTATTTCATAAAACATTTATATGGTGAAAATTTTAAAAATTCATAAAAATTAATTAACTTACAAATTTATTATTATTATAAGAATTAATATATAAACCAAATACATATACATTTAAAAAAATATCTTATTCATAAAGATTCATTTTGACTTTATCCTAAATATTTTTAATATGTAAATAAACTTTGTTACAATGTTATAGTTTTACTAATACTATAAGCTCAAAAACTAATAACTCACACTTGTATGATAAATGTTTATATAACTCTTTTTTCTTAATTAATCAAAATATATATATATATATATATAATAAATCTCAAAATCTAATTTGTGACTATTAAAAATATTCATTAAAAAATAAAACTTTACCAGTATTTTGATAATCGAGTTGAAATTTTTTAAACCTTATTTCAAAATTAACAAAAAGCACTAATAAATCTGCAACATAGTTTACATATAACTGTGACACTTAAACGATCTCCAATTAGAGCGTTTGAAAGATTCTTCACGTTATCGAGTTTAACGTGTCACACACTCTACCATGGGAAGCCAGAAATTAACCCACGCAATTGACAATTGACTAACTATAGACACTTAAAACCAAAACAACAATAAAAGACAAAGCTTACATTGTCAATTTTCTCTTATTGATTGACCCTTCACTGAACATAATCTCTCAAATAAATTGTAAAATCAGAAGTACAAAGCTTAGTTTCACAACTATTGACAACCGATTCATTGACCTTCTACCAAATATAATGTCTCAAATAAATTGTTTTGATATTATGTAGTATAATAAAAATATAATTTACATCTTTAGACGATACATTGTGAAGTGATATTATCTCAACAATTGTGAAGGTTGGGATCGTTCGAAGGATCGTAAGGGTTTATAATAGGGAGTTTGTATATTTTTATTGGTTAAAAAATATATTAATTAAAAATATTACCTTTGGGTGATTAGGATAAGGTTTTGGTATGGTTTAATATTTTTGGATCAGGATAAGGTTTTGTTTTTGACTAAGATAAGGTTTTGTTTTTGGATTAGGATAAGGTTTTGGTAAGATTAATATATATGTTTAAATAAGTATAAATTCTTTATATGAGTGTGAAAGAGGAAATGTATTTGATTTCTCAAATTGTTTTCAAACTTAATTTCATAAAAATTATTACTTTTTAACAAATAAAAAATAGTTAAGAATTCTATAAAATGAAAAGTATCAATTATGTATTATAATAAGAATAATTTTGGAATTAAAAAGAGGGTTATTATAAAATTTAGTAGCCAATTCCAAACTAGCCTTAGAAGGTTTACACATTGGTATAATGAGTTTATATCCTTTTTTTTCATTTAGGTTTGGGAGGCTTATCACTCTTAGAAATAGAGAGATCTACTTGATGTAACTTGTTGCTCCCGAAGAAGTAAGGTGAATTCTACAACCTAGTATGAGGAAGATGTATAATGCCAATGCTTAAGGTTAATATGTCATGTGTCATCAGTCAACCCAATATAATATTGAAAACAAAAATAATTAAAGCATCTGTATTATACAGCAATGGGCCTAACAATTAAGAACATGTGTTTCCTCATTGGAGGTTAAAAGTTTGTATTCAAATGAGGTGGAGTATGTACACTTTTGTAGACTTCAGAACTGAAATTTTTGCTCACAGGGGTCCTTGACCAAAGATTGGGGATGTTAATGCCACTTGGTGGTTTTGAACACATAGGTATGTGTCTTAATGCCTTGAAAATGTTATAAGGAACAAAGCCATGGCTTAGATTCTAAAGAAACATTTGAGGCATCCAGAGCGATGAATAATGCCTCGAAGCACCATTCATGAAATCTGGAGGGCATCATTGACCTCCAAAGGATGTTAATTCCCTAAAAAAAAATTCATAATTAGTTATGGCTCTTAAATCCTTAACATAGTCACAGGGTGTAAGCAAATCCTTAGTGGAAGTATAAAGCTTCTAAGCATACAAGGCAAAACAAAAAATCTCACACTACCACATCTAATATCTAAAGGTTTTAGGTGGCTTCTAGGGCTCAAATGCCATGAATGACACTTCAAACCACTATAAATCACATATCGAGCGGATATTTTCCCTTCAAGTGGGGATACAAGCATCATTAGAATATTTTGAGCACTCAATATGTACCCTAGGTCCTCCAATAATATCGAGAGAGGAAACTTAGGACTTCGGTCCTAAGTAAGCTTCTAGGGTATTTGAGGACAATAATGATATATTTAACCACCGTAAAGGACTATTATAAGATATCCTTGGTTTCTAAATAGGGATAATAAATAGTATGACATTTTGAACATTAAGTATGAGGTTGTGGACCCTATATATGGTCAAGGAAAAAATTGCAATAGTAATTCCCTAAAGGAAGCTTCTAGGCTTCTCGAGCCAATAATGACACCTTGAACAACCACAAATTTCCTCTAGAGGGAATCCTTTATCTCTAACCAGGTATATAGATACCATTAACATTTTTAATATCAAGTATGAGTCTTAGGGCCCTAAACACGGTTAAGGGAGGAAAAATTAACCTTCGGCATTAAAGGAAGCTTCTATCCATCAAAGGCCAAGAAATATGCCTTTAACGACCACACATGGTGCCCTAACAATATTCTAGCTCATGATTGGGGATTTCAATACCATTAGGTGGTTTTGAGTAGTATGTATGTGTCTTACGAATTTGGGAATGATATAAGAAGAAGGCCATACCTTAGGTCCTAAAGGAATCTTTGACGCATCTAGAGAAATTAAAAATTCCTTGAAGCACCACACATGACCTCTAAAGGGTATCCTTGACCTCTAAGGAAGGGTGTTAGTTCCCTCACATGTTAGAAATATTGTTGTCATTAATGGAAAAGGAAAAGAAGATCATTGCAAAGGCACAAGTGGTTGCAAGAAGAATTCTCAACGTGTAGTAAATTTGGAAACAATTCTAGTTTAGAAAGATCATCTCAGCATCCCTTGAAGTCCGAAAAACACCTCCAGGATTGAAATATATTGGAAGTAAAATTTAGAGGCCCCACAACACAGTCAACGCAGAGATGGCAACCACATAGGCGCGTGCGTGGATTCCATGGACCAATAAAAGCTTAAGAGGGACAGTGCAAGGATGAGTTGACAGGTTGGTAATTTGGTGTTATGCGCCATATTTGCTGAACTCCACCTGTTGAAATTTGAAATAAGAAACAGTGAAATTGGCATCCAAAAACAATACACACACACTAGTGTGGGATCACAGGTCACACAATGATGGATCCAGCGACACATTAGTGTGCAACCAATTTTGAAATAAATTGGAAAATCAATTGTAACCTTATCTCATAACAAATTGTAATAGTTAACTAAGTGTGATAGACTTGGTTAGCTCAAGAATTTCGAGTAGAGGGTCAAAGGATAAGCATGTAGAGTGATTCTATTATTTACAGGGTCCAGTTGTAGCACTAGTGTAGTGCTAGTGGGATCACTTAACTCACATTAATTGAGTTAAAATCAGTTTAACTAGTTCTAACTGTTTAATGAGCTAGTGGAAGATCAAGTGAATTAAAATAGATTTAATTCACGACTAGTGATGTATCAACTAATGATGATTCACTATTTATTGTTGCATGCATACTAATTCTAATGGAGACCCATTTGAGACAAACGTTCAAGGAAAGTAAACTATGGGTTGTATTTTAGGCAAACTGCCCAGGTGTAGTTATAATAGCATTGGAAGCCCGTGATGAATTGCACAATAAAAGAAGGCTGATTTCCTATTGAATAGGGGTTTAACTCTCAAGGGATTGTGTGAGAAAGGCAGGTTGTTGGTAGGTTGATAATTGGCTATGCGTTTGTTTGATTTTTCCTAAATCAGTGTGAAGCAATTGGTAGAGTGTATGAGCTTGTGGTGAGCACAAATACATTGTATTTTTTCATGATTCCTTGGTTGATTATACAATAAATATGGAGGGGTTTTGAGAAGTTTCTTTCCCCATGAATATCTAGTGTTGTGTATTGATTTACTTCTTTCTCTTACTTGCATGTGATTGAGCGATCGTGTTTTATATTCCACAAATATTGTAGAAGGATTCAATATCTTGTTTTAGTACATTACATGATCAGATTGAATCCATTGGTGTAATTTCTACATGGTATCAAAGTTGTGTTAGAGATTTTCTACATGATATCAGAGCACCAGGAATCACAATAGTGGAGAAGAAATTGAGTTTGTGTTGAACAATATTCAAATTTGCAGATACTTTCTTTGAAGCTAGAAGTGGATCAAGATGTCTTTCAATGGCTTGAGACTCAAATATGCACTCGAGGGAAGTTTTAATTATATTGCATGAAAGGACAGGATGGAGGCAGTGTTGGAGGACAATGATAATGATATTCCCAAGCCTCTAGCAGCAGATGCCCAACTTGATGCATGGCAGAAGAAGGAAGCAAAGGCGAGGAGGATCTTGTTGGAGGGAGTTCGAGATCATATTGTCTCGAGTCTCCATGGGAAGGAGACTCCATATGCTATGTGGAAGGTCTTGACATATCTTTTTTAGAACAACAAAGACCAAAGGAAGTTGGCGTTGAAATACAAGCTCAAAAAGATCTAGAAGGAGGAGGGTGAGATGGTACCAACATACTTGGCGAAGTTCAATAAATGTCGATATGTGCTTGGAAGTGTTGGTGTGACCGTAGACAATGATGACTTGGTGAGCCTAGCACTTCTAGGCCTTCCCAAGAATTGGCATAGTTACCAAGACTCTGTGAATGGGATGGATAAGTTACCAGATTGGGAGGGACTATGGTCAGATTTTTTAATAGAAGAGATAAGGCGGAGCACTAGAGACGGGACCTCAAGAACCAACAAAGAAGAATATTGTGCATTGACCGGAAAAGGAAAGAAGGCCAAGGGAAATAAATCCCAAGGCAAAGAGGGCAAGAGAGACTTGTCCAAGATAAAAAAATTTCATTGTCATGAGCGTGGGCATTATGCTTCGAATAGTCCACAGAAGAAGGCAAGCAAGAAGGAGCCTATAGTTGCAACGGGTGAAGCATTGACTTCCTAGTTCGAGATTGATTTTACTCTCATTGCATGCATGGACAAAACTTCAATGGGATGCATGTGGTATCTAGACAAAGGTGCCTCATTCCATATGATAGGGAATAGATATCTCTTCAGTGACTTAGGAGAAGGACCTCCAGTATAACATAGAGTTTGGAGATGACGGGAGGTATAGCTTGACCGGGATAGGTACAGTTACCTTTCAGAGGGATTTTGGCTCCCCTCTCAGAATAGCAGATGTTTTGTATGTTCCAGAACTAAGAAAGAATCTTGTCTCCATAGCGGTATTGGAAGACCACGATTATGAGGTGATGTTTAGAAAAGGAAAGGTGTTCCTTAAACACAGAGCCACGGGATAGGTGAAGTAGATCGGTTCAAGAGTCAAGAACTTGTATGCTCTCAAGGTTAAGGATGGATGCAAGGCTTTGAGGAGAAAGTAGTGGTTAATGACTTGGTGGTTGAAAGGGAGAAATTATCTCACAACATGCAGCCTCAGAAGTAGTCTCAGAAGTTTGTGGAGCAACCACAATTGGAGAAGTAGAGAGGAGACCGAGTGGAAGAGTCCACTCAAGAAGAGACCTCCAGGAGGGGGAAATTTCGAGCCAGATGGGCAGAGGGAGTACATGGAGCTATACCTCCAAGTGTGAGGTGGGGCGATGTATAGATATGATCCCAAGAATAAATTTGGGCATGGTCCATTGAGATGGTGTGTCTCATGGATCGAACCTGGCTACAAGGAGCCCACAATACAACAATAGTAGGAAGTATCAGTTAGATTGATGCAGTAAGATGTCAGGAGGATAGAAATCCGAGTGACACATGTCAGATACTGAAGCGAAAATCAAAGTTGGCAGCAGTGTAGAGAGCACAAATGTAGATGTCAGCAGTAGCGCAGAGAGTCCAGTAGACATGTGGAGTATCTAGCAGCGGTTAGAAGACTATGATGACATATGCATTATACTGATTCATTTGTTTGGAGGCTATTTAGTTTTAGGAGAGTTGCATGTGCAAACAACACTAGAGAAGTGTTACATGTAAGAAAATTTCAAAGGTACCAGATCAGGATAGATTGATTCCTTTCTTGTTGAGAGGGAGTGTTGAAATTTGTAACAAGAAACAGTGAAATTGGCATCCAGAAACAACACACACACTACTGTGGGATCACATGTCACAGAGTGATGGATCTTAGTGACACATTAGTGTGCAACCAATTTTTAAATAAATTGGAAAATTAATTGTAATCTTATCTCATAACAACTTGTAATAGTTAACTAAGTGTGATAGTGATCCAGGTGGATATCGGTGGCCACCCACATATTCCAGTTGGGCCAGCACCATCAATTCTTGTAGCTTTTCACATTCAGCACAACTTACTATTTTTAGCAGGTTTTCAGGTCCACTCCCGAAGCCGTTTTGTGGCCTTAATGATCTAGGTGGATATTGGTGGCCGCCCACCTATTCCATTTGAACCCCCACCATCAGTTCTTTCGGTTTTTAAGTTGCAACAAAACTTACTATTTTAGCAGTTTTTCGGGTCCTGAACTTCCAGAGTCGTTTTGAGGCCCTAAACGACGTTTTTTGGAAAAACTGGGAGCAACATGGGTACATTGACCATACCATTGTTGCTCACACTGAAAGTTGTACTCCTCGGACAAATATTTCTAACGAGCTATTGAGCACATCAAACAGAGATCAGATGCCAAAGTTACGTCCCCGAGAAGTTGAACCACCAATTTACCCAAACGAGGCCCATAGTTTTGGCGCTTCATCTCCTAGGGTTAGGTTTTTGGACGTTTAGAGTTCTCCATTGTTTCTCAATAATAAATAGGCCGTTGAGCCTCATTGTAACACAGTTCAGAGGTCTGTAGCCACCACATCTCTTCTCAGAGATTCGCTACCAGCACCCTAGCTATTTTATTTCCATTATGTTTGTAAGCATATTTCTGTTATATGATATTAATGAAATGAAGCATTATTTCCGCTGCATCTCTATGTTCATCGTTATTTATGTATTTTTTTTCATTCCTGCATAAATCCGGATTAGCGGTAGCAGAGAAATTTGCTCTTTCTTTGTTTTTTCTTTGCATGTCCCCAACGCGGTCAGGGTATAAGGAGTTAGGGCTTGATCTGGTTGAACCCTTGCAAGATCAGCCTCGTAAACCCGATGACCTCCCATGGCGGAAGAAAAGAAAGACGAGGGAGCAGGAGATCTTATCAAAATATTGCTCGAGGAGGCCCCCGAGAAACAAAGGAACGCGATGATGGATAACTTTTCTCAGATCCTTCAATGACTGCCCACCTACGACGCATCTACATCCAGAAACCACTCTAGAGGCACCACTCCCTTCAAGGTACAGGTAAAATTTGGCATTCCTATATTTGAAGACCAAATAGATGTAGACGTTGTAGATAGATGGCTAAATTTGTTGGAAGGGTATTTCTCAGACCATGATTTCTCTGACGGAGAAAAGATTATTTTTGCACTCCTCAAAGCTGCCCCCCATGTCAAAGACTGGTGGGAAACCTACTGTGAGCGAGAGGACGAAGGGGAACCCTCTCTATTCTCATCCACACCCACTTGGAATTCGTTCCGAGATGGCATCAAGGAACAATATTACCCCGTGGGAAGCTATGAGGACAAATACATCCAATGGACCACGTTGCGGAAATAAAGGGATCAAGATGTGCACGAACTAACGAATCTGTTCCATACCCTACGCACAAAGTTGGGTATTAAATATTGAGAGAGACATTTGGTGCTCAAGTACTGCGGCTGTCTACACAAACACATTCAGGAGGAAATGGAGTTTCTCGACATTACATTGCTTAGCACGTCATATCGCTATGTCACCAAGATCGAGCAGAAATTTAAGCAGAAGAAACGAGACTTTGGATCTGTGAATCCGAAAGGTGCCCCTAAACCAAAGAACAAGGGGCAAGGCCAAAGCAGTGCGACTCAGAACAACACCACAAAGCCAAAGAAGGACATAGGAAAGTGGTGTGAATTTCATAACAACCCCGCTCACAGCAAAAACGAGTGTCAGGCCAAACAGTCATTGGTGGCTGAACTAAAGGCACCCGAATTAGATGCATTTTATGATCCTGAGTCAAAACCAGACAAAGGCAATGAAAAAAGGAAGCAGATCATTGATTCAGATCCCAGTGCCATTGTTGCCACCACCAAGATCCAGAGGGAGGCTCCAGAGGATCCAAAGGAGGGGGAGCGCCTCTTCCATTCACAGATGTGGGTGAAGGGTTCTCCGCTGCAATTTCTCATCGATAGCGGAAGCCAAAAGAACCTCATTTCAGCAAAGGTCGTGAAGCGGCTTGGCCTACCGATCATAGCACACCTGCAGTCGTATACCATCGGGTGGCTCCACCCAGGGAGAGCTCTCCGCATCCGCCAGAAGTGTCGCCTTCCGTACAATATTAAGACATTCACGGATGAGGTATTGTGTGATGTTGCTCCTCTTGATGTAGCTGATGTATTATTGGGCCAACCATACTTGTGGAGGCGACATGTTGTGTATGAGTCTAGGCCTTGTGCTTTTGTTATTACTTCTGGAAATAACTTGTACAGGATACCGAAGGTAGTACCGCCTCCTATCATCTCTTTTACTACTGCAAAACAACGCAGTAAGATTGTTTCCCAAACCAGGAAATTCATTTTCCTTAAAAATCTGTCACAGGGAAAGAAAAATATTGTGGCCACAACCTTGAAACAGGGCTCCCTTGCATGGCTGTAGCAGATGGACAAAGTCATGGAGGAATACAAGGACATTTTCTCGTCACTGAGAGGTTCCTCTACACTGTCAGGACAAGCACTCCATTGACCTGACTCCCAATGCACCATCGCCTAATGTTGCCATACATCCTGCAACTACACATATAGAATCCAAACATCTACTGTCTGATGCTGATAAAGAAACCAAATTTACTAAATGCATCTAGCATGTCCACCCGCAGGTCCATGACATCTTCAACAAATCTAATACCCAGTTCAACAGAATTTGCCTCATCTCATGGAGGATCTCAACGCAATGGGGACCATTGCTTCCTAAGGAGGGAGGAATGATCCAGGTGGATATTTATGGCCACCCACCTATTCCAGTTGGACCAACACCATCAATTCCTGCAGCTTTTCACATTCAGCACTACTTACTATTTTTAGCAGGTTTTCGGTTCCTCCACTCCCGGAGCTGTTTTGGGGCCTTAATGATGCAGGTGGATATTGGTGGCCGCCCACCTATTCCATTTCAACCCCCAGCATCAGTTCTTTCAGTTTTTAAGTTGCAACAAAACTTACTATTTTTAGCAGTTTTTTCAGGTCCTGAACTTCCGGAGCCGTTTTGAGGCCCTAAACATCGTTTTTTGGGAAAACCGGGAGCAACACCAAAAGTTGTACTCCTCAAACAGATATTTCTAATGAGCTATTGAGCACTTCAAATGGAGATCAGATGCCAAAGTTATGTCCCCGGGAAGTTGAACCACCAATTTACCCAAATGGGGCCCATAGTTTTGGCGCTTCATCTCCTAGGGTTAGGTTTTTGGACGTTTAGAGTTCTCCATTGTTTCTCAATAATAAATAGGCCCTCGAGCCTCGTTGTAACACAGTTCAGAGGTCTGTAGCCACCACATCTCTTCTCATAGATTCACTACCAGCACCCTAGCTATTTTATTTCGATTATGTTTGTAAGCATATTTCTGTTATATGATATTAATGAAATGAAGCAATATTTCCACTGCATCTCTATGTTCATGGTTATTTATGTATTATGTTGCGTTCTTGCATAAATCCGGATCAGTGGTATCAGAGCGGTCTGCTCTTTCTTTGTTTTTCTTTGCATGTCCCCAACGCGGTCAGGGTATAAGGAGTTAGGGCTTGATCTGGTTGAACCCTTGCAAGATCAGCCTCGCAAACCCCGACGACCTCCCATGGCAGAAGAAAAGAAAGATGAGGGAGCAGGAGATCTTATCAAAATATTGCTCGAGGAGGCCCTCGAGAAATAAAGGAATGCGATGATGGATAACTTTGCTCAGATCCTTCAACGACTGCCCACCTACGACGCATCTGCATCCAACAGCCACTCTAGAGGCACCACTCCCTTCAAGATACATGTAAACTTTGACATTCCTATATTTGAAGGCAAAATAGATGCCGACGACGTAGATAGATGATTAAATTTGCTAGAAGGGTATTTCTCGGTCCATGATTTCTCTGACCGAGAAAAGATTATTTTTGCTCTCCTCAAAGCCACCCCCATGTCAAAGACTGGTGGGAAACCTATTGTGAGCGAGAGGACGAAGGGGAACCCTCTCTATTTTCAGCAACACCCACTTGGAATTCGTTCCGAGATGACATCAAGGAACAATAATACCCCGTGGGGAGCTATGAGGACAAATACATCTAATGGACCATGTTGTGGCAACAAAGGGAACAAGATGTGTACGAACTGACGAATCTGTTCCATACCCTACGCAAAAAGTTGGGTGTTAAATATTCATAGAAACATTTGGTGCTCAGGTACCGTGGTTTTCTGTACAAACACATTCAGGAGGAAATGGAGTTCCTTGACATTACATCGCTTGGCACGACATATCGCTATGCCTCCAAGATTGAGCAAAACTTTAAGCAGAAGAAGTGAGACTTTGGATCTCTGAATCCGAAAGGTGCCCCTGAACCGAAGAACAAGGGCAAGGGCAAAGCAGTGCGACTCAGAACAACACCACAAAGCCAAAGAAGGACACAGGGAAGTGGTGTGAATCTCATAACAGCCCCACTCACAGTCCAAACACGTGTCAGACCAAACAGTCATTGGTGGCCGAACTAAAGGAACCCGAATCAGATGCATTTTCTGATCCTGAGTCAAAACCAGACAAAATAAATGACAAAGGGAAGCAGATCATTGATGCGGATCCCAGTGCCATTGTTACCACCACCAAGATCTAGAGGGAGGGTCCAAAGGATCCAAAGGAGGGGGAGCGCCTCTTCCATTCGCAGATGTGGGTGAAGGGTTCTCCGCTGCAATTTCTCGTCGATAGTGGAAGCCAAAAGAACCTCATTTCAGTAGAGGTCGTGAAGCGGCTTAGCCTACCGACCATAGCACACCCGCAACCGTATACCATCGGGTTGCTCCACCCAGGGAGAGATCTCCACATCTGCCAGCAGTGCCGCCTTCCGTACAATATTAAGCCATTCACGGATGAGGTATTGTGTGATGTTGCTCCTCTTTATGTAGCTGATGTATTATTGGGCCAACCATACTTGTGGAGGCAGCATGTTGTGTATGATCTAGGCCTCATGCTGTTGTTATTACTTTGGGAAATAACTTGTACAGGATACCAGAGGTAGTACCGCCTCCTGTCATCTCTTTTACTACTGCAAAATAACGCAGTAAGATTGTTTCCCAAACCAGGAAATTCATTTTCCTTACAACTCGCTCACAAGGAAAGAAGAATATTGTGGCCACAACCTCGAAACAGGGCTCCCTTGCACGGCTGCAGTAGATGGACAAAGTCATGGAGGAATACGAGGACATTTTCTCCTCACTCATAGAGGTTCCTCTACATTGTCAAGACAAGCACTCCATTGATCTGACTGCCAACACACCACCACCTGATGTTGCCATACATCCTGCAACTACACATATAGAATCCAAACATGTATTGTCTAATGCTGATAAAGAAACCAAATTTACTAAACGCATCCAGCATGTCCACTCGCAGGTCCATGACATCTTCAACAAATCTAATACCCAATTCAACAGAATTTGCCTCATTTCATGGAGGATCTCAACGCAATGGGGACCATTGCTTCCTAAGGAGGGAGGAATGATCCAGGTGGATATCGGGGGCCACCCACCTATTCCAGTTGGACCAACACCATCAATTCTTGCAGCTTTTCACATTCAACACAACTTACTATTTTTAGCAGGTTTTCGGGTCCTACACTCCCGCAGCCGTTTTGGGGCCTTAATGATCTAGGTGGATATTGGTGGCTCCCCACCTATTCCATTTGAACCCCCAACATCAGTTCTTTTAGTTTTTAAGTTGCAACAAAACTTACTATTTTTAGCAGTTTTTCAGGTCTTGAACTTCCAGAGCCGTTTTGAGGCCCTAAACAACGTTTTTTGGGAGAACCGAGAGCAACACGAGTCCATGGACTGATGTTTCTCACACCGAAGGTTGTACTCCTTGGGCAGATCTTTCTGACGAGCTATTGAGCACGTCAAACGGAGATCGGATGCCAAAGTTACGTCCCCGGGAAGTTGAACCACCAATTTACCCAAACGGGGCCCATAGTTTTGGCGCTTCATCTCCTAGGGTTAGGTTTTTGGAAGTTTAGAGTTCTCCATTCTTTCTCAATAATAAATAGGCCCTTGAGCCTCATTGTAGCACAGTTTAGAGGTCTTTAGCCACCACATCTCTTCTCAAAGCTTTGCTACCAGCGCCCTAGCTATTTTATTTCCATTATGTTTGTAAGAATATTTCTGTTATATGATATTAATGAAATGAAGCATTATTTCCACTGCATCTCTATGTTCATGGTTATTTATGTATTCTGTTGCGTTCTTTCATAAATCCGGATCAGCGGTATTAGAGCGGTCTGCTCTTTCTTTGTTTTTCTTTGCATGTCCCCAACACGGTCAGGGTATAAGGAGTTAGGGCTTGATCTGGTTGAACCCTTGCAAGATCAACCTTGCAAACCCCGACGACCTCCCATGGTGGAAGAAAAGAAAGATGAGGGAGCAGGAGATCCTATCAAAATATTGTTCGAGGAGGCCCTCGAGAAACAAAGGAACGCGATGATGGATAACTTTTCTCAGATCCTTCAACGACTGCCCACCTATAGCACATCTGCATCCAATAGCCACTCTGGAGGCGCCACTCCCTTCAAGGTACAGGTAAACTTTGACATTCCTATATTTGAAGGCCAAATAGATGCAGACACCGTAGAAAGATGGTTAAATTTGCTGGAAGGGTATTTCTCGTTCCATGATTTCTTTGACCGAGAAAATATTATTTTTGCACTCCTCAAAGCCGCCCCCATGTCAAAGACTGGTAGGAAACCTACTATGAGCGAGAGGACGAAGGGGAACCCTCTCTATTCTCAGCCACACCCACTTGGAATTCATTCCTAGACGACATCAAGGAACAATATTACCCCGTGGGGAGCTATGAGGACAAATACATCCAATCGAGCACATTGCGGAAACAAAGGGATCAAGATGTGCACGAACTAACGAATCTGTTCCATACCCTACGCACAAAGTTGGGTATTAAAAATTTAGAGAGACATTTGGTGCTCAAGTACCGCGGCTGTCTGCACAAATACATTCAGGAGGAAATGGAGTTCCTTGACATTACATTGCTTGGCACGACATATCGCTATGCCGCCAAGATCGAGCAGAAATTCAAGCAGAAGAAGCGAGACTTTCAATCTGCGAATCTGAAAGGTGCCCCTGAACCGAAGAACAAGGGGCAAGGCCAAAGCGGTGTGACTCAGAACAACACCACAAAGCCAAAGAAGGACATAGGGAAGTGGTGTGAATTTCATAACAGCCCCACTCACAGCACAAACGAGTGTTGGGCCAAACAGTCATTGGTGGCCGAACTAAAGGCACCCAAATTAGATGCATTTTTTGATCTTGAGTTAGAACCAGACAAAGGCAATGACAAAGGGAAGAAGATCGTTGATGCGGATCCCAGTGACATTGTTGCCACCACCAAGATCCAGAGGGAGGGTCTAGAGGATCCAGAGGAGGGGGAGCGCCTCTTCCATTCGCAGATGTGGGTGAAGGGTTCTCCGCTGCAATTTCTCGTCGATAGTGGAATCCAAAAGAACCTCATTTTAGTAGAGGTCATGAAGCGGCTCGACCTATTGACCATAGCACACCCACAACTGTATACCATCGGGTGGCTCCACCTAGGGAGAGATCTCCGCATCCGCCAGCAGTGCCACCTTCCGTACAGTATTAAGCCATTCATGGACGAGGTATTGTGTGATGTTGCTCCTCTTGATGTAGCTGATGTATTATTGGGCCAACCATACTTGTGGAGGCGACATACTGTGTATGATTCTAAGCCTCATGCTTTTGTTATTACTATGGGAAATAACTTTAATAGGATACAAGAGGTAGTACCACCTCTTGTCATCTCTTTTACTACTGCAAAACAACGCAGTAAGATTGTTTCCCAAACCAGGAAATTCATTTTCCTGACAACTCGCTCACAGGGAAAGAAGAATATATTGGCCACAACCTCGAAACAGGGCTCCCTTGCACGGCTGCAGCAGATGGACAAAGTCATGGAGGAATACGAGGACATTTTCTCCTCACTCACAAAGGTTCCTCTACACTATCAGGACTAGCACTCCATTGATCTGAATCCCAACGCATCACCACCTGATATTTCCATACATCTTGAAACTACACATACAAAATCCAAACATGTATTGTCTGAGGCTAATAAAGAAACCAAATTTACTAAATGCATCCAGCAGGTCCATGACATCTTCAACAAATCTAATACCCAGTTCAACAGAATTTGCCTCATCTCATGGAGGATCTTAACGCACTGGGGAAAATTGCTTCCTAAGGAGGGAGGAATGATCCAGGTGGATATTGGTGGCCACCCACCTATTCCAGTTGGACCGGCACCATCAATTCTTGTAGCTTTTCACATTCAACACAACTTACTATTTTTAGCAGGTTTTCGGGTCCTCCACTCACGAATCTGTTTTGGGGCCTTAATGATCCAGGTGGATATTGGTGGCTGCCCACCTATTCCATTTGAACCCTCACCATCAGTTCTTTCAGTTTTTAAGTTGCAACAAAACTTACTATTTTTAGCAGTTTTTTGGGTCCTGAACTTCTGGAGCTGTTTTGAGGCCCTAAACGAAATTTTTTGGGAAAACCGGGAGCAACATGGGTCCTTCGACCTATGTTTCTCACACTGAAAGTTGTACTCCTCATAGAGATCTTTCTAACGAGCTATTGAGTGCATCAAACAAAGATCGGATGCCAAAGTTACGTCCCCGGGAAGTTGAACCACTAATTTACCCAAATGGGGCCCATAGTTTTGGCGCTTCATCTCCTAGGGTTAGGTTTTTGGACGTTTAGAGTTTTCCATTGTTTCTCAATAATAAATAGGCCTCGAGCCTCATTGTAACACAGTTGGGAGGTCTGTAGCCACCACATCTCTTCTCAGAGGTTCGCTACCAGCACCTTAGCTATTTTATTTCCATTATGTTTGTAAGCATATTTCTGTTATATGATATTAATGAAATGAAGCATTATTTCCACTGCATCTCTATGTTCATGGGTATTTATGTATTCTATTGCGTTCCTGCATAAATCCGGATCAGATAGACTTAGTTAGCTCAAGAATTTCGAGTTGAGGGTCAAAGGATAAGCATGTATAGTGATTCTATTATTTACAGGGTCCAGTTGTAGCACTAATGTAGTATGAGTGGCATCAGTTAATTCACATTAACTGAGTTAAAATCAGTTTAACTAGTTCTAAGTGTTTGATGAGCTAGTGGAAGATCAAGTGAATTAAAATAGATTTAATTCACCAATAGTGATATACCAAGTAACTCATGATTCACTATTTTTAGCTACATGCATACTAATTCTGGTGGAGACCCAGTTGAGACAAAGGTTCAAGGCAAGTAAACTATCAGTTGTATTTTAGGCAAACTACACAAGTGCAGTTATAAAACCACATGAAGCCCATGATGAATTGCGCAATCAAGGAAGGTTGAATTTCCTATTGAATAGGGGTTTAATTCTCTAGGGATTGCGTGAGAAAGGCAAGCTGAGGGTAGGCTGATAATTGGCTATGTGTTTGTCCAATTTTGCCTAGATCATTGTGAAGCAATTGGTAGAGTGTATGAGGTCGTGGTGAGCAAAAATACATTGTATTGTTTCATGATTCCTTAGTTGATTATACAATAAAGATGGAGGGGTTTTGAGCAGTTTCTTTCCACAGGAATATCTGGTGTTGTGTATTGATTTACTTCTTTCTCTTACTTGCATGTGATTGAGAGATCATGTTTTATATTCCACAAATATTGAAGAATGATTCAATATCTTGTTTTAGTACATTACATGATCGGATTGAATCCATTGGTGTAATTTCTACATGGTATCAAAGTTGTGTTAGAGATTTTGTACACCACCAAGCCAACATTACATTAAAATTTACATGAATGAGTTGGAAGCTCAGATGGAAGAATGGAAAATAAGGAGCTGGGTTTAGAAAATTTGCTAAATTTGGAGTCATTCAAATTTAGAAGAAACAATACTAAAACTTGTAAATTTCCAGAATTGAAAAATTGAGTCGTTGAACTCATATTTTCTCATAGAGACACCATATCAGAGATTGAATACTTACTGTGCCAGTCAAGAGGACAATCTAGAAATAGAAAAAAAAAAATTTAATGAGATCAAAACCTATGATAAGTGAAAATTAAGTGCGAGTTCAAGAATTACAAAAATATCAGTCCTAATTTCTAGATAAGCATAATCAAATTTGCAAGAGTATGTTGGTGGCTGAGTTGGTGTTTTGTTGTGGTTATTTAGAGGTGGATTCTATTGGATTGGTTAATGATAATAGATTTTTGAAGGTGATTGTATGGTGCTTGTGGTGAGTGATTGAGGTGAGAAATTTATTTTTTTATGAAAGGAATTTTCGCCCAGGATTTGAGTTTGAAAATTTTATGAAATATCAATCAAGGAGTCAAGCAAGTAGTAGCTTGCATATCAAGGATTGTAGCTCCTTCCAGAAGTGGCTACTAAAAAATTAAGGATTGGAGATCCTTTTGGCGGTAGCTGATAAACTAGGGGCTGTAGTTAATAAATTAGGGACTAGTAGCTTCCTTCTGGTTGTAGCTAGAGAACTTTGTAACAACAAGTAGAAGCTTTCCTTTGTGAAGTAAATTGAAGAAAATTTTCAAGAATCTATGTGTGATAATTTGTGCTTCTAATAATTGATTCTTGTCATGCTGATATGAATCTTTTTTTAAGTATTTATTGGTGTCTTAGTAATCTTCATCAATGAAAGAAAATTTTAAAATTCCTACAATACTAATTCACCCCTCCCCCTCCCCCTCTTATTATTGTCCTAATTTCTAAAAATTGGCATCAGATAAAACCCGGTTACTTCAAATCAGTTTAAAGCTAGAAGAAATATCAAGGACCATGGAAAATCATAAAGGAGGATACACTAATAGGGAACCGATGTTCAATATAACAAAATTATGTATTTTGGAAAGTCAAAATGAAAACCTATATTCAATCACTTGGAGCTGATGTACAAGATGCAGTGGAAGAATAATATCATAACCCTCAAGCGTTAATTACTAGAGATCAGAAGATGGAATTTAGATGTAATGCTAAATCTATGAAAGCCTTTCTTGTTGGCATACTTGAATCAGAACTAGTCAAGGTAATGGATTACTCTACTGCAAATTTTGGTTTATTGCTCTCCTTGAATGATGGTTGGATTTTGTTCTCTTTGTATGATATTTAATACCATAGAGTGGTATAAGAGCATGGTTCAACCCTTGGATTGGATGGGTGGTGTGTTAGTCATGATTTTATATTGGTTTGCATATGTGTTTCTCATACCTCTGGTGTATATGTTTTTTTGCATTCATGTTGTGTTGGCCATGGTGGCAGCACTAGTACAAAATGACTAATTAGTTACTAAAATAACGATTAAAATTTGCATATAAATGAATATTTTTTGGTCGATGACCAATAGTAGCTAATTTATAATATCTTATAACGTGACCAACTTTTAGTCGTTTTTAGCTGAGTCATTAATTGGTTGTTTCAATTTTGTTGTCTAGTAGTGTATTTGGTCATTGATTTAGTCATCGATTTGGTCATTGATTTAATCATTGATTTGGTCATTAATTTTCACAATTAATGACCAAATATACAACAAAATATATTACTAAATGATCACCCAAGAAAACCAATTAATGACCAAAGAATTATGGCTAAAATGTTGGCCGTGTTATAAGATACTGTAAATTAGCTACTAATAGTTACATATACGCAAATTTTAGTCATTGTTTGAAACCAATTAATGAACAAAGAAATATAACTAAATTTTAGTTGTGTTATAAGATACTGTAAATTAGCTACTAATAGTCATATATATGCTAAATTTAGTCATTATTTGCAATCACAAATTTATATTTTGTAGTAGTCATTTATCATTTTTTGGCAGTTTCATATTCGTTATATAAATGACTACTTTAGTAGTTTATATTCATTTCATTTACGTTCATTAACGATCGTAATAAGCTACTAATTTAGTCATATATTCATTTTATGTGTTCATCATTAATAAACATAAACTACTAATTTAGTAATTTTAGATTGATTTTATGTGTTCATTATTAATCAACATAAATTAATTAGTATGATTTTGCAACTTAGTAAATTAAAAAATAATGTCATACAATGTACATGCTCATCTAATATGAAAACACAAAGTTACATATTTTAATTAAAATACTAAGTAATATCAAGTGCAACTATAAATAACACATAAATTATATTATATAAAATTTCAAGTATTGCAATATGAGTTTCCAACTTAATACTGGTTGGAGTACAATTTACACATGAAATATTCTTTCATCACTTCAAAACATTATCATTCCATTGCCAAGACATTGCAGGTGAATTCACCAACACTGAAAGCTTGGCCATCAGTCTCTATGTGTGTCTTATGCGGGATATTGGCTCTAAAGGTACCACTAGACCAATTTTCTTCTCTCTCTCTTTAATTTGCATTTTGTCTCTCTAGTGTTATTGTTTTCCTCTTTCTTCAATTCCTGCTTCTTACCATCAATACTGAGTTCATTTTCTGGAAAAAAAAGATACAATGCAGAGCATAAGACATGAAAGCCGATGAACACCATAATATAAACTAAAGTAGACTATAAAGGATTTATACGATATATACCTCAACATAAGAAATATTGTTAATGTCACTTTTCCCCATAAAAGCAAGAAACTCGAACAAGTATTCTTCAGTTCGGCAATAGTGGCCACTATCTAGCCAAATGACCTGTATAAACAAAGCAAATAAAATGCCACCATAGAATAAATTGTGTACCTACTATGTTCTCAGTGTACAACATTTGTTGATGAAATGTTGTCTTCAACTAAAGTAATAAATGCAAATAGAAGCACACATTTCTATCCCAGTATTTTGAATTCTCATGCTTATGATAAATTGCAATTTTTATTTTATCCAACATAATCAAACACGACAGAGCTAGAAATTTCTACTAAGAATGTCTCATGCTCTACTTTTGTAGTTGGATCGTTTCCTCTAGTTATCTTTAAGAAGCAGTGACACTTCAACAATAAAACTGGTTAGTAGAAATCCAATGGGTGGAGCAAAGTATTGTTGACACAAGATCACAATAAGAAACTAAAAAATAATAAGACAAGTCTTTGTAAATTCGATACTAACCGTAAATATAGCTTCAATATAACAATCTTCAATTGTTAACGTACTATTATAGGGGAAAAGCAATCAAATTCCCAAGAGCCAACAAATTATATCCAGAGAAAAACTAAACATGTTGGCTCCACATTCAAAGGTAAAGTAACTGGGGACTAGCTATATCAAATACTTTTTAGAGTGTACGGGTAGCTACTAACACCATTAACAAGACTTTTAAAATATATCTGCTACGTATGACCTCAAATATGGCAACAAATTTGATATATGCACAACCTGTATACATATCAAAATTCATTGCAATGATATAAGATTATCAAAAGAAACTAAACATAATTACATATTCACTATCCACTTTTATTCCAAAACAACATTCAAATAACTGCTATAACTTACCATGAAAAATATGCCAAAATTTCCATTCATTGTCATGAACATCCCTGGTTGTCAGTTCCTGGAAAGGTGGTTACTGAGTGAAATCCTGCCCAAAACAAACAAAACTTAATAGGAGACAAATATGACATACCCTTACCTTTTTCTCCTTCAAAGGATGTAGCCTTCTCTTAAAAAATGTCTAAAATTCTAAGCACTTATCTATTAAATCACAAATAGAACAACTATGGAAAAATAAGAACCGCACAAGTGGAGGACAAACTTTTTCCGTAGCACGTCGTGGCACATAAAACCTATCATCAATGCTAGTGTTACTTGCAGTCAACATTTTACAAAAGTAATTATTTGGTTGTTTGCTTGGTGTGCCAAGGTTAGAACCAAAATAACAATATTTTTTTCTCTTGTTGCACAGTATCATCAATTTTTAGTTCCCTGCATAAATGGAACTAGTACCAAAGCAATTCTCACCAAAATTGGCAATTATAGCAAAGCACATATAATGAAATTGAAAATGTATTACAACATTAAGAGGTTTCAATGTCAATTGAACATGTACTTCATCTGTTTCCACAACTTCCTAGCATTCAATAAGGTGTTTATTAAATTTTAAATCTTGTATATATAGCGATATGAATAAAAGTGTTCACAACCAAAGCAAGGATGAAATACAAAGAACCCACATGCATTGTAACATTGTGAAGTTGGTCGATTAATTGAGTTGGAAAATTTGGCTAATTGGATATATGAGCACTGACCTCCTTATTTGTTGAACCAACTACCTGAAATCACATTGATTATATTCGGAATCATTACGTAACATTAAAATTTCAAAATACTGGGATCACATTTTATGATGAAAGAAGATAAACATTCATTATTTTCAATGATTTGTATCCAAAAGAATATTTCAAATTAAAAATTAGTGAGCAACAACCTCACCTACTCATTGTAACCCTGTGGAAAATAAACAACCTTTCTCCCAACAACAGGTAAGGACACAAGCATGTGAAAGCTCTGAATTAAGGCATCTCCTTTCCCCTGCTTGATGTGACATGAACAAACAAATTGTCAATTGGATATTCCTTTAGAAACCTCTCGACATTCCAATAGTAACTGTCTAAAGTAATATGATATTATGAATGTAAACTTTGTAGTATAAAGCACATTAATTGGACAAATATTCTAGATGACAGTATTTTCCATAGACATTCATTCTCTCTCTTTCTTCGGTTGTTAAATTATTTGTCCAGTCAAGTTGTAATTCTGGAATGATGGTTTGATAGGCTGCATACTCTTTCATCTTCCTCATCCAAGGAATTCTCAACTCTTCAAACCTAGAAATATTCCAAAGCAAGTATATGAGATTCATAATCCTTTAATCAGCATGTTTCATTGGTGAGAAAAAAATCAACAAATGTAGATAGAAATTTATTTTCATTTTGTTAGTAACTCTTATATCTGGCCCATGGCATCAGATGGACAACAACATTGTTAACCTTCCAACAAATTCTTCAATGCTATCTATGGATAAAGATGATGCATTTTTGATTCCTGCTTTAAAAAGCAATTGGACTTCTTTATTTTCCAATGAAAAATGTGCGACTTCTATCCTACTTTGAATTAAAATTACATTTTTTATGTGCATTCTGCACTTGCATGTAAAAGGGACTCTGTTTCTGCCCTTTTTTTCAAAAAATAAAACTAGCCCAGAATTACATGTCTTTTAAGTCCTTACATCTTCCCATAAAGGTCACCCAGTTACCATATTCTATATAAGAAAAAAAAAACTCAAGAAAAAGCACTTTAGCAAGCCCTACATCTGATTCAAAATGGAATAAAAAAGATTTTCATAGTGACCTTAACCAAAATGAAAAATAAAAGAAATTGAAGGTGACTATAAAGGTGGCAGCTATGCCTCCTCTAACCTCTTCCATAATCGTACAACCTTCTGCCAGCAATACATGTTCCATTGACAAGGCATTTGCCTCCACGTTCATCTTGCATTACTACTGTGTTGATTCTGAATCAGAATGCATCCTATGCAAATATAATTTGTTTAAAAAAGTATGGAATAGGCAATACTAGAGTGGAGGTCGTTACTTTTTTCCATAGGGTGAAAATATTGTTATGCTTTCTAATTCCATCGAAAAGAGTCCTTCCTAGGTATCTCAAATAAGGGTGTTGTAATATGAGCATAAATTTTTATAAAATTTTGGTAATATCCCATTAACTCTTGGAATCCTTGCAATTAGAGATGTTTTTGGGTTTGGGTCAACTTTTACACAGACTTTTGATATTATATGGTCGATGTACTAAGTCACTTTCTTTTTGTCAAAAATGCATTTGGTACTTTTTGCATAAAAATGTTTTTATCTTAACATACAAAATATGTAAATTTTTGAAGATGTTCTATGCTTGATACACTTTTACTTCAAACCTGATACCAAATAGGAATCACATAAACATGAAAGTAAAATGCTGATAGAACATACCAATAGATCGACTGAAGACAAGCCAAAAATATCCTTAACTTTTGATCAGCAAAATATATGTGTTGTGGTGCGTTACAATGGTCAATAGGATGCTTCAACCAGCAAAGTCTCCTCACGTTCAACCAACCAGAAGTTTCACACAATCCTCAAGACAACTCCACAAAAGTCAACTAAAAGTCAATGTTGTCCAGTCAACACAGTTAACACAAAACAGCAGCAGCAAAAATTCAATGGAGCAGGTCAAAGGTCAAATTCTAGCCTTGGTATATGTGTCAATAAATGCAGCCTTCAGAAATCAGAAGTTTGGTGAAGGTTTGAGGTTAAATGGACCAAGAGTTAACCAAAGTCAACACTGGTAAAACTTTCGCTGAAACCTTAGATAGATTCGAACAGAAACCCTAGTTGTTTTTCCACACATGTGAGAAGAAAAGCCTCCAAAAGATGATCAAACCAATCAGACACAAGAGAGAAGTGTGTGATGAGTGGATGATGAAATGAACTCCAAGATTGTCTAATTTATATCCATTTGTGAGGGTGTGTGACACATCTGTTGGGGCTCCAAGCCTACATTACAATTCTGGCTGACCTTGCACATAAATGGATTAAATTCAAAATAAATGTTCTGCTCATTCGATCAAGATGATCTTTAGATCAATATTACACCTCTGCGAAAGAGGAGTCCAATAAAAATATTGGCATCATCATTTGAGTAGTACAACATGGAGTTTTGACCTAGTTTCCCAAAATTTACACTCCCTCTCAACTAGGGAGAACTCCATCCACCAGTGCCATCCAAACATCGTGCATGATCCCACTGTAAATTTCTTTGCTGAGTTATTTATTTCAAATGGTGAGTCACAAAGACATCACTCCCAGCTGACCCAAAGTTAGCTCAGAGGTCTGAAACCTCTATAGGACTCAAAAGAGTCTCATACTAACTCGAAGTCAGTTGGAGGTCCAAAACCTCACTTGGACTCAAAAAGAGTCATATACTAACCCGAAGTCAGTTGGAGGTCTGAAACCTCACTAGAATTGATCCTAGATCAAGTGGTTGGACACGTTCCATCCTAGACATAGAGAGTACGGAAATCTTCGATGCGTCCATCGGTCTTACTATCTGTATCTATCCACATTTCCCACCTCATTGGCCAAGATGAGAGGTACTTCTCATGAGTATGGTACTCCATGGGTAGGATGCATACGGGGCATAGATCAAAGAGAGGTAAACCAACTCAATATTATCATGGTGGGGTGGAAGCACACCAACAAGGTTCGGCAAGATTAGCCCTGCGGTTGCTTATAGCTCCAAGAAGCTATCCCCAAAGCCCCTTGGAGCTCCCAAAGCTCATCGTCCAATAGGACCCTCAGAATAGGGTTGTTCCATGATTCCAAAATTCTCATGGATGGTTAGGAACTTGACCTTCCCCAAGGGATTTTTGAGAATATCCACGACCTGCTCATCAGTTCCTATATGATCGAGCCTTACAACACCTCGCTATACCATATCCAAAATAAAATGGTACTTGATATCAATATGCTTGGATCGATCATGGAACACTGGATTCTCTGACAAATGAATCCCACTTTGGTTATCACAAAGGATAACGGTGGTATCTAGCACATGCTCGAACAACTCAATGAAGAGATTTCAGAATCAAACAACTTCACAACAGGCCATACTCGATGCAATGTATTCAGCCTCAACGGTGCTCAAAGCCAGAAATTTATGTTTCCTGATCATCCAAGATATTGAAGCAGACCCAAGTGTGAAGCAACATCTAGATGTGCTCTTGTGATCCACCACACTGCCAGCCCAATCGGCATCAATATATCCATGGAGTCTCAAACCCTCGATAGTGTATCTCAGCCCATGGTCTATCGTGCCCCAAAGATATCTCAAGAGATTCTTGGCACCAACCCAGTGAATGTGATGAGGATCAACTATGTGTTGAATCAAAGTGTTCACTGCAAAACATACGTCTGGACAGGTGTTCTCTAAGAACATCAGGGCCCCTACGAGTTGTCAATACTCGGTATGATTTGCTAGCACGGGCCTAGCAACGTTTCCAATCAAATTGTTAAAGTTCATCTCCATCGGTGTTGAAATAGACTTACAATCCACCATACCAAATCTCTCTAGCATCTTCACAATATATTTTCCTTGAGAGAGGAAAGTCTTGCCAGGTCTTTACCAGACCTCCAAGCCTAGGAAGTAATGCATCAGTCCTAGGTCTTTCATCTCAAAGTCGGAAGCGAGATCCCTCTTACACTGATGAATGAGAAGTTCAGCACATGTCAAGCAGAGATCGTCCACATAGAGAACCAGAATGAGAGGCTTTTCTCTATCAACCTTGAAGTAAAGGTTTGGATCAACATTAACAACCCCCCGACTTCCATGGCAGGAAATGGCTTTAACAAATTTCTAAATTTGTGTGACTTCAGTGGAGTTCCAACATTGTTTCCTCATTTTACTTTAAATAATTCTGAAAGAAACGATCTGCAAATTCCTCTTGTTTCATATGGGACACCTACAAATACTCGAATTGGTATCAGGTCTCCATGGCTACTGCATCAATGTAGCCTGAATTGAAATGTGTGGTCATAATTTTCTTGGTGCCCACTCCCCACCCTCAGACAACCCAAATAAAGGAAAACATTTGTGTGCAAATTTCATGGTTAGAGGAGGAGGTTTGGTTCAACAGTAGCAGCAGATACCGAATCCAAATCCCAGAGGGTGGGAAGCCCAAATGAGGGAGAAAGTGATAAGCAAAAAAATCTCAAGAAAAATCATTTTAGCAAGCCCTACATCTAATTCACAATGGAATAAAAAAGTCATTCATAGTGACCTTAACCAGAATGAAAAAGAAAATAAATTAAAGGCTAAGGTGACTGTAAAGGTGGCACCTATGCCTCCTCTAATCTCTTCCACCATGCAACCCAGAAATTTGAATAATTTGCTGAATTATTCAAGAGATTGTAATATCCACAGTCACATACTATTTGAGCTTCGCATAACACATAATCTCTTCTACGCATTAATCATCACATATGAAATAAAAACAACAAACGTGTTAGAAAACATTCACATGCGCAGCACATAGAAATTCAACACATATAACACGGTATGTACAGGGAAAGCTTCTGACTGAAAACCCCCCTACGTACGTATATTATAATGAAGAAGAATCATGTAACAATCTCAGTACAATACTCCTCACAAGTACTCAGTACTGTATCCAAAAGTTACACACAAACTAGCTCAGTTTTGAACAAGTCACGGGTTCAAAACTCCTCCACTGTTTGTCTGCCTCTACTGCACAATCCAAGATGAGAGAATGGATTGGAATGAATTCGAATTCCCTTGGCTTTAACTGCGCAATCCTCATTGGCAATCTCCTCCAAGGATTTTGCAAATCTCATGCACATTATAGTCACAACTGATAGTAGGCTCCACCCTTTCACCCACCTCTAACACTAGTCTCCACTGAACTGTCCATGCATTGCAGTTAACTGATGTGTTCTTTAGTTGATTTATGAGTTGATAATTAGTGAATTAATTAATAATTAATTCACACCACTCATCACTAGTGTATTTGTCAGTTAAACTAAATACAACTAGTTCAACTAAGTTAAACAGAACACAACTCCACCAATTGTCTCATCAACTCCACCAAACTGCCTTACATGAGTTTTTAAGCTGAATTCAACCATGCAATAGCTCAATAACCCATAGGAATTCGATTTTCCATACACCGAATACATGTGCCACATCTTTAACCATTCCCCGAAGTGCTTCAAGAGAATAAGATAATGTTTATAGTCCAAATATTATTAAGAGCTAATAATATTCGACTTCCCTATTTTTAGGATAGGCAGTCTAAAAATAGACTTCGACCTATAGGTCCAAAAAATAGATATCCATCTATTTTTACCAACATGACCAATACTCCAAGAATAACATACTGCAATCCCTGGACCATGCTGCATATGTCTAAAAATAGACATAGTCTAAAAATAGATTTTTCGACAAAAATCACATGTGTGGTCCCCACCTAGTTTAGGTGATCACTTTCCAACTAGGATCAGGAAAGATGTTTCAGGAGGCCTCCTTCACTGTTTCTTGTTGCCATTTTCAACACTCCCTCTCAACAAGAAAGGGCTGTCTTTGCATGCGACATGCAACTCCATGCATTCGCCCTGCAACCTTCACAAGCGCCATGCAACTCCATGCATGCGACATGCAACTCCATGCATTCGCCATGCACCCTTTGCATGCGCCATGCAAAATCATGCATGCACCATGCAACTACATGCATGCATCATGCACCCTTTGCATGCAACATCTCCGAAACTGAATAGGCTCCAAACAACTCAATCAATCTGATGCATCTATCATCATAGTCTTCGACTTCTGCTTGGCCAATTGCACATGTCATCAGGAACCACTGTGTTGTTGATCTCTTGCACCCATGCACTCTGCACTTGTTGTCAACTCTGATCCACGCTCCAGTATCCGACACTGTCACTTTGATCTGCCTGCATCAATCCAACTGATCATGCTACTGCTGCGCTGTGGGCACCTCGTAGCCAAGTTCAATTCATGAGATCCACACCATCTCATGAATCCTGCCCAGAAATCTCCTCTTGGGATTATTCATGCATGTCGCCCCACCTCTCACCTGGTGGTATAGCTGCATGCACTCCCTCTGCCCATCTGGCACGAAATTTCTCTACATGAGTGGTTTCTTCCACTCCATGATCCTCATCTTGTGGCTGCTCCACATCCCAAGGTTCACTATTACCTGCATGCAAAACTTGCTCCCTCTCAAGCATCAATTGCATGTCTTTCTTGCACTTCCCAACAGTAGGAAGCTCCGTAGACATCCCATCTACTTCAAGTATGTAGAGATTCTTTGCTCAAATCCCAACCTTCTTGACTTGTCCTGTTGCCTTGTGCCGAAGGAAAACTTTTCCTTCACTGAAGACAACTTCATACCCTTTATCCTCTAACATTGCGACTGAGATTAAATTCTTTGTTAGACCTGGTACATGCAATACATCTTGTAAAAGAATGAGTTTACCTAACTCCCTCTGAAAGGTTATGGTACCAATGCCAGTCGCATTGTATCATCCACCATCGCCCAACTCAACATGCATCTGTAGACCTTTCTCCACCAAGTCACTGAAAAGATTCACATCTCCCGTCATGTGAAAGGAAGCGCCACTATCAAAATACCACCCCGATCCCAATGCACTAGACAACATGCATGCGATCAATGAGAAGTCCAGCTCAAATTGCGAGGCAAGAGCCTCACCAGCTGCAGATCCAACAGCCTGCTTGTTCTTCTTCTTCTTTGGGCAATTCGTGGTGTAATGTCCATGATCGTGACAGTGAAAACACTTCACTTTGGACATGTCACGCTCTTTACCATCTGCACCGGATTGAGAAGCCTTCTCCTTGCCCTTCCCCTTCCTTGCTTTGGTAGCCAAAGCGCAGTCTTCTTCATCAGATGCCTTTGATGAAGATCCATCCCTGGTATTCCGCCGGATCTCCTCTTGCACCAGATCAGACCACAGTCTTTCCCATCTGGGCAATTTCTCCCGACCATTGACACTATCTTGATATGCATGCCAACTTTTCGGAAGACCCAGGAGAGCCAAGCTCACCAAGTCCTCATCCTCCACCGTCACTCCCATGCTTCCCAGCTCATCCCTGCATTGGGTGAACCTCGTGAGGTACTTGGGGATGCTCTCTCCTTTCTCCATCTTGATGTTTCTGAGTCTATCCTTGAGCACCAACTTCCTCTGGTCGCTCTTGCTCTAGTACAGATCTGTCAAGGCTTTCCACATCAAATATGGAGAAGTCTTTCCACGCAGGCTGGACACTATGTGATCCTTTACGCCCTCCAACAGAATCCTTCGACATTTTTCTTGTTTCTTTTGCCATGCTTCCACAATAGCAGCATCAGTAGTAGTAGGCTTTGGAATCTCTTTCTCCATGAATTCCAACAGCCTATTATCATCTAATACAACCTCCATGCGGTCTTTCCATGCAACATAATTTGAACTGCCTTCCAAGGCATATTCTAGTCACAATTCGTTGAAAGACATTTTCACCGTGGCACCTAGAACACAAATCTGCAAATTCGAATTTCAAGAGCTGATAACTCAACCGATTCCGATCTACACTTGAGAAAAAATTATTTCCAAATCAGAGATTTAATGCATGGGCATTTACTAGACCTTTCACTTTCCGAAGAAAGATGAATCCGAAGGCTACCTGGCCCGAGTGCAGACTCCGTCCGAGGAAATAAGTTGCAATCACCGTAATAGATCTCTGATGATTAATTTGCTCTGATACCATGTAGAAATTTGCTGAATAAATCACTTATTCACCGAGATTATCCTGATCATACACAAATTCAATTTGCTGCACAACACATAATCTCTTCTACAAATTAATCATCACATGCGGAAAATAAAAACAATAAGCGGTATTGAAAACATTCACATGCGCACATAGAAATTCAACACATATAACACAGTATGTATACCGGGGAAATCTTATAGCTAAAAACCCCCTACTGTCTGTATATTATATTGAAGAAGAATCATGTAACAATCTCAGTACAATACTCCTCACAAGTACTCAGTACTGTCTCCAAAAGTTACACACAAACTAGCTCAGTTTTGAACAAGTCACGGGTTCAAAACTCCTCCACTGTTTGCCTGCCTCTACTGCGCAATCCAAGATGAGAGAATGGATGGACTGAATTCAAATTCCCTTGGCTTTAACTGCGCAATCCTCATTGGCAATCTCCTCCAATGATTGTGCAAATCTCATGCACACTATAGTCACAACTGATAGTAGACTCCACCCTTTCACCCACCTCTAACACTGGTCTCCACTGAACTGTCCATGCACTGCTGTTAACTGATGTGTTCTTTATTTGAATAATGAGTTAATAATTAGTGAATTAATTAATAATTAATTCACACCACTCATCTCTAGTGTATTAGCCAATTAAACTAAATACAACTAGTTCAACTAAGTTAAACCGAACACAACTCCATCAACTGTCTCATCAACTCCACCAAACTCTGCCACATGAGTTCTAACTGAAGTCAACCATGCAATAGCTCAACTAACCCATAGGAAATTCGAATTTCCTTCTGCCAGCTGCATGTGCCACATCTGTAGCTCGAACTGAAGTGCTCCAAGAGGAAAATATAATGTTTATAGTCTAAATATTATTAAGGGTTAATAATATTTGACTGACCTATTTTTAGACAGGCAGTCTAAAAATAGACTTCGACCTGTATGTCTAAAAATAGCTGTCCATCTATTTTTACCAACTTAACCAATCATCCAAGAATAGCATCCCGCAACTCCTAGACCATGCTGCATATGTCTAAAAATAGACATAGTCTAAGAATAGACTTTTAGACAAAAATCACATGTGTGGTCCCCACCTAGTTTAGGTGATCACTTTCCAACTAGGATCAGGAAAGATGTTTTAGGAGGCCTCCTTCATTGTTTCTTGTTGCCATTTTCAACACCTTCTTCCAGTTGTACATGTTCCATTGACAAGGCATTTTCCTCCACGTTCACCTTGCATTATTACTGTGTTGATTCTGAATCAGAATGCATCCTATGCAATTATGATTTGTTTAAAGAAGTATGGAATAGGCAGTACTAGAGTAGAGGATATTAATTTTTTCCATAGGATGAAAATATTGTTATGATTTCTAATTCCATCGAGAGAGTCCTTCCTAGGTATCTCAGATAAGGGCGTTTTAATATGAGCATACATTTTTAGAAGATTTTGGTAATATCCCATTAACTCTTGGAATCCTTGCAATTATAGATGTTTTTGGGTTTGGGGCTACCTTTACACGACCTTTTGATATTATATGGTCGATGTACTAAGTCATTTTCTTTTCGCAAAAAATGCATTTGGTACTTTTTTCATAAAAATGTTTTTATTTTAACATAGACAATACCTAATTTATGTGCCTGAGGTGGTCCTTCAAGGTTTTACTGTATCTGTTAAAATTGGCAACTAGGGCCAAATTCCACTTAGATCTATTCAGTTGATGAAGATAATAATCTCATTGAATTCCTCTTTTTAAGAGGACTAAAATCAATCTAAAGATCATCAAATTTGGTCAAGGTTTGTTTATTCAAAAGAAAATGCTATAAATTATATTCTTGTTTAGGCGGGAAAAAGTGAAAAATTGAATTTTGAATTTGCCTCCAAAATCATTATGTCAAATTGAATATAAGCACATTTCCTCATCCTCATTTGAGACATTGCTTCGCATGATTTCTCCTCTCTGAAATAACCGCAGCTAGGAGATGATCTTAGTGAACGAGGAAGGGTCAGATTGGCGTGTTTATTGGGTTGCTTGATGGTCCGAGTTTCAAAGGTTGAATGTGGGATAGTTGAGGGTAAGTCTAGGCCTATTTGTAGAACATTCTGGGATTATTTACCTTCTATTGAAGGGACAAATTATCTCTAATGTTGACTGCAGGCATGAGGAAGAGTTGAAGTCTGTGGGAGTATTCTTTATGGTGAGAAATCCCTCCCCTAGGTGGGTGCACCTATAGGAGCCTTTCTCTAGCAGGCCGTAGACCTTACTCTGCTATATCGTGGGTTGTGAAGGCATGCATCTTCCCAGGTGTGCCGCAACCTTAATTTGGTGAAGGCTGGTAGACGTGGAGGCATGCTTAAGGAGAAGACTTGTGACACAGGGAGGATAGATTGTCTTGGAGAAAGACCAGATCAATTGAAGGATGTTTTGGAATTGTTTGAGGACTGTAGCAGTGAAGTCTCATACCCTAACCAGGAGCAACCATCAATAGTAGTAATCTCCAGCATTTAGGTGGATGATTGTTCAGGTTGGTCAGCTTATAGAAGCTCCTTGATGAGCTGCATGTAACCCTATCCAGCCCAAGCTCCTTCAGCTATATGACAATAGTTTATGAAGGAACAGTTCGACTGATTTAGAATTGTAATGTGATCGGGTCATATATTTATCTAAGGACTGTGATTCTAGATCTTCTAATTAGCAAGTCAATTTTGACTTTGGATTATTTCTCTCTATCTCTCTCTATGCTGAAAAATTCAATGATTATAATAAGAAGGATTGATAAAGGGTTTTACCCATATTGGGGTTTTTCCCTGGCTTGAGCCATATCATCGTGTTCTCTTGTCCTGGTTAGTCTTCTGGATCTATTGTTTATGACTATATTCATTTAATTTCAATTATGATTCATATGTTTTTTAATGAAAATAATATGGTTTAAATAAATGGGCTTCTATGGAATTCTGAAGTAGCTATCCTATGCAAAGATCATGTAATTTTAACATGGTATTAGAGCAAGGAGAGGACAAGCCCAAGCTAGAGTGGAAAACCTTGTTGGCTAAGACCCTATGGTCTGTGGTATACTACCCAAGAAATGGATCTCAAAATCTTCAAATGAGAAAGAGGGAGAAAACCCTTTCACCTAAATAGGCCCTAATCGAAGATTCAGTCTAAGCCAAAGGTATAATGAATTAGTTCCACATTTCATGATTCAGATTGCATATGTGATCTGAGGATTAGGATTAGGTCCCATTGTTTCAAGTCAGTCTACATGCATTACTCAGTTGTGGCATGGAAATACATTGGAATATCTCGTCCTTATAATTTATCTTCAAAATCAGTGGATTGTTGTTGCTTAATTAGGTTCTTTCAGCTCTGCATCATCAATCCAAGGAGATGTCAATGCACGCACTAGTTTTAGAAATACCATACATTGATCCAAGCTCAAGAGTTCAAAGCTAGCCATTGTAATTCAAATGAAGTTTAGCAATGCAAGTATCCTATGGTTAATTCTTCCTTTCCTTTCTCAACGGCCCATATATCTTTTCAGCATTGACTGCAGTCCCTGCTCTCAGCTCATTATCTAAAGAAAATTGTATCTAAGGGAGTGTGAATCAAGTAGGTATTCTACCTATTTCAAGCACAAGAATATGCAATTCAGATTTTTCTCTTTTGGGGTTGACATCAATCAGGGAATGGTAAGTCATTACTATCATCTGTTTATCAACTAGCAGCATGGGCAATTGATACTTCAACATCAAGTTTCTCAAATGAACTGTACTATTAGCTTGATGTGTTAAGATATCATTAGATTATAATATTTGTTCTGTTGTATATATATAAGTACAAATTCCAATATCTGCTAAGCAACGACTATAGATACAGAAATAGGTTAGGATTCGTATGACACTCTATTGCTTCGACATCATTGCTACATGATTGATCTTGGCTCTATGGATTCAACATTTTATTTATAATACCGGACAACCTAAATCATTGATGTTCAGTTCCAGGATGTTGTTTGATGTCTCAATTAAAATATCATATGAATTCAGTGGTCACTTCAGAAAATCAATCTCTGGTAAGTCATATCAGCCTTGAAGACGTTTCAAGATTGTCCTCAGTAAGTAAGGAAGATTCGTAAGAGACAGGAGGCTTTTGCACAAAGTTACATTAGAAGGCTATATATTGATATATGGTTGATAAAGTACAATCTTGTAATTCTGGTGATCAAGATCATTATTTGGATACAAGGAATAAGATGCTCTGGAATCATTAAGTAATGGATATAATATATGTTGTGGTTATCTATCCTTACAACTCACTTATTATCTACCTCCTTGTATCCGTCCATATGGCACCTCTTTAGGTTTTATTTGAAGCAGATATATAATATCAAGAAGTTGGGAATTTCATAGATTGAGAAGATGATTTATCAAATTCAGTGAAATTTCTCATTGTCCTTTTTCAAAAGGAAACACTGTTATGCACCAGTGATAGTTAAGGCCATCAAATGTATTCATGTCAAGAGTACTTAATGGAAATTAATAATTTCTCTGAAAAATATTCCCATGATGTTTATGGATGGTGAGACAGTACACCTGCATACTGTATATGATCTAGTATCTTGCAAACAAGAAGATCAGTGATAAAGGAAGTAACCTTGTAAACAATGACCTATGTTTGATCTGGTGGTCTTCCTGTCATCAATCTTGCAACAAGAAGCATAGTTGAGACTTAGTAAAGATTGTTATAATAAACTTGAATTCTTAAGGAAGAATAGTCTTCCCAAAATATGAAGGCCTTCTATTAGTCACTATATATCATATGTATGGAATCAGCAACTATGGTGATATGTTTTAACTCCTGTAACTTGACAGCCTTCTTCAAAATCAAAGTTGTCTTCAGAATTAATTGGTCACTTCATAAAATTTTATCTTTTGGAAGGTTGTCTATTGAGAAGTATCTACAATGATCTCCTTGGAAAATAAATTGCAACTCCTTTGATAAGAGGAGTAGCTCTCCTGACGACAGAGCCTCATGCTAAGTCTCTTCTCTCACATGGAAAGATCATGATTGAAGTTCAGATGATCACATTAAGTGGGAGTCATAAAATCCATGAATTAATATCATATGGTTACACTCTAAAAATAATTATACATCTATTGATGCTGTCTTTCATTACATGCCTAGATTCCAGTGGTCATATTCTCATTAAACTAAAATGATCCATATTTTATCACAGTAAGTTGCGGGGTCGTCATTATGTAAGAGCACATATAGGTGCTATATATTCTGTGATCCACCATGGATGAATCATTGACTGAAGTTAGTTAGTCTGAGAAAGCATGGCTTATTATGAAGTCGCTCGTATTGAAGAATCTCTTCAGTGTGTCATTTGTGCTCACTACCATTGCAGAAGTATTTCACATAGCACTGGATATGGTTCAGCAGAGGACACTCCTATTTTATGGCATGCTTGAGTGATTGATGGAAATTATGCACCCTGGAAAGACAAGTATAGGCTATGATCTCCCTAAGAGGAAGTAAGATCAGTCAAATATCTTCTCCATATAGATGTAAATGAAGCAGAAGATTGCTAAGTGTTGACTGGATCTCTGCTATAAGTCAATATGTCTGAGACAATGTAAGTGGGAATGTCATATTTATGAGACAATGTAAATCCTCCTACTCAACCAATGGATGTATCACATCCACAAGGTCACAGGATCATTCCTAATCCTTTCTACCACCAGTAACTACTCCTCGAACTAGATTTTGTAGTGAAACATCCATCACTAGATTCTTCTCTTCTGCTTCAAATGTTAGGATAGTTTTGATATGTCATCCCAACCTTTTAGGCTCATCCAAATAGGCCCTCTCACCCTTAGGCACTCCTCAAAAAACATTACAAGGTTCTGAATCAGTTGCTCCATAATGATAATTGATGACAAGGATGCCTGTATTCCCTCACTTATCTCTACGTCTATCTTAATTCTTGACAATTGATGCTGAATAGTGTGTCCTCTATTTCTATGGTTTACCTTCCCTATTCACCATTTCTTATGTTATTTTCTTTGTTTATCATCATGGCACCCCCATAGTCTAATGTTGATTGCCTATATTTACTGGTCCTATTGATCTATCCTTTGGTGATTTATGGGCATTAATCAACTCATCTTACTTTCATAAACTCTTCTTGGAAATTTCAATGTGCATTAGTTGATATTAGTTTATTACTATTTCTAAGATCAATTTCCCTACATGACACAAATAAATTAAATTATGTTTGACTGTATACCAATCTATTCATAATTTCAACACAATGGCATTGTTTCCTCTTTTAATCTCTTATATATTTGTAAATAGATCCTGCACTGAATATGAGGACTGATCAAGTCTTCTAAGATTGCAGATACAACAAAATGCAGCCAAAGAATTTCATTACCAAGAAACAATGTCACTTTGACATATCAAATTTAAGGCAACTCTAAAGACAGGCTAAAGCCTACCTGTCTCCCATGTTTAATTTTATACCATAGCAGCTTAAAATTCCTCAAGAATCAATGTAGTCCTAGACCCCACTAACTCTATTTTCAATGTGCTTGAGACAAACAGAGATCACATGGAATATCACCAACTTTTTCCCAACTTTTTCAACATTTATTCTGTCCAATTTCAATGTGTGTGTGTGCATATGTGCTCTATCTATTTATCCTCCATAAATTTCATTGCAACCTTTGTATCTGTCTCATCATGTTCTGTATCATCAACAAGAGATTCAGGTGAATTCTCTTAAGGTAAGTTCACTGGTGCAGATTGCAGAAAGTCATCGAACTGTGGGAACTGCAACAAGTCTTCTGATTCAGAAAAAAATTCCAACTCAATATTGATTTTGAAATTCATATTCAAGGTGATACTTCAATTCTCTATATTATTTATTTTTATCAACACTGCTCTCAGCCTCATGTGGCAGTGTTTGCATAGATTTTTGTAGATCTATACCAACTGAAGCTACCGACTGTTGGCATTCCTGTTGTCTAACCACAAATTCATCCACATGAATAGATGATGGCCTACCACCAGTAAACCCTCCACACTGAACATTATCAACATTGGAGCTTCTACACATTCCATCATTGTTTCTCCCTCTTGCAGCATAATCACCAACATGCATAGAAGGTGGTCTAACATTATTACATTTGCCTTGCCGAAATGTGTCTCTTCTGGTTGGACCAGATGAGGAAACAATTGTACCTCTTGTATCAACAAAAGATCCAGTGGATTTGGCTTCTGCCACAACTCCTGAACCAATTCCATCTACTCTCTGATGCCTATTTGGGCCATCCACTGAAGACAATTTTCTTTTTAATGAAAACACAGGAAATGTAGGCCTATCTAGGGTTGGCATTAAAAAACTGATTTGAAGGATTCCTGAACATAACCATCTCTAGATTGCAACAATATCCATTGCCCAATTTCCTTTGGGGTCCTTTGGATAAGGACTCAGGAGTCAATCTCCGTGTTCAGACTATGAGTGCATACGGCCTAATTGATTTACAACAGAAGGAAGGATGGATCTCTAGCAGTTGCTATGTTATTCATCTGTAATGATATTTCAAGGTCAAGATTCCAGGACTGTTTTAGGGCCACTTCATTTGGAAAATATGAAAATTAGAATAATTATGGAACAACTCTAAGGTTTCTTGACACCTATGTCTCAAACCTCTCACTCCTGAAGGTATAAGATTCATGCCATATGTTTCTACTCTACTCTCGGACAATGGTATGCTCCTCCATCACAGTATATACCTCAACTCACATCTCAACAATATTGACACTTCATCATTGGACGTTCGTTATCTATTGAAGAACATCACCTGAATTAGTGCTCAAAGTACCAAACTTTTCCAGTGTATGCCTGTGGTCTTTTTTCAAAATATTGGAAGAAAAAAAAAACTAGTTATTCTTGTTGTGGCCCTTGTATAGTCTTGAATATCTGTGTGGAGTCCTGAAGAAAATCCGTGGGAGCTTGCAATGGTCATAACCTTGCCGATACTCAACACAAAAAGCTCCAATATGTGCACAAGGTCATGATATTCTTCCAAAGTTATCAAATTAAAGTCACAATTTATATCTTCATAAATCTCAACTTAATTCATAGATCATGTCTTGAAACTTTTTGGAGCTTACATGCATAGTGCCTGTTTGAAGGGTGTTTATGTTTTTTTTTATTTCAATCAATCTTGGAAGATTCCCGTGACCTACTTGCTCTTCATCTATGTTATGCATAACTCTGTGGAAATTATTGAAAGGTTAAATTCTAAATAAATTCGTATCACTTGAGTATTGATGTGATATATAATTTGGTTGGTATATCTCGTCTAGAATAATTAAGTCATGAGCTTAAACCTGAGGTAGAAATTTCCTAGACTAATACACTGAGTCTACAAATTTTTAAACATATTTTATTCTCATTCAAAAATTTCTGTGGAGCACTTCAGCTAAACCTTGAAGAATTATTGTCCGAGGGTTAATGTTCTGGTGATTTTAAAGGCCATCCGTCCCTCCTTCAATAACTGATCTGTGCGTGAGATATAAAGCATGCATTTCATTAAGGCAGAGTCTTCAATATTATTTGAGACAAATCTGATGTATCCAATGAACAAAATTGCACAAATATAAGGCTAAAAATTCAGTGATCGGATCTGAAACTCACTAAGATGCAACCCCTTCCTCAGAAGCTTATACGACAAATTTGCAATTCTGTTAAGGATGTGCATTTAAGGTATGATAGTATATTTACTGAAGAAACATTTAAAGTGAGCTTCTAAGGCAATCATTCGTGTCAAATTCAGATTTGATTGAGATTTCCCAAGGTTCAAAATTTGAATATTGACTGTATGTTGATCTGAAGCATATTAAAAGTACTAACTTTATAGTCAATATATATAGTTGAAGGTTGGTTTGAGGTCTTTAAGGCATCTCTTCAAGGTCATATACATCAAGCGTGTCAAAATCTGAAGTACACCTCTTACGGAAAGAAAAGTCAAAGCAAGTCACTCTAAGGAAGTTTCAATGTGAATTACTTGGCACCTCCATCCAGTCAGGGATATCAGTAACGTTGAAGTACAATAGTGTATTCATCTTAAGAAGCATCACTAGTAGTAGCATTTGTTGAAATGGGAAAAATTTCTGGTCCAAGTTTGAGAACTGTAGTAAAGGTAGATTGGTTATGTTCTTTAGTACATATGCATTATATATATAAACCGTGTCCTTTGTTTACTATTTCCAGGGTTGCAATGTCTCATGTTAGGCACTCATTTTCATGTGTCCTCTTTCTGAGGTTGTCGTGTCTCATATCGAGCACTCATTTTTCTGTGTCCTTTCTGTCTTGTGTCCCCATGTGAGGCAATTTAGTCTGAACGTAATTGGTGAAGACGAGTCAGCAAGTCTGGATAGCTTTCCATGTACATTTTATAATGCCAAACGAAATTTTACAAGGTTTGATCTCTATAAAACATATTTGAAAGCCTTAAGGAACCAGTTATGGCAGACATGATTAACCAAGAAAATGTAGAAATGATTCCACAACGAGGCAATCCTAAACTAATTTCAAGTTGGTTCCCTATCATATTACCTAACATTTCGTACAAGACTTTAGCCAAGGCACTTACAATGAGCATTGAGTACATAATTTTAACTTAAATTATGAGAATAACCTAGACGTTTTCATCCACAAATGATATATCCTTTCCAATATATTTGCACTGTAACAATCTGAGAAGATATTGAATGGGCTTGAACCATTGGTCAATGCCAGCCCAGGAAACTTTGTTCATTAAAATAGATACTATAAGGCTATGACCGGAACAAACATCCTTATTTTCTAGGCAGGCTATCAACTTTGGAATTTTTGTTGATCAATGCAGTCAATCTCTTACACAACATCTTGTGTCACCATCAACAGAGTTGGATTGGAAAATTTTCTTATTCAGATCAATTAAATAAGCCCATTAATTGGCTCTAGCAATTTTTTCATTCAAAGGATGGCCTTGGCTATCTAGTTGCAATTTGCAAAATAGGAGGTAACATGTAGAATAAATAGAATTCCTTGACCAAGCAAGGATGATAATATTTTATTAATGAACATTTTAATAATGATTGTTTCTTAACACTGGAACAACATCTTGTAAAAATACAAATGATTACATGAAACATTTCCAAAGGCTTTTGGTTGGAAAGCTTATTGGAAGACTGAATTTCAGGCAAAGTGGGTCACACTGCCCAGATTGGTTCTCTACTTTTCAATGAACCTAACTAAATACAACAGATAATTAAATTTCTAATATCCTCAAGGTTTCATGCAATCTCCAAGCATTGGTTAAAGTAATTGATAAGAAAATTACATAGTGGAGTACGACAACAATGCCCTTAGCTATTAAGTTTCAATCTTTGCAAAAATGTTAGCAGCTACACACATTTACTATTCATCATGTTGGATTCCATCAATCAAGCTTACAAGTGAGAGTGAATCAACGTCTCAAATTTCTTTCTTTGAGCCAATGTATAAGGCAAAAAGGGATTTCATCATGTGTTGTTGTGAACTTGTTACATGTCCAAAGAATTGGGTGGTCTTGGCATCATTGATACCAAATTACAAAGAGCGACACTTTCTTTTCCGACGCTTAGGGGTACCTCCATCCAAAATCAAGAATGTTTCAAAGCACCATCACGTCCCTAAGGACATTGGTAATGTAGGAGGTGAACCCTACCCCTGGGGAAACCTGTAACCCTCATCAACAACATTGATATGCCACACATAATCTTCATGATCTTACACATAAACCTCATCAATAATGGTATTCTAAAAATACGCATTACCCTCGTTGACATGCATTTTAAATTAAATGAGGGACTCAAAACTTAAAATAGTTTGCAAAGGGAGACACTTACAATCTTGATCAAGGGCAATGCTCCTCAATGTCAATGCAAGCTGGAAAATTCGAATTAGTGTACTGTGACTCGAGCAATTGGGCATAATTTTGCTCTAAATTAGTGAATTGGAACTTGATGATCCTCATGCAAAAAATTTAAATTTAAGAAATGAGCAACTACTTCAAAATCAGTTCGGAATATCATTTAAGTACTACCATATTCTTATTTTAACAAAAAAAACTCGTAAATGGAGGAATTTTTGGTGAGTACTGCAAATGTATGAATAGTTTTACAAGTGAAAACAACACAATGCGATTATCAATGTCCTAGAAATAGTTCAATACAATATATGATATAAATCATGAATGTCAATAAAGCAGAACAAAAAGCACATCTTGATGCAATTCAGTATGTTTTAACTTTTGATAAAGTGCCAGATCTGATTAGCAGTAATACTTCATAGAATTTCCAAATGAACATAGACAAGTGCATGTGTGAGTGTGTGTCAATTGGGTGGCTCAAGAAGCTAAGAAAAAAGTTGTTATCCAACCCTACCTATGTTCAAATTTAAGTTACTAGATAAAAGGAAACGAATCAAGATATGGGTCTACCAAATTTTTGAAATGCAGGGATCCAGATACCATGGGTAAACGCCATGTAAAAAAAATACAATAATATTTTTTTTTTTTTTTAAATTTTAAAAAACATGTTCAAATTTAAAATCAAAACCATCCACGAATCACAACATTAGAACTAAAATCATTAGATAATTTATAAATGTGAAGATTGGAATCATGATGCACCATGCTTTATAAAAAAAGGATAACTGTAAATACAAAATTGTATCTCATAAATGATCACTCTATTGATATGATGATATAGAGTAGGTCTAACTAAAGTTTGGGAGAACCGCTGAGGCTAAATGAATGAAGCAGCTAGCATGGCCTATTATGAAGACATTTGAGTCATGTGAGGATGTGCTAGAATCCACTGCTTAACATCAGGTGTCACTTCATTTGATATGGCACAGTGGGGAGAAATCTAGCTCCATCATTGCAGGATGGATGTATAGGTTACCAACATCCCCTCAAAACCCCTTGGTAAGGACATATTTAACTTCCTTTAGAGAGAGAGGTTGGGTGTCCTAGAAAGACCCTACTATGAGGGTCTCAGTTGAACATTGAGCTCTAGGAGCTCCTTGTGGCCTGGGGTACTTCTTTGAGCTGTAAATGACCCCAAGGTGAGAGGTTCACCTTCCCCTATAAGTAGACAATGTATAGGATGAGTGGTTCACCTTTCCCTATGATAACTGACATGTGTGTAGGATAAGTGGTTCACCTTCCCCTACGTTTGCAGACACATGTGTGTAGGGTGAGTGGTTCAACTTCCCCTACATATGATGAGATATGAATAGGATGAGTGGTTCACCTTCCCCTACGACATATGAGCAGAATGAGTGGTTCACCTTCTCCTGTGGGTACCCCAATGAGAGATGCATTCAGGCATATGGTTGTGGACATGTCAGTGGGACATGGTTCATCCTTTTCCCCACATGTAGGATGATCATTCCTTACGATTGATGGTTGACATATCGGTGGGATGTGGTCCATCCTTTCCCCACATGGAGGATCTTTCCTACTATTGTCGGTTTGCATGCATGTAGGATGTGGTTCTTCCTTTCCCCACTCTCAGTGTTTTGCATGCGTGTAGGAAGTGGTTTATCCTTTCCCTACATGTGATTGTGATGTGTGTTTGTATAATGTGGTTTCTCCTTTCCCTACATGTGATTATGAGCAGGATGTGATATACTCTTTCCCTGCTAGTGTTTCTGCATCATCTTACCCATGAAGTCTGGGACTCATGGGAAGTACCTCTCATCTGGCCAATGAGTTGGGAAATGAGGATAGAGACCATAGCACTGCCGATTGACGCATCATGTATTGCCATACTCTATATGCTAGGATGCTTGATGTTTATCTACTTGATCTGGGATAAATTGAGCTTCTACCTCTAGATTGACTTTTATCAGTGAAGAGTGGCAAGGTCTTCTGACTCACTCTCAATCAATTCTTCTTTATTATTCACATCATTGTTTATCAGAGCAGAGAAAAGAAGACATAGATGGTTCATGATGACAAAGATGGTTCATAATGGTAGGATGGCATGATAATCTATGATAGCAGATGGATTGGCAGGTGGAGTTCTCTCTAGTTGAGAGGGAGTGTTAAAATTGGCAACTAGGGCCAAATTCTACTCAGATCTGCACAGTTGATGGAGATGATCATTCCATTTAATCCCTCTTTTTGAGAGGAAAAAAATCGACCTAAAATCACCAAATTTGGATAAGGAAAATTATTTATTTATTTAAAATAAATTCCACAAGACATAATCTTGTTAAGGCGGGAAAATTGAAAATTTTAAATTCAAATTTTGCCTCCAAGTGTTAAGGTTGGCTTCACCTCCATAAGGACAAATTGTTATATATATAGGGATCCCTCATCTTCTTTAGAGACCATCCTAAAAGAGTGCATTAAACTCTTGGGTAATTCTTTCTGAGGAAGCCACAACTTGGAGAAGCAAGGAGGACATGTTGTATTGATCTCCCATAGGTTCGAGTAGGAGTAGGCAGCTAGCTGCAGGTTTGAGGGTAGTTCTGGGTGAAGTTTCGTCATGGTTTTTGGGTGTGAATATCTTCAATAGAATGTCAGATTCTTTGTGTGGAGCCACATATCAGGACACTGGTTTAAAGGTGAGTTTTGGGGTTTATTTGTTCACGCTTTGTATTCTGGTTCAGGCCACAGGAAATGCTGCTACAGCAGCTAGTATGAAAGCATGTGTGGAAGGGACACATGACCTAATATGTGTCCTTTACCCTAGCTGCATTCAAGAAGAGAGGGCTGCAATATAAACAGAGACTTTAACCCTTGTTTGTGAGCATATTCTTATTACTGTTAGCATAGGACTGTTGCTGGATGCCTTGAAAAGGAACCGCAAGTCCTGCAACATTGTTGGACATCTTGTAAAGGATGGCAATGGGTAAAATTCATTGGAAGAAGGTTACTCAGTGACTACTAGGAAACCTAACCAGGCAGTAAACTTTAGGAATGTTTTGAACACTAATTTAGCAAGTTTATTTTGACTCATATTATTGTACTCTCCCTCTGCTGAACATTGGATATTGATAGTAAGAAGAAGTGATCAATGGTTTTCCCTATCTTGAGGTTTTTCGTTGGATTGTGCCGTATCTTTGTGTTATTTTGTCTTGGTTTGTCTTCTACGATTAACATTTATGTTCTTTCTTCAGTTACTATCAGTAAGATGATAATTCATGCGTGGATTAATAAATGGGCTTATAAGGAACATTGAAGTAATTGTATTATGCAAAGAACATGTTAATCAAAATTAACACAATCACACCCACAACAATGGCAATGCTTGGGGTTTTAAAGGTTTTGGAGCAATTTTTTCAACTTCTTGAGAAATCTGCATATTCTAAGTGGGTCTCTATATTACAATTTTCTTGCTACAGTAGATAAGCTATGTCAACAATCTTCCCGGCTTTAATATTTTGATTTTTTTACTCAACTAGTTATGTCAGCTTTAATATTTTAATTTTTAAGAGTTGAGTTAGGTACTGCAGTGTCCAAGGTTCATCAAAATTATGCTACCTATTGTACCATGCTTTTTTGGTTGGCTTTGTTTGCATCGCCAAATTGTCTGCTAAGGAGTCGTGGAGGGTGTGAAGTTGTTTCACCAAAAACTATGTCGTTGGCCATGCAATTGTCAGCACATCTGCTTGCATTACTGTACAACTGTTTCCCGAATAGTTGTGTGGAACAAGTAGCTACTCGGTGGACAACTAATTGTGTGACCCCCTTTTTAGTCATTGCATTTATTGGAAGGGGTGAGAGACCCTAATGCTAAAAATGAGATTGAATGGCTTTCATTACGCTGCCATCTAAGGGAAAAGATTTCGTGTAAAACCTGTATTGAAATGAGGAAAGTCAACCTCTTTTCTCCCTCATCAAAGAGAGATATGATTTTGTCAAATACATGAAGTTTTGTCTTTAGTTCATTTCTAACCCTCGTATCTTTCCGCTTTCCTCTCCCAAAATTAGGTGTCACTGATGGGGCCACTTGTTCTATCCCTTCATAATCAATGACAGATTGGTTGTTGAGTGAGAGCTTCCCAATTCATTGATCTATTCTTGATTCGATTCCCCATTAAACAACCCCCTGTGGCAATTGACGACCATTTCTCTTGTCATCATGAATCCAATGACCCCCTACGACAATTGATGGCCTTTGTTGTTTGAGGCGTAACTTTGTTTGAGGCCCTCAAGCGAATACTTATGCTCTATCACCCTTGGAAATGGGTTGAAAAAACCCAGTTCATGTCGAGACAATCCCTAACCGAAGTGATAAACAATTTTCCAATTTATTAAAATATAGAATTGTTTTTCTCTATATTTTAACTTTTTCTGAAATGAATATTTATTCAATTTATTTGAATTTATTTTTTAAATCGCTATCAGTTCTTCATGTAATATCAACTTTGTTTGTTTAAAGGTATGGCTTAATCGACTTGTTCAACAATCCATTACATTTTGTTTCTTCATGTTTTTACTCTCAGAAATACCTGCAATTAGTTTGTTTGAGGATGCTTTGGATTTGTGTAGAAATTTGATATATTTGGTTTTAAATTTTGAGAGGCTTATTTTTGTCCAAAATTTACTATAATAATGACAATAAATTGATTTTTCAACTCGTCTTTGACGTTGATACATTCTTACTTAGATTAAGTCTTCGCTGTAGAACTTGACATGCAAGCGATTTTCATTGTCTGAATTCCTAGGGATTTCGCCCATTTGTCTATAATAATTGTTCTTTATCAAGGAGCTACACCTTTTAATCCTGATGATAGGAGGGTCACCCCTCATGCTTATGAGAGATGGATATCATGATCTTTTAAAATAATTATTGGGTGGTAGGGTTTTTAATTGTGTTTTATAATTATACGATATAGCTTTATGAGGCAGCTTCACCTTGTGCTTTTGTATTTCTACTAGGTAATACCATTGCCACATGTTGTAATTTTGTCTTGCAGAAGAGAATCCAAGTTTGTTGGTTTATTTGGAGACCTGAAGAGTGGATGTTACAACCTTTAAAGTTGCTTTAAAGCTGCCACATCATTGTTATCCTAATAAGAGTTCATTTTTAATTTAGATGGTTTACCTGTCTTTTAATAGTGCCCATCCATGACAGAAATCAATAGTTCCCGTTTAATGGTGGGGAGTAGGAGAACCCATCCATTGTAGAAAGTTTATGGGGGGGCTTCAACATTTTTATTAATGTTTCGTTTAGTGGCCTAACTATCGCAATTATAAATATGTATATATTTTTGACCTTATGCGATTTTTGGTGTATTGGATAACTTTTAGTGAATTGGAAATTATTTTTTCTGATAGGGATATTAGATAGGTATATAACTTGGCATGTTGCAAGTAATATATGTCTATTATTATATGAAACGATGGAAGGAAAATACTTTAGTTGGAGCTTGCATGCTTTTCACGTGTCCATTGAGTTGCATGCATATACTTATCCTTCTATCAAACAGAGATGAAGAATGGTGACGTTACGACAGTCAACAAGATGATTCAACCAACAAAGTCTCCTTTAGGTAAGCCAACCAAATGTGTCAGACAACCCCAAGACATCTCATCAAAATGATGCATCAAGAACGCTGCCTCAAAACATTGTATCAACTAGCTACATCAAAATCATTGCATCAAGAATGCTACATCAAAACCCTGCTGCATCAAGACGCTGCACCAAGGATGCTACACCAAGGACGCTACTCCATGGACGCTTCTCCATGAGAAGCCCTAATGTTGCACCATGAGAAGCCATAACGTTGCACCATCTGTGAGAGAAGAGAATGCCTCCAAAATATGAGTGATGAAATGACCTCCAAGTCTCCAATATATATCCATCTATGGGGGTGTGTGACACATCTGTTGGGGCTCCACGCCGACATTACAAATATGGCCAACCTTGCACATAAGTGGAATAAATTCAAAATACATGCTCTGCTCATCCAATCAAGATTATCTTTAGATCAATCTTACACCTCTCCGAAAGAGGAATCAAATAAAAATATTGGAATTATCATATAAGTAGTATAACATGGAGTTTGGACCTAGTTTCCCAAATTAACACTCCCCCTCAACTAGGAAGAAATCTATCCACCAATGCCATCCAAACATCATGCATCATCCCGTCATAACTTGCTTTTCTGGCTTATTTATTTCAAAATAGCGAGTTACAAACACATAACTCCCGGCTAACCCGAAGTCAGCTCAGAGGTTTGAAACCTCTATAGGACTCAAAGGAGTCTCATACTAATCCAAAGTTAGTTTTACTGACCCGAAGTCAGTTAGAGGTCCGAAACCTCACTATACTTGATCCTAGATCAAGTGGTTGGACACGTGCCATCCTAGACATAGAGAGTACGACAATCTCCGATGTGTCCATTGGTCTTGCTATCGGTTTCTATCCACATTTCCCACCTCATTGGCCAAATGAGAGGTACTTCCCATGAGTCTGGGACTCCATGGGTAGTATGCATACGAGGCATAGATCAAAGAGAGGTAAACCATCTCAATATCATCACGTGGGGCAGAAGCACACCAATAAGGTTCGTTAAGACTAGCCCTGTGGTTGCTTATAGCTCCAAGAAGCTATCCCCAAATCCCCCTGGAGCTTCCAGAGCTCATCGTCCAACAGGACCCTTAGCATAGGGTCGTTCCAGGATTCCAAGATTCTCATAGAAGGTTAGGAACATGACCTTCCCCAAGGGCTTTATGAGAATATCCGTGACTTTCTCATTGGTTCCTATATGATCGAATCTTATGACACCTCGTTGTACTGTATCTCGGATAGAATGGTACCTAATATCAACATGCTTGGATCGCTTGTGGAACACGGGATTATCTGACAAATGAATCCCCCTTTGGTTATCACAAAGGATAACGGTGGTATCTAGCACATGCCCGAACAGCTCGCTGAAGAGCTTTCGCAACCAGATAGCTTCCAACAGGCCATACACGCTACAATGTATTCAACCTCAGTGGTGCTCAAAGCCATCGACTTCTGCTTCCTGCACGAAGTAGACCCAAGTGTGAAGCAGCATCCAGATGTGCTCTTGCGATCCACCACACTGGCAACAATCCACATCAGTATATCCACAAAGTCTCAAACTCCCAGCAATGTATCTCAGCCCATGGTCTATCATGCCCTGGAGATATCTCAAGAGTTTCTTGGCACTAACCTAGTGAATGTTATGAGGATCAACCTTGTGTTGACTCAAAGTGTTCACTGCAAAACATACGTACGGACGAATTTTCACTAAGAACATCAGGGCCCCTACGAGTTGTCAATACTCAGTAGGATTTTCTAGCATGAGCCCAACAAATTTTCCACTCAACTTCTCAAATTTGAGCTCCATCGATGTCGACACGAAATTACAGTCCACCATAACAAAACTTTCCAGCAGCCTCAATATATATTTTCCTTGAGAAAGGAAAATCTCGCCAAATCTCTACCAAACCTCCAAGCCTAGGAAGTAATGCATCAGTCCTAGGTCTTTCATCTTGAAATCAGAAGCGAGCTCCCTCTTACATTAATGAATGAGAGGGTCAACACCTGTCAGGAAGAGATCATCCACATAGAGAATCAAAATGAGAGGATTTTCACTATCAACCTTGAAGTAAAGCTTCAGGTCAGCATTACTTCGAGTGAAGCCTAGATTTGAATCAAATAGCTATCTATCCTCTCATACCAAGCTCTGGGTGCTTGCTTCAACCCATAGAGGGATTTATTCAATCTGCATACATGAGAGTCTCTATCCTGGACTTTGAACCCTAGAGGTTGCTTCACATACACCTCTTCCTTTATCGAACCATGCAGAAAGCGGTCTTCACATCCATCTGATGGAGACTCCATCCCTGCGTTGCAGCAAGGGAAATAATAGATCGGATGGTGGTAAAGCGAGCCACAGGTGAAAATATATCATAATCTATGCCTTCCTTGAGATAATAGAAGCACTTTAGCAGCCCTCAGCTTCTTGTATATCTTGACAAAGAATATTTTGATCTTACTCCCTCTGAGACTAAAAAGATGAGGCATATACGATAAAGGAAAATTGTTCCTAGAATCACATACATGTCTGAAGGCCATGATCTTCAATTCTTCTCTAAGATTGAGTTTAAACTTTTTTTCAAGTACGATTCCATTCCTGTTGATCTGAGCCCATACTGTAGCTGTGAGAAGTATAGGATTCTCAGAATCTCTTTTGCAATATAACAAGACTCACTAAATAACTACCTCACATGGCTGATTGTTTTCAATGTACAGCCTAAACAATTCTACCAAACTTCAGTCTTAATGATGAATTATAGATTTATTGTTCATCATACTTGCGCTTCAGAAATTTTGATACCGTACCTCAGAGTACCTGTAAAATGTTTGGATAGACAACTTTAGTTTAAAGCTAAAGAGAACATCAGCTCCCCCTGAATATTTGAGAAGAGATCTTGCCCAATGAGACATCTGCAACTAGTTACATGGAAAATTTTCTTAAAATAATCAATGGGCAAGAGGAGATACTTCTACTTCCTTTGGTCTTTTAGAAGACTGTCATTTATAGCTCAGGCTTAATAGCTACAACCATCTCCTTTCCTTGGTGGAGCCTATCTTCTTCTGAACTTAAAGGACACCGGCCTGAATCAAGATTTCAGGACTCCTGAGGTATTTCATCCTCAGTCCAAGTTGAAGGAACGTTCAACCATTAAGAGTCAGGTTGGTTTACTTTCAATAACTGTCTTCTAGGTCATATAAAATTTATGAAGACTTACTTTCGACCGAGATCATTATTGGGCTATAATACAGATTTTTCTAGTAGTCATTGATGCACAACTATCTTCTTGATCTGAAGCAATGACTTCATACTGTATACCATTGTCATATCATTGTTGACACCTTTGACATGGTGAAGTTTACAATTCTGTTACAAGAGCACTGTCATCGTAATGAGAATTGTCACTGATATCAAGGATAAAAATTCCTTATAGAATGGGGTTATTTCCTTCATTAAAAATGCAACGAGATCATCCTCAACATTTCACTATCATAGCAGAGACCATATTCTTATGTAATTGTCCATTGATCTTAATACAAATCATAGAGAACGAGATGTTATAGGTTATCGGGTCTTCTGGAAAGGTGATGCCCAATAGTATATGAAACCATTGTAAGAAATAAACAAGTCACCAAACTACCGGGAGTGCACAAGATACTGATCATCGAGTCACAGAGCCACGTGACAACACATTCTGTTATCGTAGGGGAGTTTTGAGGTCTAAAATGAGCCTCCTAAGGAAAATGTACAATCAAAATTCACTTTATGAAAACCAATCACATTTTAGTGGATGACATCATCCCTAATGGTTGAGGTGGCATTGCTTGAGTTAAAGGTACTTACTTGTCACATTCTCAATGGTGGGTAAAAATCCATGGTTAACCATGGTAGTGCTCTAAGTAATTTTAAAGTTATAAAGTAAAGTAATCATAATAAATTTCATTTCACACTTTTTGAATAAAATATTATTATTGTCATTTCATATTTTTGAAAGAAACAATGCATATCCCTACACAATCTTCATGTATTTACCCACTTTTCAATAAATATTATATTTTATATTTTCAAATATTTATTTATAAATCAAATCAATTCAATATGTAATATAAAATTCATACATAAAACAATATATTATATTATATTATTTTTATACAGTATATTAATTACATGTCATTATATAATTTAAATAATATAAATTTTAATTAATAGTATATTCTATAATTAATAATTTATGAATTTATGAATTTATATTTTATTTTAAGTTATTTAAGTACAAAGGACAAATGCATTAGTTGTACAATGATAATGATTTTTTCTTGAAAATATCATTCTTATTTATAGTCATATCAATGCAATTTTTTTATTAATTTTATTTTAGTACAACTTTTGAATTGAATTTAACCATGGTTACATGGATTTTGGTGCAAAAAGTGAATTGCAAATTCATAAATATTATTTTATTAGTTTAGCTATTATTTTATTATTTCCTTAGGAGGCCCATTTTAGACCTCAAAATTCCCCTAATGATAATTTGACTGAACCATGGAGACAGTGCGAGTCTTCAGAGACTGGATGTGAATATCAAGATGAGGAACCAACAAACAGATTAGAGTATAGCCTTTAGAAAACCATACTGCTAATCTGAGATGACCGAAATACTGATGTAAGATCCACTTGTTATGAGGCGAGACATAGGGATTCCATTTATAAAGAAAGATTTCATAACAACGTGTGAGATGTCGCAGTGAAACAGATCAAAGTCTCTGTATTCGATTGTGCGGAAGTCATCATTATAGTAATGCAGACTCAAAAACAGAGATATGTATGACTCTTCTTCTTCCTCTGCTGAGATGCCTCCTCCTTTGCTCCAACTACAGACCCTCAACTCGCACTTCCATTGCATAATTGATCCAAAGTGATGGTGCTATAATGAGGCCACATCATCCTTTATAGATGGACCCTTACTGTGGTGCTATGGCCTGTGGCCTAGCACATGGTAATCCTGTAGCTTACAGCCAGGACACTTGTTTCCAAGCTTTTAAGAAGCCAGCATACTCTGCCTTCATACCTCAGTCCTTCCATGCCTTGCTGCTCTAGCCTCCTTACTGCGACCTTAGATCAGGCCTCTCCTTCTCAACAAGTTGCTCCAAGAGGAGATCCGCTGCCCCAGATTAGTCTCAAAAACTAATGCACTGCCACAAATAGGTACTTGGAAAATAGGTGAATTGTTGTTCCAGAAACCTTGAAGTAGCCAATGCTACCCAAGACAGACCTTCGTTGCCACAATTATTACCCAGACAAACCTGCTACCATCAACAGAACTCTGATTTGATCCTAGGTGTGAGCCGCTGCCACAACATCATTTATTCAAGCCTATTTCATTGCCCAGACTTCACTTGTTGTCCCTCGACACCGATTTTCTGCCTCAAATCTAGCCCAGAATTTACGGCCTCAACACTGAAGCTACCAATCTTAGCTTTTCCCTTGATGGATGCTCTCAACACAAATTGGGATTTGTCTTCTCCTTAGCTCTGATACCATGTTAATTTTCAAAGATGTTTTATGCTTGATGCAAATTTACTTTAAACTTCTAGAGCCCAACACCAAATTGCAATCACATAAGCATGAAAGTAAAATGTTGATAGAACATACCAATAGATCGATGGAAGACAAGCCAATAATATACTTATCCTTTTATCAAACGGAGATGAAGAATGGTGGCGTTACGATAGTCAACATGATGCTTCAACCAACAAAGTCTCCTTTAGGTCAGCCAACCAAATGTGTCACACAACCCCAAGACACCTCAGCAAAACGCTGCATCAAGAACATTGCCTCAAAACACTGCATCAACTCGCTGCATCAAAATCGTTGCATCAAGAATGTTGCATCAAAACCATGTTCCATCAAGACACTGCACTAAGGACGCTGCTCCATGAGAAGCCCTAACAGTGCACCATGGGAAGCCCTCACGCGGCACCATTCGTGAGAGAAGAGAAAGCCTCTAAAATATGAGTGATGAAATGACCTCCAAGTCTCTAATATATATCCATCTGTGGGGGTGTGTGCAACATCTATTGGGGCTCCAAGCCGACATTACAAATCTAGCTGACCTTGCACATAAGTGGAATAAATTCAAAATACATTTTCTGATCATACGATCAAGATGATCTTTAGATCAATCTTGCACCTCTCCGAAAGAGTAATCCAATAAAAATATTGGCATCATCATTTGAGTAGTACAACATGGATTTTGGACCTAGTTGCCCAAATTAACATGTCCCTTGTCGTGGTTTCTCAATTATTGTGATGTCCTACAACTGTTGAGGACTGGCCAGTGCCCACAAAAAACTGGCTCTAAAAAGTCTCTTCAATTTAGTGCATTGTGATATTATCTTGCTTCAAAAAGCCATGGGTGAAGGGGACATGGTGATGAATTTTTTAACCCAAATTCTTCCTGGGTGGTCTTTTTTGGCCCTTGATGCATCTAGGAAATTGGGAGGATAGGATTTGGGATTCAGATATCAGAGCATCAAACTTCTGTATTCATGGGGGTTTGATCTGGCTCTCGGGGACAAGGTCTTTTCTTTTGATCTCATGTTACAATTCTCCATTATAAATATCTATGACCCCTTCTAAGATAGAGTAAGCTTCTGAAACTCTTTCTTCTCAAAGTCTCTCATAAAAAACTTTATGATAATCCTGGAAGAGAATTTTAATGTCTATTTGGGTTTATATGAGCCTTGGGGGCCTCACGCCCAAGCAGATCCCCTGGCGGAATATTTTCTAAATAAATTCAGGAAGGGTAACTTCGTTGATATAGATCCAATCAAGCGTAGTTGGGTTTACCACTATATGTATCAATATAGAAGGTATTATATTTGAGTTCAGAGCGATTGATTTATTTGTCTATGGACCTATATCAATTATCTGGGTCTCTTTTCTTTCTCAATCTCTTCCTCACCTACAAATGGAATCCTTAGATTTAAATTAATATGTGTACAATTCAGCCTATTGTGAAGGACTACAAGGCTGTTTGCGGGAAGCAAGATGGCCTACCAAGTATTGAGTGTGGATCACTATTGAGAGGGAGCCTCTAACATCGTCTCTTGGAAAGGGAGGGTCATGATAGTATTAGAGGATAATGGGGTGGGAGATTCTATAAAAAATACAATTCCACCACTGTAAGATCCCCAACAGTTGGCCTAACATAATAAGAATGGACATCAAGGCCAATTTGATACAAATTTGATAAAATTAAATTTTGATAAATATTGATTTTTAATTTTATCTGGGAAAAAGTTTTGGATTCACCTAAAAATATGCACTTGTTATGTGTATTGCAGATGTGGATTTCAAAATTAGAATATGATGAGTCTGGCCCCTCAATTATTCACAGGAAATGCTTCTAGAATTTTGGACGTTTGGTACTTCTATCTAGGAGAACTAGATGCATATGCCTTGGGAGTTGTAGGTTCGATGGAGGAATAGAATTGTAAAGAGATGATTTTTGTATTTATTTATGCACTAACTTTCTTGAGTCGGTTTTGGGGTTTGGGTTGTTCATTGTGTTGGATTCATGAAATAATTTGAGCTTGTGCTAAAGTATTGCGTTGGAATCCTTACATTGGCCAAATTCAAGTTGTGCTAGTATTTTCCACCCTATTGTGCTTGATTAATTATATTTTCTTACATATATTCATATGGATTGGGAAATATTTAGCATGTGTGAAATGTCTCTGCACGATTGTGATCATTGTAAGAGGATGGGTTGTTACGATGTTGTTGAAAACTTGTTGCATGTTTTGTTTTGAATTTCTTTGCACGATTGTAGCTTTGAACATAATATTTACTTTTAAGATCCTAGAATTCCTAAAAATGACTTCTCAAACTCTGTTTAATCAAATAAATGCATCCCAACTAAATGGGTGCATAGTCATTATCACCAATTCGTTAATTATCACTTTGAAAGATTGGCACAAAAAACTTAATGAACAGATGGGTCATTTTAGATACATCTTAAGAGAAGAAGCAATGGATTCAATAGCCATAAGATAAAATCAAAATAAACAATATTTTGTGAATTGTTGAAAGGATAAACACACATATACAAAATCTAACAAACTCCTTTTTGATAGAGATCAGCGATAAGTACCTTGTTCCAGTATATTTGCTATTTCATTTGGTAGCCCGCGGCCATTAATGTGAACAACATCAGGATTACCAATAGATCTGCCCACATCAAGTGTTCTTCCAAGCATCTTCCCAAGGATAGAATATAGTCACATATTGATACGTTGCAAGAGAGAATAATGGTAGACAGGCTGAAGTTGAACATAGCCAGTCTCTTTAATTTCAAGATATGTATTTACATGTTTCAGGGATGGATTAATAACTTTATGAAACTTTGGTTTTGTATCAGTCACGTATAAGCAAAGTTATATCACCATCAGGCGAAGGGAATAGAACAAAGATCAGGTCCCTGCTAGCTACATTTGGTCCTTCAAAGCCCCCTACAGCTTTCTGCAAGTACAATGATGGAAATTAATAGTAGCTACCTATCTGATCCTTCACTTGGAACTTGTACATAAAGTTATTTTCTAGTGGTATGGGGCAGCTTGTGCTAGGTACTCCATCTTGCCATGAATTTATCCATTATCTGGTGGTATGTGATCTTCTATAATAGTTGGGGCCTCACTAGGAATGTGCATGTACTGTTTGATGTGTTCTAGGTTTGTATAATTTTAACAAATGATCTATTCAATGATATACCATTAGAGAAGGCCATCCCAATGAAATCTACACCTGTTGAAATTGTTAGTAATGATCACCTTATACATAAAAAGCAATCAGTAACAGCAAAAATCACCCACAATTGACATTTAGTTTCATTGTTCATACCAGGATTGGAGCTGCCTTGTGGGAGTATAACCATAGAAAGAGCATAGGATCAAATACCAGTCACATTTAACACCTCTAGACTCTAAATCAACCATTCAATGGCTCAGAAAGTGTGGAAAAATGGGCTTGATTTTTTTTCAATAAGGTTTAAGTTCTTCTTCAAGAACTGATCCTCAACCCTGAAAGCCCTAATGGTCATTGTTCTCACTATGGACTTGCCAAAATGATTTTCGATGGGTGATTTCATTGTACCATTTAGTCTCATCAGTTCTAGCAGAAGCAAAATAGTCTTCTCAAATACCACTACCTTGTCTCCTGAATTGTGCATCGTCAACATGCCATTACCCTCATTCTTCCTGCCATGATATGCATCATCGACATGCCATTTCCCTCATTCTTCCCACCACGCTGTGCATCGTCGGCATGCCATTACCCTCATTCTTCCCACCACGCTCCATAGAGGCCTTCCTCAATTTTTTTAATGTGATTGCTAATTCCTGTTATGATTTGCATCGTCGGCATGCCATTTCCCTCATTCTCCTGGCCACACGCCTTCCTCCTTAAATGATTTTTTAATGTGATTGCTACTTCCCGCCAAGCTCCATAGAGGCCATCCTCAAAATTTTTAATGTCATTGCAGCTTCATAAGGCACAAATTAGGCGCGATTTTTTAAAGCTATTAAACTCTCCATGTGGTGGGACTCTGTAGTGGCTTTGACAAATATTGTTCACAATTTTTATTTGTGCTCTTGTCAAATATAGTTTTCATTTAGTGATTCTTTTGAACCAAATTTGAATATGTATTTTTATTTTTGAGTGAACAAAATAAAAATAATATTCCATTAAGGCTCCATTAAGGGTTGGGAAAATAAAATGTTTATGTGTAAAGAGAGACAATCATGTTCGATACCACGAAAGGTAATATTTATTTGTGGAGAAATTTTGACAAGAGCGATAATAAATTAAGGTAAAAAAGGTTATTAAGGGAAAAAGAGTAACTAGTTAGTTGGTTGGTTTAAATTATTATTATCAATGTTGTAGTATTTGTTTAGTTCTTTATTTTCCCTAGCTAGGTTTAAATTCCTGATGAGACATTTGTGTTATCTTTATAACACTGGAAAAGTAGAAATCTCCAAGGAGCAGGACCACCTCACAAATGTATCTCCAAATGTCTTGACCCTTCTTACTAAATCACGTGTTATTAGTATATACTAGCGACATATTGGATATACTTTTGGGTTATAGTGGCAATCATTCCATTTCGTCTCAAGTATAGCTCAAATCACATTGATTAATTACGAGTGTTGGATTTCTCTATAAACTTTTCCTAGAAGTAAAAAAGAACACGACTTTCAATATAGAAGGGTAGTTTCTCCAACGAATTCGACCACTCCACAAGTGTATTTAGAGATGCCTTGACCCTTGCTAAATCGTATGTTATTATTATAGACTTGCAACATATTAAATATACTCTTAGGTTTGAGTGGAAGTCATTTCAGTTCATCTCAAATGTAGCTCAAGTTACTCTAATGATATATATATATATATATATATATATATATATATATATATATATATATATATATATATATATATATATATTGTTTTTTCTATTTATGACAAGGTTATTGAATATGTTAATATGTGTTGTGGTTAATCATTTTAATAGCAACTTTTATGTTGGTTTAGTAGTGATAGTATAAAAGTGTTTTAATGTTAGCATTATAGATGGATTCATGGACCCCTTTAAGGGGGTAATTGAATCCATCTACCTAAATTATAACATTACGGACAAGCGTCTCTAAATTTTAACACTTCAGATGGACTCAGAGACCCCTTTGTCTCTAAATTTAACAATGCAGATGGATTCAAAGAAAGGGGTCTATGAATCCATTTGCAATGTTAAACTTTAAACACAAAAGAGTATTCAGAATTTTAACACTATAGATGGATTCAAAGACCCATTTGTCTCTAAATTTTAACACTGCAGCTGGATTCAAAGACCCCTTTAGTGAAATGTAACACTTCAGTATCAAAATTGCAATTTTCCATATATGGAGTGACACAAATAACAATTACTAACGTAAATGACAATTTCATATACTTGTTGTACTTATTATTTGGTCATATTTTTATTCTTAGACTATAATAGTCATTTATGTTAATCATTATTAATTTTGTCACTTATTATCTAGTCATATATTTTAATCCTAGACTAAATTAGTCATTTATGTTAGTCGCTTTTAGTTTAGTCACTTATTATTTAGCCGCATATTTTATCCCTAGACTAAATTAGTCGTTTAAGTTAGTCATTTTTAGTTTGGTCACTTAAAATTGCTCAAATTTAGTAGTAATTCACTTGAAATAATTGCGGTGACTAACTTTTTTAGTCACCTAGTCTTTAATTTCATCATTTTCTACTAGTGCAGTGATGTCGCCATGTGAAGGTTGATGGCGTTGTTGTCAACATTTTGTCATGAGTGTATGATTGGTTATGTGTTCCCCATGCTTGTGTATGGTTCGTGCACGTTTGCTTAGATATTGTTACATATTGTACACACATTTCTTGTTTATGCTAGGTCATAAATTGGTCATGCTTGTGTATTGGTCATGCATGCTTTCTTATGTGATTCTATATGTTGAACATGCCTTGGTTCTCCATGATTGGTTATACATGTCAAGTGGATGCATATGGTCAAGCTTGCATTGGTTTGATTGAGGTTGTTGTGCATAAGGTCATTGTATGTAATTAGATCATCATAATGATATTGGTATGTTATGATGCTAATGTGTTGGATGAGATAGAGCAGTGGTACATATTATCAAGGTGAAGTTGCAACACTATACTTTGGGGTAAGAGAAAATCGTCATACAGGTATGTTAGTTAATGGATTGTGATAAGCATTAGGGTTATATGCATGTTTGTCATTTTATTGTGTAGTTACATGCATGGTAGATCCTAGTTAAGTGTGATCATATGCACGTGAGTTAGATAGTCATTTAGGATAGTAAATTGTTTTATATGCATTGTCGTTGATGTTATATGATAGTTAACTTGATGAGTATGTTGTAGGTTAACTTCTTGTTATATGTTAGTTAACTTGATGATTAGGGTTATTGAATTAAAATATTGATGTTATATGTATCGCATTGCTTTAGATTGGCTTATGAAGATGGTTAGGGTTATTAAATTCAGGTATGAGTCGACTTAATTGTGACATGTACTAATTTAGAATGATCGTACATATGTGATTGTTACACATGAATGACGAATTTTTATGATCTTATGATGTGAACATGATAGTTAGTTACTGTAATGAATATCAGGATCTTATTTATCTCTGAGTTGATATGTTGTGAAGTTATGTCGTGCTAATCTGGATTGATTGTGCAAAAAAGATAGCCTCCCCTAGGATTCATTAAGGTATGAGTTTGCTTATGTTGTCTACTTGGTGTTTGAATGTTTGACTATGTAATTTATTTGGTGTTTGAGTGTTTGGTGTATATTATGTCATTTATTTGTTATTTAATGTTTGATTAATCACATGATATGAGTATGTGTCTATAAGATTGCATGAAGAAATGAAATTGTTTTAAGATGGTTATACTAACACCATGTGTTGACATGACTAATGTGTACTTGAGTGTAAGTAGGCAATAGTGTAGCATTATATATTATGATTGAATAATGTGAGTTGATTTTTGATTATGACATGGTTGTTAGACTTAGTAAAGGTTGTATTCAAATTATTAGATATTATGTATTGATCTTTAATTATTAGATATTATGTATTGATATTTGAAACATGTGGCTGACGCATGTGTGTTCAGTTACAAGGCAGTGTGCTTGGAACAACAAGGTAAGATAAATGGCATATTGTTATTTATGCACTGATAGTTATGTGTTATGGAAATATGATGTAAGGGATTATATGGCAAGAGACTGCCATGAAATCTTGAATAAGGCTTGTGTTGAGCTTTCCTTGGAAGCACTGGGGACTCATGGGTATTGATTCATGGTGTTTGTTTACAGTCTTGTGGTTTTGGTCTCTTGTGTTTTGTTGTGTTTGATTTGTTGCTTTGTTTATGTCTAGTGTATGGCCATACCACTTTGTTACGGTGCCATATTTCCTTTGTTTTCATGTCCTTCTTCTTGTTTGTTCTTGTTCTTTCCTTTTATTTTTTTAGAGTATTGGGAATTGGTTGGGGAAAGAGGAAGCTAATGGAGCTCGGGTAGAGGTGTGGGGTACCCAACAGGTAATATAAGACACAAATGAAGCTTAGTACATGTATAAGGGAAGTTGAAGGTAAGAATATGACAACTAGTTGGATTGGTTTGGTCCATTGAGGTAAATGGAAGGTACCAGAACAGTCGCAAGAAAGGTAACACAAAAGGTAAAGTGAATGGATCTGAGGTGTTAGATGCCTTGGTTATGTTGGGAATTGTTGTTCTCAATGTTATGCATACTATGCACACATAATGGTAATTCTCTTAACCTAGAACTTATGATATCTCGTAATTATGTTGTGATCATGATTATGATAATGTCTATATATGTATGTATGTATGTCGTCTTTGACAAGGTCATAATTGGATCATAAGTGTTTAATGCCAATGTTTATATGTATATATGTATGTCGTTGTATGACAGGATTATGACTTTTCTATGCTAATATTATATATATGTATCTATGTCATTGTCTGACAGGGTTGTCAAGGATCATTCTTGTGGAGGAATTATTTCTTATGCAGGTTAATGGAATGAAGATTTTCTTAGTCTTATGAGGCATCAAGTGGGAAGAGTAACTCTAACAGATCTATGAGGTCAGTATCATGTGGACATGAATTGATATTGTATGCTTGTACTATGAATATGTTATGTTATGGGCAAGTAATGTTTAGGGGTACATCATATAAGTGAAAGTAGTGTGATCTGCGACATGCTAGGATAAGCATGAATAGTGGAAAGACACTAGAAGAAATTTTTCTTGTGGGGTCAGTGTGTGGTCTATGGATGTGCAGTAATATTGTTGTGTATATGTTGTGCATGTTGTATATTCAGTGATTGTACCTATGGTGATGTGTACATGTAACATATGTAGTATTGTGTACCTATGATGTTGTATGCCTTTTGTATATATGGTGTGGTGTCTATATTGCATATTCATTGCTAGGTATAGATGGTGCTATGTACATTGATATGCAGTCTTGTGTACATATCGTACTATGTGCATGTGGGATATGAGGGTTTGTGTGCATATGGTGTTGTGCACGTGTTGGATATGCGGTGCTATGTACATGTCGTATATGCAGTGCTATGTACATATGGTGTTGTGTGTGTATTCTACAGATGGTGTTGTGTCCATGATTGTACACATCATGTTGTGTGCATGGCGTTGTGTACATGTGGTGCTACGTGTAGGTGGTGCCGTGTACATGTCATGGATGTGGTGCTGTGTACATGTGGTGTCGTGTAGATGTCATGCATGTGGCATTGTGTACGTGGTATTGTGTACACATTGTACAGGTGGTGTGGTGTACATTTGGCATTGTGTACACGTTGTGCAGGCAGTGTCGTGTACATGTGATCACTAGTAAAAAATGACTAATTAGTTACTAAAAAAACAAGTAAAATTTGCATATAAATGACCATTTTTCAGTCGGTGACCAATAGTAGCTAATTTACAGTATCTTATAATGCGGCCAACTTTTAGTCATTTTTAGCTTAGTCATTAACCGGTTGTCTCAATTTTATTGTCTTAGTATATTTAGTCATTAATTGCCACGACTAATGACCAAATATACAACAAAATACATTACTATACAATCACCTGAGAGAACTAATTAATGACCAAATAAATATGACCAAAATGTTAGATCTCAACCTCATGGACTGAAAATAGGATTGATTTCCGAATCAGGGCAATAGATCTCGACCCTTGATCAATAGATCTACCCTGTAAGCCTGCAAAATCTTCTAATGTTAAAGACAACATAAACTAATTGACGGATATTATGGAAATATTTCTGCAAATATCAACTAGGGTGGATGTGAGTAAGCCAACGAAATTTATGGATTTCTAACTAGGGTGATTTAAGGCAGATCACTGAAAACTAGTCTCTCATGGAACCCTCCATCAATCTCAAAATTATTATGTGATAAACCCTCAGGATAGAAGGATGCACAGCTCTGATACCACTGTAAGATCCCAAACAACTAAATAATTAATAGATTTGGAACATCTCAGTATTGTAATTGAAAAAATAAGAAGCGAAACCCAGAACACACGGGATCTAAAAAGAAAGGTGCAACCCTTATTTATATTATTATCTAAAAGTAATACATGTTTGGATGATTAATCAAGAAATCCCCTTGCCAGATGGCATGCACAACTTCTTAACAAGACGACACTAAACATTGAAGCACAATTGTGGACCTTGAATGGATCCACCAAACAATTACACCCAAAGGGTTTTTGTCCCTGGGATCATACTAGAACTGGCCTCGCCAAGTTCTTAATAAAAAACACATATATAGATAGACTCTGGATGCCCTCAATGCCTAGCTCCTATCCCCTTTTATAGACTTGATGGTCTCTCTAGAACCTTTATTTTATTATTTTTCCTCGAAAATCGAAGTAGAATATTGTGGGCAAATATCATGGGTAAATACCATGGGTAGACACTGTCTATTTTGACCATATATAGAACACATAATATTACACACACTATCATTCATAAGTTGTCAAAGGGTTCACCCATATAAGTTTACTCATGTTAAACCCTACAATTGTGATAAGAAGGCCAAAGCCAAACTAGTAACATGTTTTTTTACTTTCTATGGAGGGTGGGAAGTTCCCTACCATTATTCTTAAAATCATACAATAGATTCAAATAATAATTTTGAAGAATTCATTTTTGTCTCCAAAAAAAGTATTTTGATTTATTAGGTATATTTTCATTATCAAAGCTTGTTTGAATTTTCCTTTATACCATATAAAAATGATTAATAAATTCTCATCTAAAGTTGATGTAAGCACATATTTAACAATATGACTTCAAAGAAAGAGAAATGTTTAAAAAGAAAACAATATGAGAAAATAGTTATTCCAAAATCAATTCTAGCTTATTTTTTTATGTCAATACTATTTATCAAACATTTAACAATTTCCTTCAAACATAAATTAAAAATCACCTCCATTCCCAAGCTAATCACCCAACACATCTAAAACAAAAAATTGACTGAGTCAACATAAACTTATAAAACAATTATCCTAAATATTAATAATAGTAAAAAATTACAAATTTGTGAAAGATTTTGATTTTCTTGTACTTTCACGGGAAGGAAAAAAAACTAAACTAAACTAAACAAAAATTTATATATTGTGTAAAATTTTCCCATACCCTAGTTGCCAAAAAAACCTAACGCTAAAACGAATTATATACTAGGACGACGATTGGCTCTTATGCCTCAAATAATTTTCCAGAGAGTTTGTACTAAGAGATTGGTAAACAACCATTACCCAATGAAAAGGATTGACATTTCCGAAATGACCATCGACTTTTTACCTCGCCCATAATGTATGAGAACACCATTCAAGGGATGTAGTCAAGATTGTGAGTAGCTTCTATGGTGAAAATGACTGCCCTCACTTATAAAAACATTGGGTGCAACCTTATACAAAGGGCTGAGCAAGTTGAATTGCATTCAACATGTCAAAGATATTTGTGAAACCAAATATAGCTCGCTGTGGAAGAATGTGTGAAGAAGCTAAACTAATATTGGACTAAACTAAAGCTATGAAAAATAAGTTGAACGATGAATCACTATCCACATACAACTCGCCCTCTCGAGCGGGACAGGCGGAATTTAAAAATGAAACATCACATCACATCACATCACGTGGTCAGATTTTAGATAAAGTATTGAAGTACTTTCACAAATCAATAACAACTCTCCCATGATTTGCATCCTCCCATTCCTTTTTAACTAACAGGATTTTGCATTTGTTTATTCGTGAAAGGGTAACCTGTCCCACTGCTTCTTGGCCATGGAAGCCATGTTTTATTATTAAAAACTATTAATAACTTAAATAATATGTATAATAAAATCAATATCTTTTATAATAATCAGTAAAATGAATTTTGATAAAAGTATATTCTTTAACTGAATTTTGATAAAACTATACTCTTTTAAATAATATTTAGAATTTTTATAATAATCAGTTAAATGAATTTTGATAAAACTATACTCTTTAACTGAATTTTGATAAAACTATACTCTTTTAAATAATATTGAGATTTTTTTTCTTAGAGACAGTTCATATTGAGGAGATATTCAGATGTTATGTCTCAATGAAAATTAGCTACTGAAAACTAGGATCTCTGCGTTTGTAAGTATTTTTCCAATTGTATTTGAAGCTATGCAACTGCAAAAAGAAAATTTTGCGAGCATACATGATGTTTCAGACAGTTGAGAGAATATTTAGTGGTTATATATTCATATCCTTTTTAATGACAATATCTAAATTACGGTTTTTAACTTTTGCAGGAGCCTGCGAACATGTCAGGGGATCAACTCAGCAACGTTAAATATGAAGAGGTAAATAACAGAACACTACCTTAATAGTAATAAATTGGCAGGCTGATTCGTTTCTTATAGGCTGATGTTCATTAAACTCAATTGTGATGCAGGAATTTATTCAAAGCTCGCGAGGAGTGGAGCTATTTACGTGCAGATGGCTACCGGCAGATAGAGAAGCCAAAGCCCTGATATTTCTCTGCCATGGTCAGCATCAAATAGATTTTCAATTTTCTGTATAGAGTATACATATTGATATCAATACAACACTATAATTTTCATCGCTATTTTTTTTATTGTTAATTTTAAGAATATTTTAGAATTGGATAAATTGAATTTTTTCTAGTTTTATAAGTTAAATTTCAAAATATTTCTGAAAGCTGTCATCGTTCACAAAACTTAAATGGTTGATTTTACTAGTATTTTAAAATTTGACAAATTACACTGGCTCTTGTAAGTTATAAGTTATGTTCAAAAATATCTCCAAAATCTACAATACCAATAAGTGTACCAAAACTTAATCAGGATTCCATTACTCTGTAAATTTGTTAAAGTGATTGAGGATTCCATCACTCTATAAATTTGTTAAAGATTTTTGGTTTCTATTGTTTAATTTGTTTCTTTTTCGTTATTGTAGGCTATGCCATGGAATGCAGCATTTTCATGGAAGGTACTTGGACCAGCTGTATCCCTGGTTATTTTGGTTCCATGGATTTCAAATAAATATGAACAAGATGTTGATTTCTCAGCTATGTTTCCTATTAATTTATCTTCAAAACTAACAATCCATTGGGCCTATTCACAGACATAGGGGTGAGGCTAGCAAAGGCAGGGTATGCGGTATTTGGTATAGATTATGAAGGACATGGAAAATCTGGTGGAACACGTTGTTACATTACAAACTTCGATGACCTTGTAACGGATTGTGCAACTTTTTTCAAAAGTGTAGCTGGTACGTATAATTGGTATGTTTGTATATTTACATTATTCTTAAATATTATAATGGGTGTCCAGGGGTATTTTACAGAGGACGTGTAAAAAATAAATAAATTTATTGAAATTTGAGCATACACACTAACAAAAACAATATGGATTATATTACAGAGAGCATTAAGTATAAAGAGAAAGCGAGGTTCCTTTACGGTGAATCAATGGGAAGAGTTGTGGCACTGCTCATCCATAGAAAGCAGCCTAACTTTTGGAATGGTGCAGTACTTGTTGCCCCTATGTGCAAGGTATTGTTTTTGAAGTATTTTTTACAGTAGGGATCAGTTTAACTTATTATCATCATCATTGTTGGACGTTATCCAATTCAAATTCCCTAACATTCATAAATATTATTTTCTGCTTACTACAGATTGCAGAAGCGTTAAAGCCCCACCCCCTGGTTATCAGCATATTGAAAAAGTTAACTGTCATAATCCCAACATGGAAGATTGTACCTATTGAGAACATTATAGATACTGGCTTTAAGGATCCAGAAAAGAGACAAATGGTAATAAATTACATTATTGATCATTATATTGGAATTTTTTATAAGTTTGGAGGGTTAGTTTATTTGATTGAGTCTCGTCCATAAATTATTTTTGCTATTGAAAAATAATGTGTTTCATTTTTTTAACATTTTGGAATCAATTTCTGTAATTCAAGATATGATCTAAAAATGTATACTATAAACTACATAGAAAAAAAATATGATTTGACTCTCTTAAATTATGAATCGACTCTCTTGATTTGCTGAAACACAGATTCGAGCAAATCCCTATATTTATCAAGAGAAGCCTCGTCTAAAGACGGGTTACGAGCTCCTCATGGCAAGTTTGGACATAGAGAAACGGCTGGACGAGGTACCGAATTTTGACATTGAATTCAATTATGTGTAGATTGTAACTTTCCTGGCGTTCTCATTAGAGAGGTTATAATGAATTATATGATGCAGGTGAGGTTGCCTTTTCTGATTCTTCATGGAGAAGACGATAAAGTAACAGACCCATCTGTGAGCCAATTGCTGTATTCTTGTGCCAACAGTTCTGACAAGACGCTGAAACTGTACCCTGATATGTGGCATGGTTTGACTTCTGGCGAACCCCTTGAGGACGTTGAATTGGTGTTCTCGGATATCATTGCATGGTTGGGCGAAAGAAGTGAAGCAGCAGGCCCGTGCCCTGAAAACGCCCACTTCCAAAACTCGAGCGTTTCTGAATCGGCCATGAAGTCGGCGGAAAGAGAACGCAAGCTTTCCAACGACAGCCTGTCTTCCAAGAAAGTACACAACGGATCTTGATGTGAAAAACCCGGAGAAACTTGAAACGAACTGGTTATAAGGTATACTGGTATGAAAATGTTTTCTTGGGTTTTACTCCATCACATCTTAACTTTCATTTAACCGACCGGCTCAATCCGTGGGATCTCAATAACTTTCATGTAACTGAACAAGGTGATTGAAAAAGTTCAGAAAGAAGTTGGATATGCCTCAGTGCGGTCCAATTATGGTCGCTACGCCGTAGTCTAACTAGCCAGAGGAATTGCTCTGGAAATCATGAAAATTTCGATAAGATTTTCAGAAAATCTGGCAGGAATTTTTCTAAATCCATGTTATAACTATCAAAGTTTAATATTTTGGGTGTCCTACAGGTTTTTGATGGTGCTGAATCCATTTCCAATGTCAAAATCAGAATTCAAACACTATTTCTGCAAGATTTTTTAATTTTTTTTTGACCTGGATTCCGACCAATTTTGACCGTCCGAGCAATTCCTCCGGCTCGTTAGACGACTCCGTAATAGTTTATAGGGCTCTCCGTTTACTAGTTATAATTGGGGTATGTGGGCAGTACCTAGCAGAAAATTGTACAGAGGACGGCCAGGGAGGCCAGCATAGGGATCTGCACCATTGACCTAGTCCAACGCATGGTTAGCAGATGTCTGTCATGGGTGATTGACATTGTATCCATGTTGTTATTGAATAACATGCCAAATCATAATATGTTTCTTTTTTTGAAGAAAAAAACCACGGTCTATTATAAAGATAAACCGTACATAATTCTGTATAACTTCTTTGTTTTGTTTATTAGTAAGTAAATTCCGTATATTATGTGTACTTAACAAAGATGAGGTAAAGTTAATTATTAATTTTACAAATCTTACTCCATATCTAACTGACAAATTGACAAATGCGGGAAGCAATAACAGAATTCTGAACATGTTACATGTAAAAAAACATAATAGAATGTGACATGGTTTTTTTTTAAATAGAAATTTTGATTTAGATGAACATGTTTACAATTTAGATGAGTATTGAGTATGAAATTGTAATGGTTTGATGAGCATCTAGTATGAAACTGTTTAAATTTGGTTATAAATATTAAACAGAAAGCAGAAATATTTTAATAAGATTTTGATTAACAAGACATAATTACCATGTTACGAATAAGAATAGACTGATTGTATAAATCACATATGTATTATCATTTTTTTAATGGAAAAGAATAATGTTTTTTGGGTGAAAAAATAAAAATACTTTTGAATAATAAAATATGCAATGCTAAAAATTTTATTATTTTATATTTATTATATTTATAGTCAAAATATATTTACTTTAATTAAGAATATATTAGGTATTTACTATTTTTTTTCTGCTAAAAAATCTTACTTTTGAATAACAAAATATTTAAGGCTAAAATTTTTATTATTTTATATTTATTTAAATTTATAATCAAAATATATTTATTTTAATTAAGAATGTAATAAGTATTTTCTATTTTTTTGGCTGCTAAAAAACTACTTTTGAATAACAAAATATGCAATGTTAAAAATTTTATTATTTTATATTTGTTTAAATTTATAATCAAAATATATTTATTTTAATTAAGAATGTATTAAGTATTTACTATCTTTTTTTAATGAAAAAGAGGAGTGTTTTTTAGTTGGAAAAAAAGTTAATTTTGAATGACAAAATCTGCTGATGCTAATTAATATTATTATTTTTAATTATAATCAAACTATATTTATTTTAATAAGAATGTATAAGTATTTGGAAGATCAAATTTCTTGAAATGCAGATTTTTTTAAGAATCCAAAATTTTGAAAAACTATTTGAATCTCAAAAACTTGATAAATCAATGGTTAAGATTGATTTATACTAACTTTATATAAACACATATTCATGTCCATGTCATTTTCTATTGTTTTATATAATAAATACACAATTGACATTGATCTCTTTAGATGCAAACTTGTTTTAGGATGTAAAATTTGAAAAAAAAAACTCACATCTCAAAAGTTTGAGAAATTCATGGTTAAGATGGATCTATAATAATTTTATATATACATATATTCATGTTTTATATAATATTAACATTACAATATTTTACTTAACATAGATATTGAAATGTTTTATTATGATCAATATTAAAAAAAAAAATGAGTGGCCATACTATGTCATACTGTCTTTATATATATGTTTATATATAATTGGTATGGAAATATATTAGTTAACGTGGATATTTAAATAGTTTATTTAAATTATATCTAGAAATATTTTTAAAAAGTAAGAATTATACTTTACTTTTAATTACTTTACTTATTTATTTGTAAAGTTATATATATAAACCATAATTACCAAATTAGCCCAAATTAAAATAAAAAAAATTAGAAACTCATTAATGCAATATGAATAACTAATGATTCATTGAAATTCTATTAGGTTTTTCTATGATGTTGTCCATTTTGACACCTCCTCAATGAAAGCAATAATCTTAAAGTAAGAATATTTTCTAAAGAGTTAGGAGTGCTCAACTGCTCTTATGGAGTTTCTGGCCGGAGATGAAACAGTTTATGGTGGCCATGTTGGGCGTGCTCAAGTGATAGTATGGAGTTTCAGTGTTTGGTTGAAGATGAAAATGTTAGGTATGTTTTGATTTTGTGAAGGGATGGCTCTATTGAATTTAATGGACATAGACTATATATATATATATATATATATATATATATATATATATATATATGTTTGAACACATATAGAAGAATGTAGAGATTGTCTATAATAAAAATTAAGAAAAAGAAAGAAAAATAATTTTCAGATTGCAAAATTTTATTTTTCAATTTTATTTTTGCTTTTATTTTCAAAAATTTCAGGGAAATAAATTTAAATTAGTGATTTTTGTATTTATCTATTAGAAATAAATTTTGGACAAATAAAATTTGAAACCAAAGAACCATGTTAAATTTATGTTCTTGGAGGGAAGAGAAAATGTGAGTTTTTTTTTTAAACTTCTAATGATGTTATATTATTTAGAGTTATTAGAAATTATTTAAAATGACAATCACCATAATACTTATCATAATACCTTATTGAAAGGAAAACAAGTAAATGTATCATAATACCTTATTGAAAGGAAAACAAGTAAATGTATTTGTATTCAAATACTTGAGATGTATAGTAAGGAAAATTTTGAAGAATGAAAATTTATCTTAAATTTTAAAATCTTAGTGAATCTTACTAGTCCCTAACATACAAACTATAAAATATGTAGCGATAAATTTGTAAAAATCAACCACTAATTTAACTACTGCAAATTTTCATTTAATAATATTTACGCCGGAGGCGTTTTCCATTGCGGGGTTGGGGTGTGCAAAGCCATGGCGCATGGAACCAATGAAATTTAGCCACGTGTACGGGGTCTGATTGGGCAGTGGGAATCTTAATGTTGGCGTGCGTGAATGCGGCGGCGGCTGCTGCTGAGCCTGAATGGCTTGAGCATGAATTTCGTGATGTGGAAGAAATCGTTCCAGGAGCTGAGACACGATCCGGCACTTGCAGACCCCCCACGTCGTTTTGCAGCAAAATAGTGAGACCCCCGTGATCAGAATCGGGCGCCATGCCCATCGTTTGGTCTGGCTCTGGACACGGTGGATACAAATTTAACACACCGAGTTGAAAACCTTCTTTGAAAACCGTTTCTATGTAACCTGAATTCAGTCCCAAGCTTTCAGATATTGCTCCCATCAATCTCAGAGCCAATTTCCTTGTTTCTTTGAAATATCGTCCCGCAACCTCTCTGCGGCCATAAACTCGATTCAATTGAAATATCTCCTTCCGGCGTTCCCTTGCACCCCCGGTGCAATTGCTAGTTTATAACTTATTACACATTTTTATACCCATTTGATAGAAACTTTTCGCAACAAACATCAACCACCAATTATGCTACTCCAGATTTGGAAATGGAAATGGAAATGAAAAACTTTAATGCAGAGTTCATATATTAATATTTTATAACTCCTTTTCGCATTTTGACACCCACCCATATGACTGTGGACAGCCGCTCGAAACCGAAAACAATAAAATACTAACGCAAAGTTGCACAATGTCAACTTCACTCGTTGCTTGACCTCAACGATGCAAACCAATCTGATGTAAAGAGAAGCCAACTAATACATCACATCGATTGCACGAGATATATTATGCTGCGATGTGATTACGGCGGATCGTGAAGATTTATGTCAACGACCCTGGTTGTTGGGGTTGGTGTAAGGTTCACATTTCTCTTCTGCATTGGGATTGGTTTAAGGTACACATTTCTCTTCTCCGTTATGGTGGTGGGTATTGCCTCTTGGATCGATCAAATCAAAATATCGTGGTAAGGAAAGCATGGATTGTTAGTTGATTGGGACAAAGCTTGGGTTGCTAGTTGATTGAGACATAGGCGTTTTTTTAATTGTAACAGTCGTTTATTCATAGTGACGGATTACATTAAATTTTTTTATTAGTATAGTTTATTTAGGTTATAAATTTATTTGGAAAATAGTAGAAATTTTAGTATGATTTTTGTTAAAATTTGGCAGAAATTTTAGGAAATTTTTGTCTCGTCTAGGTAGGAAAAGCCTAAGTCACAAACAATAAAAAATTCGTCCAGTTTAACAAGGCTTCATATTTGCTCCAAAAAAATGGAATTTCTGGTAAATTTGACAAAATCCCACATAAATTTTGGGAAATTGGGGTTACAATTGTGGAATTTCAATATTTTGGGTGCCCGTAGGATTTTTTATAGTGTTGAATCTGTTTCCACCATCATCAAAAAGAGGGTTGAATCACTCCTTATGTTATATTTGTTGAGAAAACATCATTCTAGCGATTTCCAAAATTTGGCACCTTCAGTAACGCCCATAAAAATGTTTAGACATTCAAGTGAGTGGGTATTTATTCACCATGCACTCAAACACCTCACACTATTTATAGCTTGGTCATGTCACTCCCATTGAAAGATGTAAAGAAGAGTCATTCTTATTTGTATAAATTATTTATTTCCATGTAATTTTTCAGGGATTTTAAAGCCTTAGTTCTCTATCCTTCAATCATGAATTTTGTATTTAGTTTGAATTTTTTATATAGTAAACTAGTTAAGTAATGCCTCACTTGGCGAGGGATGAGCCTTTGCATGCATATAACCTCATGGACTATTGTATTTGGTTGGGACCCCTCTCCCAATCCATTAATTTACTTGGTAGTCATCTTCCAAAGACATGATGAATCCATAATGTTTGTTGGGAATGATTTCCATTCTTTACTAGAAGGCGCTGTGAGGCCACTAATGGAGAAAGTACACTATCATTCATAAGTTAGCAAAGTGTCCACCAATATAGGTTTCCTCATGTTAAACCCTGCAATTGTGATAAGAAGGCCAAAGCCAAACTAGTGAGATGTTTTTATGCTTTCTTTGGAGGGTGAGAAATTCCCTGTCATTATTCTTAAAATCATACAATAGATTCAAATAATAATTTTGAATAATTCATTTTTGTCTCAAAAAAAAAAGTATTTTGATTTATTAGGTATATTTTCATTATCAAAGCTGTTTGAATTTTCATTTGTACCCTAGAAAAAAATTAATAAATTCTCAACTAAGATTGATGTAAGCACATATTTAACAATATGACTTTAATGAAAAAGAAATGTTTAAAGAGAAAACAATATGAGAAATTAACAATACCAAAATCAAATCTAACTTCTTTTTTATATCAATATTATTATTTGATCAAACATTTAACCATTTCCTTAAAACATAAATTAAAAAATACCTCCAGTCTCAAAATAATCACCCAACACATCTGAAACAAACAATTAACCAAACCAAGACCAACATAAACTATACAACCTTAAAATAATTAAAAAATTACACCCTTATAAAAGATTTTCCTATACTTCAATTCACAAGAAAAAACCAACACAGAACCCCAAAAAAACAAAGAAACAAAAAACAACTTAAACAAAATAACTAGGGTACCTCCTATACTCTAGTTGACCAAAATAACTAGCACTAAAACGAATTATATACTAAGACGACTATTGGCTCTTATGCCTCAAATAATTTTCCACAGAGTTTGTACTAAGACTTGTAAACAACCAAAAAGGAAAATTAGATATTAATAATTATATAAGACGAACACTAATGCGCATTGAGATTTATATGTTTAAGGTAAAAAAACCATTTATGATCAATTCTTTTAACACAATTGCTTATATTAAACTAATAACTAAAGATAAAAGATAAAATTATATAAAGATTATTTATATAATGATAAAATGATATAAAGACTATTTATAAAATAATGAATGTATTTTTTTCAGAAGGAAAAAAACGCGGTTTTTTTATATTATATATGCAAAAACAGTACATGATTCTTGATGATTTTGTGCACAACATTATTGATAAAAGGAGCTGTGAATAGAAAATAGATGTTGAAAAACAGTACATGATGTACTAACTGCTTGTGTGCATAACATCTCAGAAAAAAGGAACAGAGAAAAGAGCTTAGGAGTTGCAGTGTACATATAAGGAGCTGTATATATAATCTACATGTTTCTAGAGATGATTGCCCCATATATCTGTGATCCGTCATTTAAAACACTGTTAAAAAATAGTAATCGCCCCCACCTGCAAACACTACATCATCATTAACCGGCTCACTTGAACCTGTTATAAGAAAACAAAACTATATTCTGGCTTGCTTGTTGAAAGAAGATCTTTGCTGGATCCAAAAGATGATAAACTGAGAACGCCAAAGACATAGGAAAAGGTTGGCATAAAAATCATGGGATGGGCAATCTATCAGCTCAAACCACCTGGCCATTCAGAAAATGAGTAATCTGCATATAACCGAACTCCATCAGGACCCCAGCTTTTGACAGTCTGTTTGCCCTTGTATTATTCTCTTTATAGACATGCATCATGGGCAGATACTTAGGACCATAGCAATTTTGTTCTATTAAGCGAACCAATACATCAAGAAGAAGAGAGGGTAGAGCTGCCCGAGATTGCTTGTATAATAATCTCCAAATCACCATATATATGTATGTCCTCCAGACCCAAGTTCCTCACAGCCAAAAGACCTGACCATAGAGCCATCAAATCCGCCAGATTACTTGTGCCACTTCCACCTTTCCAAAAAATATGAATCCTCTCTTCCTTGGATAGCTTGACCCAAGCCCCGCATCCCATCCACCCATCAACACAAGCACCATCAAAAAAAAGTGCAGGAAGGGAGATAGGGTGAGGTCTAAGCCTTCTAGATCCATCAACAACTGACTCTGACTCATTTGGGATCACCCTATCATCTATCCACCACATAATAGCACTGTAAATGCACCCAGTATTAAGAGGCCTACTCTGGAATATATTATGGTTCCTGTGAGCCAAATCTCCCATATAAAGAAGACAGGAAAGGATTGGAACTTCCCCTTGTGCTGATCCCACCTATTCGCCGCCTCCATAAAATTCGCAGGTGTCCATGACTCTCAAATGATATAGGGATTAAATAGCCTCCAGATATTTATGATCACTGAGCATGAAAATAATATGTGTTCAATCGATTCCCCATCTAGGTGGTAGAAAACGCACTCTCCCGGACCAGATACACCCCTCTTTTGAAGACCGTCCCAAGTGAGAATCTTCCTCCTCAGGATTTTTGTAGGTATATGTCTTTTCCAATACTTCTCAAACTCTAAAGCCGACAGCTCCAAATTTGCAGTGATGTTGATATTCAAATAGATACTTTTTACCATCGGAGCATCATTTTTAACCTTCCCGCCCCAAACAATTTTATCTCCATCATTGGAGAGGCATAGACCAACCATCTATATTTTATTCACAAACATCGACCATTCCACAACATCTGACTCAGAGAGCTCCATCTGGTTTGCAGATTTAAGGATGGACGCACTGTGGTCCTAGTAATGTATCGCTTGAGATAAAAAAATAACCCCTTCTGTGCCAACCAGTGTAGCAATTAGAGTAAAGGTTATAAACCAAAAATTAATTTGGAAACTCTTAAATCTAAACTATTGAAAAAAACACATTGAGAATTTGTAATGCCAAAACAAGAGTGCAAATTATACACTAGAAAATGGTTTGGAAACTCTTGGGATCATGTAATCACATAGCATTGATGATTTTCTATGTGATACTGTGCATCCTAAATTATGGTATCCAGTAGCAAGAATAGTTGTAATTAATCAATTACATTTCATAGGGGTATGTTGTTGGGTGAGTTACAAAAGTACTGAATGCCACCAGGTGCTTAATAATGTCAATTAAAGACAGCCTTGTTATGCCTTACCGATGAAGAAGGTTGTTATTCTTTATAAATGCTGCACAGAAAACCTTGTTGGATGCCTTACACCTTTGAGCTGGGAAAAATGATCCTCACAGATAGGTGACTCATGACCTTGGAACTTCTATCAGTGAATCATGATGGCAAGTCATATAGCCTACCTTTTAAGCCTCAGAGTAAGGAAGCAACTATGGGCCACGCTCAAGTACCCTTGAATACAAATTAAAAAGATAAGAGCACCCAACTATAATCGTTGGCAACCAATCATAGACTTCAGGGTTTTCAAAAAATGAAATACTATAAAAAGTACTGCCTTGCCCTGTTTCCTTTCTTAAGGCACATAGTCCTTTGTTATGAATGTCCTACTGGTTGTCAGTTTCAAGCCTTCAGTAGGTTGAAAGTTGAGTTAGGGATAGATGGCTTCTAATATGACAAGATGACCCTAAGAACTCCTCTCAAAGCTCTACTAGCATATACTAAGACTCTTTATTGTCTTATCCAATCACTATTTAAAATGGATGCCAAAGAATCTATCTTTTATGGCTCCTCTAGTCGCTCTCAAATTACCAAGACCTGAGATTGTCTTGCTTCTGCATACATATACATCTCTGATTCCCTACCGACAGAATACCAAAAATAAAAATAAAAATAAAAATTGATAGAGGGTTGTTACAGATTTTTTCTTTGTTTTACATTCTTTTGTGTAAGGATCACCTATTGACTTAACATCACGTTGTAATTTACCCAAAGATTTCTTGGTAAGAACTACAATACATGGAAGCAACATATGTTGAGAATATTTGAGTACAAGTGATTGGTTGCTATTGTCCTAGGTAAAGATACTCGACCACAAGTTGTTGGTAGAGATTGGGACAAGTTTGATGAGTGGCCCAGTAGCTTGCAACTTGGTTTTTGGACTCTAAAGGCCATTTAGAGACATATAGTTTATGTGTTATGTTGCTGGTATGTATTGTACTTAGTGCCATTTTGACATATTCACCCTGACATGGTATAAAGAGGAACAAACTTTGCAGATTTTGTCTCTAGTGGATTGGAATCTTAAAAGTATTTTTTTCATTAAAATTTTAATTATTTTGTGTTTTTTTAAAAGTGGGTCCATTGAGTCTGGTTTGATAGGTGTCCAGTTCAAAGACCAGTTCCAAGTTTTAAAACTATGATTGGGAGTATTGTACCTTGATATATAGTATTGCCTATTATTGATATCTTCATTAGAAGTCTTGTGTATTGATTAATGGATTGCCGGTGCAGTTGCGTCTCATCTTCTATTTTGGTTTGCTTTTCATCGTCTTTAATATAAAAGTTGTCTATTGTTTTCATTTCCTATGAAAATTCTAATACATTTTATTTATTTGGACTGAACAGCCCTCCAGTTGTTGCAAAGTGTGTAGCACTTCTCAAATGATATCTATTTAGGTGAGTTTATTCTAGTAATGTTTCGTATAGTTCTTGTTCTATAGTAGAGATATGCAATAATTGGTTCCTTTTTCTTTTTACATTACGACTCAAGTTTATATGAAAATATTCTATTGCTTCAGGTAGATATCATTAACAGATTTTTTGACTTGTAAAAAAGATGAAATGATAGACAGTTGTCTTTATTGTGTTATCAAACACTTCAGTTTTGATGATACATATATTAAGTATAGATATTCAAGATGTATATACAGTTTGTTGTCATATGGTTGTCACATGTGTAAATATTGCAGGTATTATTTGTGTGTGGGTTTGTGTCCATTTTTTAATTTCTTCTGAACATACGTTGCCAAAATAATATAAAATAAAGTATCTTTATCCTCTGTCATTTTCAATTGGGGATACTGAGCCAAATATATTTGCAAAATTTCCTCTTGATTTTTCAAAATTTGATTCTTCTGAACATACATTGCCAAAATAGTTATAAAACAAAAGATTGGTTTTCTGTGTGTCATTTTCAACAGTTAATATAGACCCAATTGCATTTGCAAAATTTCCTCTGGCTGTTTCACACATTTGATTCTTTTCCCCAAATATTTGATGGTTGATGTAGGTATATAACTAGGATAGAGACTCTAGAGAAGATTGATTTGTTTTGTGTGAATCTAATTGTTGAGTGCAATGCCGTTACCAACAAGAATGCTTCTCCATGGGTGCAGTCTACAAACAGTCAGCATGTATCATCGACTGCATCTATCAATTCATCTTCTCCAACCTCAACATCTGCACCATTTGCCTCAGGAGATCTTGTTAAGTCGTTGAATTATGTTCATGGTTTGGTTTCACGACATATTCCAAGACATTCATTTCAGTCAGCATTGTTTTCTGGAAATTATCATGCTAAGAGTACAATCACATCCTTGAGAAGCAGATTTTTTTGGTTCTCCAGTCAGTCCAGGTGGCACTGTAAGCAGAAGTTCTCCTGAGAATAAAGAGGCCAAAAATTTGGATATCACGAATATATTAGGCCTGGAAACAATTAATGAGGATAACAACAATTATATTGTTCTTGATGTTCTGAAATCAAGATGGATTGTGGATAGGCACCAGCAAAGTTGGACCCCATCTCCTGTTATGACGGACAGGTATTTCTTTCATTTAGATTTTCTTCTCTTTTTTTCAGGTCCTACATGAGCAACAAGATGAACATGTAAATGAGCTAGGTGATTTTGCTACTTCCAAGTTAATTGGGCTAGATGAAGTCAATACTTTTGTTGGTTCTTGATAATGAGATTCATCTATGTATTGCCCTTTTATTTTCTTTAAAATTCTGTGTCATTGGAGAATGTCAAAGAGATGCGCCACCCCTATGATGAGGTTGTTGCATCCTATTGGATGATATGTTGCACCCATAGTTTTAAAAACCAGAATTGGGTTTTTGAACTGGCCCATCTATCTAACCAGGTTTTGAATTGGATTAAATGAGGCAGATTTGAAAAGTAAAATACATGAAATATTTATTATATATCATTGACTGGCTTCACATCCATAGAGCTTGATTTGCTTTGATTAAAGGGAATTATTTTAACAGTTTGATCCAATATGCTTGCTGTTAAGTTGGGAACAATAGAGATATTTTAACAGTCTTAATGATGGAGATGATAGTTGTAACCACCCTTGTCTATTGTCCAATACTACACACCTATTGATCCTTGAGTGTATTGTATAACATTGATCCACAGTCCTCAATCATGTTTTCTAATGCATTCAGTTTACCTCCAATAATTTCTACTTGAAACACCTTAATGTACTGAATAAAAAGTAAAATTCTACACCACATCTTAATGTAACATATGAGATTGCTTTCTTTCCCTTGTTTCTTGGTACCAGTTCTGTATGTGTGGACATTGCCTGTTGCATGGTTATCTCCATTACAAATACCATTCCCAGTAGACTGTTTCAGATTCCATACTCAGCATATTTGTCACCTCACTTGCTTCGAGTTCAAGTTTACTGAGTGGACAATCTTCAGTTTCTTAAAACATTTCGTTGCATTTCTACTACACCAATGTAGCATTTTTTTTACTGCAAAACTTGATCCTGAACATCCATCATAGCTTTTTCTATTTGTTCTCCATACTGCCTACTCAGTTCCTTGTAACAATCCTTATGAGCATGAAAATAGAGGTACCTTGAAGAAAGTGCATAACAGATTTTAGGTGCATGGTCCAAGCCTCTAAAACTTCACACAAGAGCTACCACAGGTCCGGGGGTAGCCTTCAAGGTGACTGCAATTCAAGATTCTACACAGTTCAAACTTCAAATTGCTTCACATAATGCTGCCTCTGCGGCTAGAAGAGAGGGCCTTATATAAGGCCTCTTGGCCCTTAAACAATCCTCCATGGTTCTGAAATTCCAAGCCACACAGATCTGAAGAGATTAATGAGGTCAGAGGTCTTTATTACCACAGATGGCTGCCAAAATAATTTGTTGTCCAATTTTGAGAAGGAATAACCCAAACAAATAACTCTTATGTCCTCCTCACCTCGCTGTTCTGTGTTTTCCTATGCTTGTCTTAGCTAAGTGCTCACCAGGAAACCTATTCAACATGAGATCTATCCATTAAGTCATGCCATAAAGTAGGAGTTCCCTCTGTTGAACCATATACAGAAATATGTGAAATACTTCTGCAATATTTAATGGTAGTCAATATTCGGTAACATTTAACAACATAACTACCAAATACTTTATGACAACGGGAGTACTGTCTTCTACATGACAATGAGCTTCATGCATATGCACATCTACTACTAGTCCTTGCTCGAGATGTTGCAAAACTCTCTCGTTACTAGGAACAAATCTACAGCCATCTGCACTCCCCACATCATAGGATGGAGTTTTTTGAGCTTCCAATAACTCCTTCAACCTCCTTGTAACCAGGGTAGCCTCTTCAATTTTTGTTGAAGAATCATCTTCTGATGTTGAATTAAAGCTTGAAGTGTACACATCTCATATTCATTTTTCTTTCCTGTATTCCTAAGTTGTAGAAGCTCCCTAGTTTTCTTCACATAGTTTTGAGTTTTCAGTGTGACATCAACAGTGAGCTTTGCACATCTGCGAACATTTTTTCCATAAGTGCTTTTCCCCTTAGGATAAAAATCAGTAGCCTCATATTTGAAGGACTTGGTAAAGAAGTGGCAATCGTTCTTGTAACTAGTTCAATCGTTACAAGAAATTACAGCAATCCTTCTTTGAAGGAGCAGATTAATAGATTTCAATTTTCCAAAAGAGAACTACATATATACTGGTGCAGGTATTGGCATAGCATGCCTTGCAATGTTACCCATCAATGGGATGTCAATATTCGGTAACATTCAACAGCAGAACTACCAAATAATTTATGACAACGGGAGGAACGCGTTGTCCTTTGCGCCTACGGTTTGTAATACCTTGTAACTTGTAAGCAAGAAAATATGCTGTGGTGAAATGGTTTTCTCTCTCTCTATATATATATCCTGTAGTTTCCTACTACCACTATAAAAGTTAGACGCAAAAAGCTAGAAGTTAGGCTATGGTGCTTAGTATTTGCAAGGGGTATGGATTTTCTATATCTATGTATTTTGTAATTTGCTACTACTGATGTGGTTTGGATGTAACAATATTTTTAGATTGTATATTTATAGATAAATATAGAACGCTTTTATTGCCTATTTCAAAATTCCTAAACCCTTGATGTGTTTAGATGTAGGCTATTACTAGGTATTTAGATGTAGGCTATTACGTGTTTACATGTACACATTTAACTTAAGTGTAAAGTTGTATAACTATTGGATTGATATTATAAGAAAGAGGGGGAGGGGTCTGTTCCATGTTGAAGTGTTGATATCCAAATCGCTTCTTTATTGATTTTTAAAAAGAGCTCCAGAGCTCACAAGAAGGATCAGAAAATGAGCAATTTTTTTAACGTTGAAAGAATATGTGTCTTCTTTTTTTCATACAAAATGCTGAGTTCCTCAAGGGTCATGTGGAAGGAGATGAAAAATAAGTCGGTATGTTTAGATCCTTAATTTTATAGTTGAGAACCCAACTCATGGATGAAGAAGTAGAATGCAAGATTCTGTTACTATATGTAAGGAGATGTACCTTAATGTCAAGGGTTGTATGGTTAAGTAATATGGAAAAATTGGACTTGGGAATAAACTTGTGGGGGTTAACAACTTTGAAATTCAGCAACTCGGGAAAACAATGGAAATGACTTGGCAAAAAATGGCTAAGCATTAAAAAATGAAAAATATTTCATTTTTTCATTTAAAACTATGTATAAACTAGAAACAATATATAATCATATTGCCATACCATATGAAAAGAAGATACATATATAAAAGGTGTAAGATGCCAAATGATCTAGTATCTACTATCAATGCCTCTGCTCCTTTAGTGGGCATATGTATTGGGTCATCCTCTAGTAGTGGAAGGTTTTGTGGCTGGAGTCAAACATAGTGGTGGGTACTGAGTCTAGTACAATACTTTGTCCATCCTGTAGTGGCTGGTTAAGGACATCCTCTACTGCCAGTGATTCCTGCTCATACTTGACATCTACCCAAGCAGGGAAATCCATGAAAGGTTTATTGGTACTGATTAAATACTCCAGTGTTTTTTTTGAAATTGTGATTTTTTCAGAACTCAGAAAAACTTGCGATTTGTTTGGGATATTTCTTGGGATGGGCAAATCGGAAAAAATAAATATATTCCAATCTTTTGGCAAAATTTTCCGCATTATTATAGAGAATATAATATTCATTGACATTGAGATGCAGGGAAATAATTATACATTGAGGCAAAATTTGCAACCTGTTTTGCTTCAGAAGCTTATACCAGTTTTCCCATCACATTTGACATAGAAAAATAAATCTTTCGCTAGAATTAACAAGGAGAAACTAATCCAGAAAGGGAAAAAATGGAAGTAGACGGATGGTTGCTTTGTCAAACAAAATAATGATCTATTCACAATTCCAATCTTTTGGCAAAAAAATTTTAACGTTGACAGAATGTGTCCTCTTTTTTTCATACAAAATGCTGAGTTCCTCAAGGGTCATGTGGAAGGAGATGAAAAATAAGTCAAGGTATGTTTAGATCCTTAATTTTATAGTTTATAACCCAAATCATGGATGAAGAAGTAGAATGCAAGATTCTGTTACTATATGTAAGGAGATGTACCTTAATGTCAAGGGTTGTATGGTTAAGTAATATGGAAAAATTGGACTTGGGAATAAACTTGTGGGGGTCAACAACTTTGAAATTCAACAACTCTACTCCTTTAGTGGGCATATATATTGGGTCATCCTCTAGTAGTGGAATTTTCTGTGGCTGGAGTCAAACATAGAAGGTGCCTATTATGATGGATGTATCATGATTTACCCCACAATCTGAGGTGGTTGCATTGCTTGCTTACATATTTTCTCCTATTTGTCTATGTAAACATGTGTTTTAGGGTGTAGAGAAACCATTCTTTAAAAATAAGTTGACTTGGAGAGAAGTGAAAGTTGGTTATGCAATCAGTCAGTGTTGCATTCTTCTATGTTTGGGTCAAGGAAAGGAGTTTCATAAATCTGGGATTTCTAGGCATTTACAATTGTATTGAGTTGCATTAGGGGCTTGGATTTTATGCTGCATATGTATAGGGATGGGTTTTCCTGAGGTCAACAATGGATGCCCCCTTGTGTCATTACACCTTAGACATATCATTTTGGTTGTACATTTTCGTCTTTCCGATGATTATTGCATGGATGGAAATTTTGATATGTATTCATGCCATTGGTACACATTTAACTTAAGTGGAAAGTTGTATAACTATTGGATTGATATTATAAGAAAGAGGGGGAGGGGTATGTTCCATGTTGAAGTGTTGATATCCAAATTACTTCTTTATTGATTTTTAAAAAGAGCTCTAGAGCTCACAAGAAGGATCAGAAAATGAGCAATTTTTTTAACGTTGAAAGAATACGTGTCTTCTTTTTTTCATACAAAATGCTGAGTTCCTCAAGGGTGATGTGGAAGGAGATGGAAAATAAGTCAAGGTATGTTTAGATCCTTAATTTTATAGTTGAGAACCCAACTCATGGATGAAAAAGTAGAATGCAAGATTCTGTTACTATATGTAAGGAGATGTACCTTAATGTCAAGGGTTGTATGGTTAAGTAATATGGAAGATTTTTACTTGGGAATAAACTTGTGGGGGTCAACAAATTTGAAATTCAGCAACTCGGGAAAACAATGGAAATGACTTGGCAAAAAATGGCTAAGCATTAAAAATGCAAAATATTTCATTTTTTCATTTAAAATTATGTATAGACTAGCAACAATATATAATCATATTGCCATACCATATGAAAATAAGATACATATATAAAAGGTGTAAGATGCCAAATGATCTAGTATCTACTATCAATGCCTCTGCTCCTTTAGTGGGCATATATATTGGGTCATCCTCTAGTAGTGGAAGGTTCTGTGGCTGGAGTCAAACATAGCGGTGGGTACTGAGACTAGTACAGGACTTTGTCCATCCTGTAGTGGCTGGTTAAAGACATCCTCTACTGCCAGCCACTCCTGCTCATACTTGACATCTACCCAAGCAGGGAAATCCATGAAAGATTTATTGGCACTGATTAAATACTCCAGTGTTTTTTTTGAAATAGATGCCTAGGTGCTTAACAATTTGTATCAGGGCACTTCTTTTGGCCAAAAAAGGGGCAGATGAAGAGTTCGACTCATTGTCATTATATATGCACATATTCAGGGCATCTTGACCGCAGATTTTTTCAATTCTGTTGTCAATCTCTTATAAATTCTGCACTTTGATTTTTATTATAATTCCGTGCAGAGTTGAGATTGTGAAGCAAAGATCAAAGGTTTTAATTCTGTGTATAAACGGGTCACCACCATCACCACCACCACCATGAAGAGGTCAGTCCTTTTGACGAGGCACTGATGTCTTGCCTTTGTTGTCCATGTTATTTGGTGAGCTCTGTATTCCGAGGCATTGGGCGATGCTTCTCTATTCTCTGCTACCCTTTTCTCCAGTGCTTTGGCCTTCATCACCAACACCACCATCACCATCATTGATTTCACTAGCTACCCAATTTAGGATGGCAACATCTTTGCGGTTTTGGCACTTTCCTTTTCTAAGATTTATTTTAGCATCTTGCCAGATCAAGAACATTGCAGAAATAGTTGAAGTTGAGATTGATTTTTTGAATAGTGGTGAATAAGCCATGTTTAGGGCATATAATTGACTAGAACTTTTCAGAGCTAGTTGAGGTTACAGATTTATTTTCTAAATGGTTGTGAATAAAACATTTTGGGGCATATGTTTGGCAATTATTTGGAGGATAATTTTCCATAATTGGTGTTATTGATTTGATTTAAATTTCTTCGATGGATTTTTTTTATTGGTTTGTATTCTATTGGTGTTTTGCATCACAATGGAGCTATGTGCAAGCCAGATTGGTTTGCTTATAGAATGTATTCTGGAAAAAATTCTAGAGAGGATATGGTTGGCTATCCTTTCTGCCTTTTTGTTGAACTTTACTTTCCTTGTGGATCTAAATGAGGTGGTATCAGTGATGGTAAATAATTGCATTGGACATACTCAAATCTCATTCATTGCATTGTATAGAGAGAAGCAAAGTGCTCAGCAACCCCATTAGAGCATCTTAAACTTGGTGCTCAGCAACCCCATCAGAGCATCTTAAACATGGTGCTCAACAACCCCATCAGACCATCTTAAATCTGGTGCTCAACAACCCCATTAGGGCATCTTAAACTTGGTGCTCAGCAACCCCATCAGACCATCTTAAACTTGGTGCTCAGCAACCCCATCAGACCATCTTAAATCTGGTGCTCAACAACCCCATTAGGGCATCTTAAACTTGGTGCTCAGAAACCCCATCAGACCATCTTAAATCTGGTGCTCAACAACCCCATTAGGGCATCTTAAACTTGGTGCTCAGCAACCCCATCATACCATCTTAAATCTGGAGCTCATCAACCCCATTAGGGCATCTTAAACTTGGTGCTCAGTAACCCCATCAGAGCATCTTAAATATGGTGCTCAGCAACCCCATTAGGGCCAACTTATTGATCCTCCTAATAATTCTCACAATGTTCGAAAGAAAAAATATGAAAATTCCTATTTTATTAAGCAACAACAACATGAATTTATATTAACCTTAGCTCTGTTCTATGGATCCATCTTAATATTAACACTGTTTAATGATAAAATAAACAATGAGATATACAGTATCGGTTTTTTATCTTTCTTGAACCAGGGTTAAGATGAATGCTAAATACATCTTATATACATCAATTGATAGCATTGGAAAAAAAATTACATTTCAAGCTTTCCCACTGAGCAGTGGAAAAACACTAAATAGTAAAACAACATCTGCAGCTTCAGAATTATGGAATATAATGATCAAATAGTTGTTAAAAATGAAGATGCCTTGGTTGAGAGTGTTCTTAAGTATTGCTCCATGTATCATTTGCAAATCTGTGTTTGTTTTTTTGACATGAAAAGAAATAGACTCTTCTCTAGGAAATTATATTTTTATGCAGCAGATTCTCTGCTGAATAATGTTGTCGCTTGATATAATATACCTCAATACTTCACCCTGTCAACTCTGTTGCCAGAAATTCAATTTATCTGTCACAAGCAAGAAGATTTCATGGCATGTATTTTTCTATGTAGCAGATTCTCTGCTGACTAGTGTCATCTCTTGATATCATATACCTCAATAATTCATCCTGTCAAATTTGTTGCCAGAAATTCAATATACCTGTGACAAGCAAGAAGATTTCATGGCATGCATTTTTCTATGAAGCAGATTTGCTACTCACTAGTGTCATCTGTTGATATAATATGCCTCCCTACCTCACCCTGTCAACTCTGCTTCCATAAATTTAATTTACCTGTCACAAGCAAGAAGATTTCATAACATGTATTTGTAGATGGGAAAAAATCAAAAGACCTTATGGTCGACTAGTGCCTAATTTTAGACATACAGTTTATTTGTTGCAATTTGTTTACATAACATCCTCTTGAATCCTCTAGCCATAAAAGAAATATGGCGTTAAAAACTCAGGGTCATAATCTAACGTGAGGCTACTTGGTGTCTTAACACATCTTGCTGGTGCCATAATTGAAACACTTGCCCAAGAGCCACAAGTCCTTCAAGTTCCTGAGATAAAGAAGCAAAGATGGCAGCATATCTAACAAACGATCTGGCATCATATCTTTTATATGTGCCTGACTGATATTATTATAAGTATTTTTATGTTTATTAGTATGTTGATGTTTATTTTAAGTACCATCACTTATATTCTGATGAAACTGTTTCAGCATCGCAAAAGCTCTGGGTATCAGACGGTCACCATTCCATTCACTTATTGTCATTTCCTGAAGTGGATATTGTGAGGCTGACAAGAAGTACCTAGAGCTCTCAGGTTTGTCTGTACAAACTCAATGACTAAGGTGATATTGGTTCTTTTTTTGAGGAAAATGCTTGTAGCCACAGTCTTAATATCTTAGTTAAAATGCCAGTTCTGTATTTTTCAATGCATCTATGAAACAAGTCAAATTTTCAGAGAACACATTCGGTTATAGAGTTGAATGATGCCATTGAGTTAAATGTTTGGGACAGCGGTAAGAAAACATTTTCTTTCATTTCCAGGAATGATGGATAAGACAATATGATTTTCAATAGAGAGAATAGAGTTGAATGATGCCATTGAGTTAAATGTTTGGGATTTTGTTTCATTTCCAGGAATGATGGATAAGCCAATATGATTTTCAATAGAGAGAAGAAGATTGAAATGTATTTTCTTACCAATGCTAATTTGATGTTTTATTTCTTTGGAGGCCATTCAAAGTTCTCAAATGGTGCTACAGAGGCTAAAGATATTCAGTTGAAAAAGATGGCATATGTATTCACTAAGATTTGTATTGGGTGTTGTGGCAGTTGACCAAGCAATGTTTCTCAGTGAGCCTGTTCGTGCCATATCTGCAATGTCTGTAAATACAACAGTGGTATTAACACAAGGTAGGAGGCAACATTACTGATTACTGGCAGTAGGTGTAGGATAGACCCAATTATTGCAAGATTTATTGTTAGCTTTGCATATTATATGCATTTAAGTACTAGCACCATTTAATTTTTGGTTGGTCTTCTGATTTGATCTTTCTTGTTTTGCAGGAAGTATTATTGCATACTCTGTAGCTGGAAGTTGATACCTCATTATTAATTTCTCTTCTTAACACAGAGGGGACCTACTTGCTCTGCATGGACTGACTTGATCTCGTAAGGCAATAAGCTTTACAGAAACATCGATCCAATGCTATCTTACAGAAAGGGGTTGATGACATGGGAAAACTGGATATCTACAAATATCGATCCAAGAAGAACGCTGGTCTTCTTTAGCACCACGTCCCCTAAACATTACAGGTAACCTTTGGTTCTACAAAATACAACAGTGTCTAGCATACTGTCTATTATATTAGGTATAGTTAGATATGTATAAAATTTATGGAAATCTAGTTGCAGCTCAAGTGAATGGAAAGAGCCAAATGGGTGTCTTAAGGCCCACAAAAGTACTACAACCAAGACTGCTAGTGAATTGAGCAACTTCGATTCCTTATTTTCATCCAGAATGAATATTTGCAAATTTATTGAAATTGGACGCCCGATTACCTCTAAAAATCTAAGATTGTTCATCTTTTGAGGTAAATATTCTATCCCACAGTTTTCTATGGTCAAATCTGTCAACCGAGTCAGCTCTCCAAAGGAATCGAGCAGGCATTTCAAAGTTGGGCAATTTGATATCGTCAACCGCATCAACTGAGTCAACATTCCAAAGCAACCGGGTTAATATGCCTCTTTGACTGGTTCATTTGTGTATGGAGCTTAAATTGATAATTCGTATATGAAGAGTAATGCATATATGAAGAGGTATATGTATATGTTAAGCAAGGAATGCAAAGTAATGAAGTTTGGTATACAAGTTTATAAAAAGTAAGTAGCGAGTGATTGTGCTCATTTCAGTTGTAGCTGCTTGCTGTCTCTTTTGTCAAATTCTGTATTGGAACTTTAAAATAACTCTTGAAGTACCGCAAGGATGTTTCATCAAATTCTGTATTCCATACTTTACTTAAAGTTCAAATATGAACCAGTGCAAAGATCTATTGAAAAAAAAACTGGTACCAATATATTCACAGAAGAACCCATCTGAATGCACCCAAACTATGAATTATATTTAATAAACACAGTGAGTTTATCTCACAATTCTTCTATATTCCATATCAGAAATCAATTGAAAAAAAAAACTGGTACAAATATATTCACAGAAGAACCCATCTGAATGCACCCAAACTATGAATTATAATGAATAAACGCAGTGAGTTTATCACACAATTCTTCTATATTCCAACTATTCTCAAGGACCTGGTAGGATACACGGACTTTATTATTCCAACTATTCTCAAGGCAGTGGGAGGATATAATGACCTTAACGGTAAAGGATTTGGAAATTGGTTAAGGTTGTTGTAATGGAAACCTTGGTCCAGATTCCATTTCCCATTTGCTTTTAAGAAAGTGTTGGAGTAATTGTCACACTAAAAGTAAATTGAGTATACTGAGATGTCATAAAGAAAGAATGGGAATAAATTGAGTATACTAATAGCCAATATATGAACAGGCCACTCAAAATAGTACTAAGGGTTTGAAAGTTGGAAAACCTCAACATTTCTCCTAGGTAGAGGATGCTCATTGAATATGATTATTATGATCGTTGTAACTTGTAACTCTATGGAGTCTCCTAGAAAAACTAGAACGTTAACAGCAATAACTACCATGTTAAACTGCCTAGCTACATGAAACGTAGTCTTGGAAGCGAGATGGAGAAAGTGAAATAGATGGAAGTAGTTTGATGCAACTAGGTTTTCTACTATATCACTCACTTTCTTAGCTAGCTTTTCCATGGCAAAAACAAACAAATAAAAGGTTGATGGGTGTAGCTTTTGAGCTTCACTGGTTAGCTGATTTTACATGAACCACCTATTCCTGTGTAACTTATGGCCACAAAACAACTATGGCCTGCATGAACTGGATACATATTCATTATTATATAACTTGATTTAATTTTCAATTATCAAGCTATTGTACATTTCAACTTGAAAAAAATTGTTTTTGCCCACACTCTAGCTACAATATAGAGTTGTTATCATTCCACTTTGCACATATAACAATGTTAGACTAGTGTTATGCTTACACAAGTGTTTGTGCAAAGTGACAGTGACAGTATCATCCATATTATGAGATCACCATCATGCATCTGGGAATCCAATGGCCTCCAATTGTAAAAGGAGAGACCATTTTTTTGCATTATCTTTTTCTTGAATTTGGTTTTGAAGATAATTTGGTTTTTGAAGATAATTTTAGATATACAGTTTATTTGTTACAGTTTGTTTACATAACATCCTCTTGAATCCTCCAGCCATAAAAGAAATATGGCGTTAAAAATTCAGGGTCATAATCTAGTGTGAGGCTACTTGGTGTCTTAACACATCTTGCTGGTACCACAATTGAAACACTTGACCAAGAGCCACAAGTCTTTCAAGTTCCTTAGATAAAGAAGCAAAGATAGCAGCATATCTAACAAACGATCTGGCATCATATCTTTTATATGTGCCTGACTGATATTATTATAAGTGTTTTGATGTTTATTAGTATGTTGATGTTTATTTTAAGTACCATCACTTATATTCTGATGAAACTGTTTCAACATCGCAAAAGCTCTGGGTATCAGATGGTCACCATTCCATTCACTCATTGTCATTTCTTGAAATGGATATTGTGAGGCTAACAAGGATATTGCTGACAAGAAGTCCCTAGAGCTCTCAGGTTTGTCTATACAAACTCAATGACTAAGGTGATATTGGTTCCTTTTTTGAGGAAAATGCTTGTAGCCACAGTCTTAATATCTTAGTTAAAATGCCAGTTCTATATTTTTCAATGCATCTATGAAACGAGTTAAATTTTCATAGAACACATTCGGTTATAAAGTTGAATGATGCCATTGAGTTAAATGTTTGGGACAACAGTAAGAAAACATTTTCTTTCATTTCCAGGAATGATGGATAAGACAATATGATTTTCAATAGAGAGAATAGAGTTGAATGTTGCCATTGAGTTAAGTGTTTGGGATTTTCTTTCGTTTCCAAGAATGATGGATAAGACAATATGATTTTCAATAGAGAGAAGAAGATTGAAATGTATTTCCTTACCAATGCTAATTTGATGTTTTATTTCTTTGGAGGCCATTCAAAGTTCTCAAATGGTGTTACAGAGGCTAAAGATATTCTGTTGAAAAAGATGGTATATGTATTCACTAAGATTTGTATTGGGTATTGTGGCAGTTGACCAAGCAATGTTTCTCAGTGAGCCTGTTCGTGCCATATCTGCAATGCCTGTAAATACAATAGTGGTATTAACACAAGGTAGGAGGCAACATTACTGATTACTGGCAGTAGGTGTAGGATAGACCCAATTATTGCAAGATTTATTGTTAGCTTTTCATATTATATGCATTTAAGTACTAGCACCATTTAATTTTTGGTTGGTCTTCTGATTTGATCTTTCTTGTTTTGCAGGAAGTATTACTGCATACTCTGTAGCTGGAAGTTGATACCTCATTATTAATTGCAGTAAATGGTAAATATGGAGTACATTTGTTGTCTCAGTGAACTCGTTTTTAATTAGTATACAATGGTGTTTTCCTTAAGTTTTAGTGATTCACTTCTTTATTGATTTTTATTTTTGACATTGTTTCCTTTTAAAGCCAATTCAGATTACATTAATGCCACATTCTGAAAAATCCTGGATGTCCTTTTGGAACATATTTTAGTAGTTGAGCATGTAATTTTTATTAAATGCTTCACCTACCAATCATCAAGACAGAGGAATATCTGGATAAGAAACTATTGTTGATTTTGTAAAGATGAAAAAAATCAATAGTAGTGACAACGATAAGCTTCTGTCATAAAAAAAACTAGGAAATGATAAAAGAATCTGTTATTAACTATGACAGATGCTCAAAAGGGGTGTGAAATTCTCTCCACATGGTCAACATATTGATTATGGACATGCTCCACTTGCTTCTTTATCTAAATTTGTAGAAAATCCACGAAAATTCTGATCTGCTTGAATTAACAAATCTGAAACTAACTTGTAACCCAAGACACAAAATTTTCTCTACTCAATTTTCAAATTCTGTGTGTTCTATATTTTGCTTCTTATTTTTCAATTACAACATTGAAATGTTTCAGATCTATTAATTATTTAGTTTTTTGGGATCTTACAATGGCATCAAAGTTGTGCATCCTTCCATCCCTAGGGTTTATCACATAATAATTTTGAGACTGATGGAGGGTTCCACGAGAGTAGTTTTCGGTGATCCGCCTTAAATCACCCTAGCTAGAAATCCATCAATTTCGTTGGCATATTCACATCCACCCTAGTTGATATTTGCAGAAATATTTCCATATCCATCAATTAGTTTATGTTGTGTTTAACATTAGAAGATTTTGCAGGCTTACATGGTAGATCTATTGATTGAGGGTCAATATCTATTGCCCCGATTCGGAAATCAAGCCTATTATCAGTCCAAGAGATTGAGATCCTATAGATTGAAGTTTTGGAGAGGATGATTTCTGCCAGATATGAAGTTAGCTAAATCATTCAAAACCTCAGAGCTCCAATATTAATGTAGAAATGAGTTGATTCATTGTGCAAAACTAGGCCGAGGGACCATATAATGCCACTGCAAGCATAAATAGGTCGACTCCTTATTTGATTTGTTGCAGGTCACATTATGGTGACCGTGGGCATTCATGGTTGCAAGTCACATTTTTGCAGTCATGGGGATTCATCACTACGTAGGGGTCGAAGTTCATAAGCCCATACATTTGGGGGAACGTGAAGGTGCCATAACTTATGAGACCAAAGCCATCAATAGACCATAACCTTGTGCATATTGTTTATCGAACATTGTCAGGGTGCTGATAAAAGGCTTGATCGCAAGAGTCATGGATGTGGAGGACCGACATCTAAAACAAGACAGCGAAGCAACGTGGTTGAACACTTGAGTCATGAGTCCCTGGTGTGAGATGTAGAGATCTGCAATTTTTTGCCTCTACTGAGCATTCACTATAAGGAAAAGACCCTCTAGCGGATGTTTTTGAGGATCCTCTTATAAAAATAGTCGAGATATATGTTTGTAGCAGAAGTCTCTAGAGGAGGTTGGCAAGTGGAGGTTTTTGCAGTGTGTTTCTCATCATAAACTGCACCGGTGCATTTTACGCAAAACACACCGATGTGCACTAAAACTTGGCACACCCATTAGGGGAATTTTGAGGTCTAAAATGTACCTCCTAAGGAAAATGTAAAATCAAAATTCACTTTATGAGAACCAATCACATTTTAAGGGATGACATCATCCCTAATGGTTGAGGTGGCATTGCTTGACTTAAAGGTACTTACTTGTCACATTCTCAATGGTGGATAAAAACTCATGGTTAACCATGGTAGTGCTCTAAGTACTTTTAAATTCAAAGTAAAGTACTCATAATAAATTTCATTTCACACTTTTTGAATAAAAATATATTATTGTCATTTCATATTTCTTGAAGGAAAGAATGCATATCCCTATACATTTATTATATTATATTATTCTTATATAGTAAATTAATTAATAGCATATAATATAATTAAAAATTTAAAAATTTATATTTATATTTTATTTTAAGTTAATTAATTACAAAGGACAAATGCATTAGTTGTTCAACGATAATGACTTTTTCTTTAAAAGCTCATTCTTATTTATAGTCACACCAATACAATTTTTTATTAATTTTATTTTGGTACAACTTTTGAATTGAATTTAACTATGGTTACATGGATTGTGGTGCAAAATGTGAATTGCAAATTCATAAATATTATTTTATTGGTTTAGCTATTATTTTATAATTTCCTTAGGAGGCCCATTTTAGACCTCAAAATTCCCCTAATGAAGACACCGTGCTCTCCGTACAAACCCGGTCGGTGCATCTAAGTACTCTAGCGCACCGGTGCTCTACGTATAAATAGGCTTGGTGTGTATCCATAATCCAGTGCACCGTAATGACGTGTAGTGTGCCATTTATAATACCGCCAGGTGCGTCTCAAAAACCCGTGCACCGAAAAAGGGTTAAATAAAAAAAATTACCGGTTGTAAAACAATTATTTTTACTTATTTAGTGCTCCAGACCTCTCAAGCACTGATGTGATTTTGTCTTGTGTGAGGCGCCCTGCCATCGGTGCTCCCATTGCATGCATTTCTACCTTCCATTGCCCACTGTGTGGAGTTCGAATTTTCGAAAACGGTGCGCAATTTTGGTTTCTTCAATTCCTTAGCAAATATGTCTTCTCGATGCGCAAATGTACAGGTAACATAATTGTTTCTCAATAAGTAAATCTTTTAGTGGATTAGATTTTGAAATTAACTTAAAATTAACCATTTAAAAAAAATCCATGCGCGGTGCGTTCGAGTCGTTCGAATCGCACCGTTCGCGGTGCTGCCTGTAAATTTACAGGTTGCACCACAAACGATGTTAATGAAAACTGCACCGGGTTCTAGTGTTGTACCGAAAAAGCGTGCACCGCAAAAAAATAAAAAAATAACAAGGCGGTGCAGTCATTTAAACGAACGTACCATTGACTATGTAATAGTGTCGGGAGGGTGGTGCGTTGAAAAAAATAACCACCCTGGGGCAGATTTTTAGGTCAATGGACCATCCGCCTGACAACATTACATAGTCAACGATGCAGTCGTTTACAAGACCACACCATTGACCATGTACTATTGTTGGGCGGTGCGTTGACCAAACTATCCGCCCCAGGGCGAATAGTTAGGTCAGGGCATCGCTCGCCCGATATCATTACATAGTCAACGATGCGTTTGTTTATAAGACCACACCATTGACCATATATTGTTGTTGGGCGATGCATTGACCAAACTATCCACCTCGGGGCAGATAGTTTCATCAACACACCGCATAAAAATATTTCCTTCTTTGGTGGTGCGCAAACATTTTCCATGTGCATTGACTATTTTTTTTTTTTTAACAAATATATATATATATATATATATATATATATATATATATATATACACATATACATGTATATTAAATAAATTTCTCATTTAATAAAAAAAAATATTTAATATGTGAATCATTCAACGACATCAACATAGAGAACAAAGGGAAGAACAAGAACATATGGAGGACCGTTATAATGTGATTCAGCTGTGGGAGGCATGAGAGAGGGAGAGACATTTGTACCCTTGCTATATTACGACAGACACCCACTTTATTCTAAGGGAGTTAGGCCTCCTCAAGTTCTACGAGGAGGCTACATCCCTTAAGGGACATAGTGGGTTATTGGGGCAGTTGATCTACAGGTGGGATGCCCAACGATAGGCTTTCCAGGTCAGCCCTGGCTAGTGGTTTGAGCCCATTGAGGAGGACATATATTTTATTATTGGCCTATCTAGGAGAGGGCAGGATTTTTCCTAGTTCCCAAATTTCCTTGTCAGCTATGTAGCATGGAGTCAGTTGGCGAACTCCCAGAGATACATTAGGGATGATATAGTTTCTCCTGCAAATTTTCAAGTTTCCGGTGGTCAGTTACGTATTGCTTCGTTTGGTGCAGAGGAGGTGAGGTTCCTCTCATTACTGCTGACGACCATTGCACACTATAACAGTGACGGGCAACGCATTAGTTGCTCGTTTTTATTTTATGTTGATTATTTATTCCAGGCGTCACGACTTATGAGATGGTCTACAATTTTTTTGCGGCAGTTTTGTACAACATTAGATAGCTTTCGTTCTCAGGCATGTGGGAGGCTGACCTTACCTTTTATTTCAGAGTTATTTTGTTTATTTTTTGAGAGGTTTCTAGAGATGAGGCCTAATTTTGTTTGGTAGCCTTGTAGGCCGATGCTACATGTACGGATGGAGATGTGGGGCCAGATGATGCCCAAGAGGGGCCAGTCTGACTTTCCCACCAAGATATCTACTAATGAACTGGAGTTGCTGGCTAGTGTTGATGATCACTCGTTCGTTCGGGTGCCATGTCCGTACGCCGATTTGGATTGGCGAGGGTGTACCAACATCCTCTTCACAAAGGATGAGTCACCGGATTCGAGAGGTAATATTATTGTTTTCTTTAAATTAATATGGTTTCATTTTATTGTCTTAATTAATTAATTAGAATTATCAAATTCATTCTAACACATTCTTTAACTTGTTTTTTTAAATTTTTTAATGAAATTTTCTAATTATTGTTGTGTACTATATATTTTATACATATTGAGACATTCGTTGGGGACATGATTCCACCCACATCGAATGATCTAGGTGTAGATGTTAACGAGGAGATGGAAAAGGTAGAGGATGAGGGTGAAAGACCTGATCCTCAGGTACAGATACCCACAGGGGTGTGGCGTAGGCTGGACACCCGATTCAGGATGGAGTTGGGCGACCAACTGTGTCAACTCCTAGTTGATGAGGGAGTCCACCCGGCTACGATAAGAGAGATATAGACTGATCGTAGGCTCACAGAGCTCTGGAGAGGCATTCCCTGCGATATGATGACCCTCATGCGTCATATCGTTGGAGCTTCCAGAGCAGTGGCGCGGGCTAGGAGGGATAGGCATCGTGGAGATGCACGACAGAGTAACTCATTTGATGAACGTGATCATGAGGGGAGTTATCATCATTCTAGTAATCCACCTCCTCCACCTTCACCTCGCGCCGAAGATCATGAGTAGCCAACACCTAGTCCTAATCAACATGCATCTTCTGAGCAATCTGCACCATCTCAGCAGACACCTAGTCCTCAGTAGGCACGACCATCGACTAAGCAGGCACCTGATCCTAAGCAAGTCGCACCATCCACTGAGCAGGTTGCACCATTGACAACTCATCAGTAGGCAGTTCCTTAGCAGACTGCACCATTGACTGATTAGCAGGCACCTCCAGAGCAGGCACACCATCTATCTAAGCATGAGGTTGCACCATCGACTGAGCAGGCCTCGACTAGTACTAGTATTGATGTAGTACATCCAGATATTTGACACTTATATGTAGTTACAGCAGTTACATTACAGTTGCATATTTTTGGACAATATATATATATATATATATATATATATATATATATATATATAATCTATGTATTTTATGTTCATGTTGATGTATTTAATTTACATGTTGTCGTTCATCATGATGTGTATATTGTTAGGCCATGTTAGATATGTTCATTTAATGTGCTTACAGATAGATGTGTATGTGATAGCAGTTATTTGATATGAGATGTATATTTGATGTTTGTGTTGTGATGATGTTATACAATGCTTGTGTTTTGTTATATGATCATGATCACGATTATTAGATGATGTTAGCGAATTTGAATGTGTATTTTAGAATATGATGTTTGTATGATGGTTATCATAATCGTGATGTTTATTTTTAATATTAAATCATGATAATTATTAAATATTATGTTGTGATTGTAATTAAAATTTTAATTTTAATTGTATGTAAAATTGTAATTGTATGTAAAATTGTAATTGTAATTGTATATATTGTTATGATTCAATTTTATTAAAATTGTAAAATTGATAAATTTGTAAATTTGTAAAATTCTAAAAATGTAATTGTAATTGTATGCAATCCTGATTATAATTGTAATTGTAATTATAATTATAATTTTAATTGTAATTGTATGTGAAATTGTAAAATTGTAATTGTATTTAAAATTGTAAAATTTTAATTGTAGGTAAAATTGTAAATTTGTAATTGTAATTGTATATATCAAGTCATCATTCAATTTTATTAAAATTTATAAATTTGTAAAATTGTAAATTAATTGTCAATTTTGAATGATAATTACCGTAAGTAAAATGTATGCCATAAATATTGTTAAATTACCATAATTGTAAATTTGTAAATTTGTATGAATATAAATAATTGTAAAAAACACGGTTACCGATGAAATAGGTAACTTGACCTCAAAACGGGAACTCTAGCCCAAAAAGTCTCAAAAAACATGAAAAAACACCCCAAAAACAAAAAGTGTGTCTTCCAGAACGCACTTGGTTTTTTTTGAAGGTCAAATTTCAACATTTTATAAAATTATGCTAAAAACAAAATTGTTTGTTGAAAAAAGGATTGAAAAACACCCTCAAAACAAAACCAGTTGATGTTGGAATAACAAAAAAAAAATTGTGTCATAATTTTGACACTTGTAACAATGGAATTAAAGACAACATATTAGGACATTTTTTAAAATCGTAAATTTCTAACATTTTTGATAGATGATGTTAAAGATACACAAATACATGTCTGAAGGGCTTATCATTTCGAACAATTTTCATCCATGTTGTTAAACATAAAATATCTTGACTTTAAACAACCCCAAAATTGTAATTATTGCCAACCATAACCTTAAAGATAAAATTTGGTAGCGCATAAAAACCTTAATGACAAGTTGTAAACCTAAAGTTTTTCAATCTTAAGTGTTCAACATATTTGAACAATGAAATTATGGAGAAATTATAAGACTTAACAATTTAAAAAAATGAACAAGTAAATGAAAAAATTATCATTGAATAGAAACAAGTAAGACTAATTCTAATTTTAAAGGATAAAAACTTATCTTTTTTCAAATCTTAGCATAAGACAAATTTAAATATAATCTCAACCAAAACCTATAAATCAAGCATCAAAACAAAATGTTCCATTTCAATGACGCATATAATTATTAAAATTTTTAAAAATATCTTATACCAAATGGTAACAATACATAATATCATGGTAATATCACTGCATAATCTAAAAATTCAACATTAGTTTCTATTTTCTATTTTACTTATAATTAAAATATCAACATTGGTACATTAAATATAACATAAATTATTTTTGTAATTCATTGTTGCATTGTCGATATTTTAAAGAGATGAATTCTTCATAATTAAAACATATAATCCAACAAACATAGAAATGTCTCATAACTTCATGAAAAATGAGATGGAAGTCAAAAAATTTATTTCAAGTTACCATGCAAACATCAATTACATAAAAGTGTCTTAGATAGTTATTCAAAATCAACCATAGGTTCTAGCACACCATCATAATCTACATCTTCAGATGAATGGCTAGATGCAGATGAAGATGATCCATATTCTTCTCTTTCATCAACTAGTGCTCCATCTGAGTCAACATGCATGCCCACCATTTCAGAGTTCAAAAGTCTTGTAGATCTACGTCTACATTCTGCAGAGTCCCATCTCAATAGTAATTGTTCTGGTAGCAATTTCTTCAAAATATTTATGGTCTGCAATCGAAGAGTTCCTCTCATTGTCAAATTGAAGTCATACCCAAGTATGTCAACATTCTCTAATTTTAAGACATCTGTGCGGCGAAGATTTATATTTGTGCCCTTTCTTTTTCTCTTTCTGCCAATTCGTTTTTCCACTACCATCTCTGGCTTGTACATACCATTGAAAGGGTGGGTACTTGAGGCATACCAATGGACATCAACAGCTGTAATCTCTTCATTTTCATTAATGACCTTTATAACCTTGGCAATCCAGAATGGATAGCCAAGTGGATCTTCATCTACTAACACTGCTATCATGCAACCCTCCTTAAGATCCTGCACAGAACCCCTGTAAAGGTCTTCCATGGCTTCACGTTGTGCATGTGATCTTCTAGAACCAATATAGATTTCTCTTTCCTCTACCTGGGGAATTAATAATAGCTTAAGGCTGTTGTTGTTCAACATTGTGTGTTTCCTGATGTTCATGTTCATTTGGCATATTTTGTGGCAAAAAAAAAAGGAGTCTTCAAAAGCGTATCTCCATTTATTGATCTTGAAATCATATCACTTTGATTACTAAAAAAAGACTCCCACCAAACTGAATCAGCAACATCGAAGTACTCATATGTATCTCTAATACATATTTTAATTTCCTCTAGACATTCAGAATAATTTATGTCTCTCTTCTACCTTCGTGCATTATGGAGTTCAGAAACTGACTGTAATGACAATATCTTTGATGAAAACATTGGACGCTCTGGAATGAACTTCAAAAATGCTAAACTTCATGATGGTCCCCATTCTTCAATAGTTGAATACTTCTTGCCCCATATAGGTGTTATCCCATCAATTTTCTTGATACGAAATTGATGTTGGAAGCTAATGTCGTTAAGTTGTTCAATGCATTTCTCCTCACCATGCGATCCAAAATAAACCTTCGCATGTCAATAGTTTCTTCCAACACATGAAAAACAGGCTCTGGAATGTACGATTTCTTAATACATTCAATTAATGATGGCAGACTCCCAACACCTTTCCTCCTCAATGTTACTGAAAAACGACTGAACATTTGATCAATATGATCATGAGTATGCCCAACAAGAAGGAAACCAACCTTTATCTTTTTAAAAATCCCCAATTCAACGATCATGTTTAGATACCCAAAAAGAACTTGATTTTTGTTCTCACGACTTGTGTTGTCTAATTGTAAATACAAAACTTCAGGAAGAATCCCAGACCAATGAGTAACCACATCATGGATTATAGTTATGGTCAGATTTGCATCATTGTGAATATTTGGAGTTGTGAAGAAAAATCTTGGAAACATCTTCTCATTAAATACCATACAACCAACCAAGTGAAACTGAATGAAATTTTCCTCTTGTAATTTTTTTGGCGTGCGGACAAAATGTGGAAGAAGTGTTTTCTTTTGGTCCATACCATCAATTATCAATCCCAGATATTTATTTGGATGATCATAACACTTCTTTCGATGTTTATACAACTTTTGCCTTTCACTTGTTAGCTGATTGCGATGGTCTTGAAGTTCTTTGACAACAGAATCTGTACATAAAATAAAAGAAACATATGAATAAATATATTTTCATAGTTGATAAGTATCAAAATTTAAAAAACAATGTTTTGAACACATACCTCTTTCCGCCCCTTGACATTTATCTCTTTTTGCTTTAAGAGAAGCACATGTGCTGCAAATTCCCATCCTTGTCATCTTAGGAATATGAACATTGTTGAATTCAGTTTTCCATATCCTTGTAAAATAAGAATATGTAATAAAATTACCAATTCCTTCAACAACTTCTGCATAATCTTTGTATAACATGAATATTTCTTGTCTCGAGAAATTATTTGGAATATGTATTGTGTCTTTATTTGGCATACACTCTCCACGATTTGAAAAGAAGTCTTTCATCCATGTCTTAGCAGTATTTGCAAACGGCCCCACCTCCCGTTTATAACGTGCTTCTGAATAATATGTGGGATCCCTTTCCAATATATCCTGGATTCTTGACAAACGACAATTACCAATTGAATACAACATTTTGAATGCCTTTCTGCAAAGCAATACATTCCCAATATGATAATCATAACCTGCTAGTGTAGATTGCATGCAACCCATTAAATATGAATTTTGCATGCTTTTATTCATTGACATATATGTTTTACTTTTCTCCAAAGCAAAGTTGAAATCCATATTTTTCAAGCAATCCCTTCGACAACATTCACTTGAAATCAAATGAACGACAAAACTTTTTGTTGTGAGATATTTTGTCCTCGCCCTTGCATAACTGGAATGCTTTGGATTGATATGAAAAGGTCTACTCCTACTCCTAGTTGCAATATTTTCTTGCAACGGCTTCATCATTCCATCATCCTTTGTAAAAGTAGTTTCATCACCATTAGGAGGAATATTATCCCCACTATCAGCATCCTTAACATAGTTAAGAAATTCATCAACATCATTGCGTGGAAAATTTTCTTTACCATCATCAGTTGAAGAAAACATTTCACAAGAATCATCGGCACTTTTGTAACCCTGACTCAAAAAAAATTCTTCACCATCTTGACCCATGCTTTCAAATTCTTCCCTGGGAGGATTCAATTTTTCATCACCATGAGTGTCTTTGAAATGGTCACTTGGAGAAAATGCAATATTCAGATCTGTGCCTCTAAAATTATCATTTGCAAGAAACTCTTCATCCTCCCCTTCCTTAGTGGTGCTCTCATAATCTTTGGGATTAGGCATAAGTGGAAGCTTTGAATTTGTATTCACTAGAATTTCTTCATCCTGCCCCTCCCCTTCCTCACTGAAGCTCTCATAATCCTTAGGATTAGGAATAAGTGAATGCCTTGAATCTATATTTATTGTAAATTCTTCATCCCCCCTTCATCAGTGGTTAAATTATAATCGTTATGATTAGGATGAAGTGAAAATTTTAGCTTTGGAAATTCATCCCCGTCTTCATCAGTGGTGCTAGCATAATCCTTAGGATTAGGATGAAGTGGATATTTTGACGCTGCAAATTCTTCATTCCCCTCTTCCTCAGTGGTGCTGACATAATCCTTAGGATTAGGACGAAGTGCATATTTTGACTTTGCAAATTCTTCATTCCCCTCTTCATCTGTGGTGTTGACATAATCCTTAGGATTAAGACGAAGTGGAAATTCTGACTCTGGAATTTTTTCGTCCCCCTCTTCATCAGTGGTGCTTGCATAATCCTTAGGATTAGGACGGAGTGAAAATTTTGACGCTGTAAATTTTTCATTTCCCTCTTCATCAGTGGTGTTGGCATAATCCTTAGGATTGGGACGAAGTGGATGTTTTGACTCTGAAACATTATCATTCCCCTCTTCATCAGTGGTGCTCGCATAATCCTTACGATTAGGAAGAATTTGATATTTTGACTCTGGAAATTTTACATCCCCCTTTTCATCAGTGGTGCTGGCATACTCCTCAAGATTAGGACAGAGTGGATATTTTGACTCTGCAGATTCTTCATTCCCCTCTTCATTTGTTGTTCTCGCATAATCCTTAGGATTAAGCTGAAGTGGATATTCTTCATCTCCCTCTTCATCAATGGTGTCCTCATAATCCTTGGGATTAGGACGAAGTGAAACTTTTGACTCTGGAAATTCTTCATCATACCCTTCATCACTGTTGCTTTCATAATCCTTAGGATTAAGAGTAAGTGGTATAACTGGCGCTTGATTTACAGAAATTTCATTTTGCTGCACCTCATCAATTTTGTTCTCATCATCTTTAGGATAACGACCAAGTCGATTTTTTGACTCTCTATTCATGGTGAATGAACTCTCGTTATATTCATCACTCTGAATAGAGTTGTTGCGTGACGAAGATGTTGATGTTGTAGAAAGAAAAACTTCGCTATCACAAGAAACCATGGCTTTAAACAAGAATAGGTTGAATGATACAAATTCCTCTCCCACTTACAATATATAGCTTAAAGATTGAAAATGTCCCTCCAAATTTTCCCTCCAAAAAAATTCGCGAAATAATTTCTCTCCAAAATTTCCCCCCAAAAAATTTCGCGAAAAACTTTCCCTCCAAAATTTTCATTTCAAATATTTGGTACAAATATTAGTCAAAAAATGTATTTAACATTTTTTTAATAAATTGTTTGTGTTGAAATATTTTACCGATATTTATATTCAAAATATCCACAAAATATTTCTATCATGGATGCCTTCCAAACTAAAATAATGTTTTTATTTCAATGATTTAACATTGACTAGATGTAAGTGTTAACTATAATATTACTATAATACCTACATGCAAATATTAACTATTTTAACCATAATGACAACATATAAATATTTTAAATTTTAAATTTTAAACTTACGTTATATTCATCTAAAATATATTTCAAAATTTATTAATAAACTGTTGGTATTCAAATATTTCACCATACTTTCTATTCAAAATATCCACAAAATATTCCTTTCATGCATGTTTTCAAAACTAAAATAATTTTCTTATTTGAATGGTTTAAGATTGACTACATGTAAATATTTACAAAAATAACAACATGTAAATATTAACTATTTAAACTATAATATTAACTATAATTAACTACATGTAAATATTTTAGATTTTAAAATTTAATCCCATGATTTTAAACATTGATCACATGTAAATATTAACTATGATAACTAAATGCAAATATTAACTATTTTATCTATAATATTAACTATAATTAACTACATGTAAGTATTTCATATTTTAATTTTTAATCTAAGATTATATTTGAATTATTCAACATTTAGTACATGTAAATATTAAATAAAATATTAACTATGATAACTACATGCAAATAATAAGTATTTTAACTATAGTATGAACTATAATAAACTAAATGTAAATATTTTAAATTCGAAATTTTAATCCCACATTCATTAAACAGTAAACCAATCAGACAATATTCACTATTTAAAAGGAATGATTATTTCTATTCATCACATCACATCAAGTTTTCTGGTATTTGTTAGAGCAAATTTCTGGAGGTGTTGCGTTGGCATTGGTAACTTCGTGGAGGCATTGCATTGGCATTGGAGGCGTTGTGTCGCTATTGGTAATTTTGTGGAGGTGTTGCATTGGCATTGGTAACTTCGTGAAGGCATTGCATTGGCATTGGAGGCATTGTGTTGTTATTCGTAATTTTGTGGAGGCGTTGTGTTGGCATTGGTGACAGCAGCTTTTTGCATTTCAAAGGTTAGTTTTCCTTCTATTCTGTCAATTTAAAGACGATTTTGGGGAAAATCTGTTTTTCTATAGTTTTTTGTGTCCAAAAACTATTTTTTTAAGGTTTTTAGGTTCAAAAACCTTAATTTTTTAATATTTTTTTAGTGAAGAAAATGCAAAAAAAACTAATTTTTTTAGGGTTTTAAGGACAAAAATTTAGATTTTTTTTTTCTTTTTTAAGACTTATAGGTTCATCTAGACAGAAAAATCCATAAAACGACCATGCACATAAAAAAAAGTAATATTATAACATTTTTTATTTGTTTTTTTTTATTATCATAAATATATCAGTGATTTCATTATTTAAATTTTTTTTTTAAATATTTGAGAATTTTTTTGATTTTATATTCTATTTTATTTTATTTTTTTAATTTTAAATCTTAGTTTTATTCTTTTTAATTTTAAATCTTTAATTTTTTTTTTCTTTATTGTTTTGTTATATATGTATTGTGATATAGTTTTTTTGTTTAATTTATTATATTGTTATATTAAAACAAATGCTTTTTTTTTTTATTATATAATGTTTAGAAACAAGACATAATTGTTTTTTAATAAATTGTTTTTTTTTTTTTTGGTTATATTTTGATATTTTTAAAATTTTTTTTATTATTAAATAATATTTTGATAATTATATTATTAAAAAAAAAAAAAAAAAAAAACGATGCGTCGTTTCACTGTGCCCGCGGGCATTAGGGGCCGGCCGGGCGGCGCCCGCGCGCACAGTGAAACGACCATCGTTTGTTTTTTAATTTTTTAATTTTTTAAAATTTTGTTTTTTAATTTGTTTTAATAAAACATTTTTTAATTTTGATTTTTTTTAATTTTAATTTTTAATTTTTTTAATTTTTTTTTAATAATTAGTTTTAATAAAACAATTAAAAATTAATAAAAACATTGTTATATATAAAAATAATAAAAAAATTGTTATATAATATAATAAAAACATTGTTAAAAATCTCAAAATATAACAATATATTTAAAAAAAAAAAAAAAACAACAACAACAACAATTATGTTTTGTTTTTAAACATTATATACTTTAAAATAAAAAACAATACAATATAATAAATTAAAAAAAAAAACATTTGTTTTAATATAACAATATAATAAATTAATAAAAAAAAAACTATATAACAATACAATTAAAAAAATATAAAAATATATAATATTATAACATTTGTTTTTAACATTTAAATATTTAAATTTTCTTTTTTAAATTTAAGTATTAAAACAACATTATAAAAAGTTTAATTTTTTCTTTTATTTTGTTTAATTGCTTTTATTTTATTTTATTTATTTTTATTTAATTACTATGTAATGTGAAATAGAAATTTGTAATTTTCAAATATATTAAAAGATTATGTAAATTTATAAACTTTTATATTAATTTTTTATAATTTTAAGTTTATAATTTTTTATTTAATTGCTATGTAAAGTAAAATAAAATTTTCTTTTATTTTATTTTGTTTATTTTTATTCAATTGCTATGTAATGTAAAATTAAATTTAAAAATTTAAAAATATATTAAAAGATTATAAGTTTTTTTAATAAAATCATTGCCTTAAAAAAAAAAATTAACATTTGTTATAAATAATTAGTAATTCTTTTGTTTTTTTTTTAATATTAAACAAAAACTGAAGTTTGAAAATACTAGTTTATTTTTTAAAAATTGTTTTATACAATTTAAACATATTTTTAAATTTTTTATAAAATGTATTCAAAACATATTATATAGATATATATACATATGATTTATAATATTTTGTTTTTAAATGAAAATTTTTATAGTTAATTTTACTGCTTTAATTTCAAGCTATTTAGTTTTAGAAATAAATTTTGTTTATTAAATTTATTTTATTCGCAATATTTTTCCATTAATATATATATATATATATATATCAGGAAAATGGCATCAAAAAATATTTCTGTGAATGTTTCTGCACCTAGGGCAGCAGCTCCCAAATCTACAGCTGCAGCTCAACGCACTATGGATACAACTCACAAATCTAAAGTTGTAGCTGGACGCACTAGGGACACTGTTGGACGCAATAAGGACATTGTTGCACACACTAATAAAAGTCAAGCAAGTGGGGCACCGGGTTCATTAAAGCTTATTTCTGATTGGAAGAACGCCGAGGAAATAGATAAAACCGATTTCTCATGGTATCTTGAAGACAATGAAATGGAGGCTGATATACACATCTATCTGATTTGTGGTATGATTGACTTAAATGAGCCATATGATGTGACGGGCAGAGTACGAGACATATGTATGGTCCCGAATACAAACACTATTTATGTTCTTGCAAGGAAGGCTCAGAAACGTGAGAAGGTTAGATATCGTCTATCAATCGTCAAGTATGATACAGATGAAATATCTTCAAAATTTTCTGAAGAAATATCAAGCAACATTGCAAATAACATTGTAAGTATGATTATTTTTATTTCCTCTATGCATTATTGTAAGGATGATTCAATTTTTTATAAATTATTATTCATTGACATGTTCTATTTTGTTTCATAGGATTTTGTTCCGGGTCTTTCAAACATGTTTGAAGGTATTTATATGTTGGTGCCAATTTTTATGGATGTGATCAAAACTTTCGACAAAGACAAAGCAGAGGAAAGGAGATTGAAGCAAAGAGCAATAGCTCCTGACACTGCAACAGTACAAAGAGGGGATCAACCAAGAGTCACTAAGGTGGGTCAATCTAGTAAACTTAAACATGTTTCTTTTGAAGGTGTCGAACATGAAACGGAAAATTATGATAGAATTAGTGAGGAGGAGATGAGAACTATTGTGCAAAAGGAGAAAACAGATCAGACACCAAAAAGAAAAATTGCCAAAGATGTCTCTCTTTTACCTCATGAAGGAGAGCTTGTTTATAAAAAAACTGATATGTTATCCAATAAGACTAGGAAATCAAATATTGCTGAACCTATAAAGGTCATGAGCAGCAGTGAAGAACAAATTGAAAGCTCTCACGGAAGCAGAGAAATCATAACACCAAGTGCCGAGTTAGAGGATGGCATTATTAAAACAAAACAAAATGCTATTCGACAAGAGTTGAGGAAGAATAAATTAATTCTTGGCGGCCAAACATTTGAGCTTAATGTTAACCAATTTTATGGCCCAGATGAAGGACAATCTCAATATCAAATTAGAAAGGCCCATCACCTACATGTACATAATCTGAAAACATTGTTCAAGTTCAATCCATATGTGCATGTGGTGGATTATGTGGTTCTTGTCGATCCATGTCAGGTTCCCAACAAACAAGCATTTGACAAGACAAAATGTTTTGATTATAAATATTATGTAATTGGAGGGAACCATTCGATAGAGGCTAAGAGACAATTGATTGCATAATATCCCAATAACTATCTTTTTCAAACAGTGAAATGCATCATTTACGCTGGCTTAACAGAAATGGAATCAAAGTTATTGGCATGGGATCATAATGCAGATAATGAGTATAGAATGAAAATGAATTTCATCCAAAGGGTCAGATTTATTCATAATGAATTCATAGAAAAATGTCGTGGGGATAAGACACAAGTTAGTGTAGCATTTCAAAAGGAATGTTTAATGGAAACAGGTTATCAAATTGATGAAAAAAAAGAAAAAGATGGAAAATTGAATACAAATCTCTTCAGAGGCACAAATAACATTTTTCAGTTGGCATTTAGAACTGGGGAGGTATGGGATTTGATTGATGAGATTTTTGATCGGTGGGAGAATATTTCCGTAAAAAATCAGAAGGTTAGAAAGAGTAAACCCATAATATGTACCAACAGTAAAAGGGGGTCTGGAAATGAAGCAGGTTCCAGAGGATATGACTATTACACCTTGGAGAACAATGCAAGGTGTGAAGGATGATAAATTAGTCAAATTAGTATTAGCCCGTGTGAAGTCGGGTGAATTATCAATGGAAGAAATGTGTGCAGAATTTCAAAAGTAAGTTTCTTGAATTATTTCTTATTTTTCTTTCATTGTAATTTTCTTTTAAATAAAATATAATGATGTTGGTAGAATTTATTATACATGTCAATATATTAACGCTTTTAACTTGATTTATTCAGTCAGAAATTTTTTATGAAAATACAATAAAACATGGTTAAATGTTGAATGAATACAGTTGGGATGATGTTGTACAGAACTACCTAGAAGCAAGCTCTACATCAACACTAAAAGAGTTTTATATTGCATTCAATAAGGTATGTTGATTTATAAATTCATTTTATTCATATTTAAACTATTTTTATTTTTTTACTTATATATATATATATATTTATGTCATTAAAGATGTTGAAGAAGGATGGAAATGGAGTACCAGATACTTTCAAAATCTTTATTGAAAAAATTAAGATGGAGAACATGAGAAGGAAGCGTCTTATGAATGTTGAACTAGATCCTACTCTTAATCATTACATTTGGAATGGGCTCGACCGTGTCCAATATCAAATAATACAAGGTGACTGTGAAGACATTGCATCACTAATACCTAAAAGAGAATATGGCCTAGTTATTGCAGATATTCCTCATGGTTTCAATTTCCCAAACATTGAATATGATAGAGAACCATATACTTATCAAGCTTTTAGTAAAGTGGTTACGGGTTTTCAAGAAGTGACAACATCACCACTTTGGTGATTTGTGATATTTCATTCAGACACACAGTTTCCAATGTTATTAACAAGCTTCAAGGGTAAAGCAAACTCAAGGATGCAACTTACATGGTAAGACTTTGAAACTGTATGTCTGATTCCTCCTAAATTTTTTTATTCATGTAAAATTTAATTGAACTTTTACTATGTTATGTTATAGGCAAAAGTCAAATATTGTTTCTTCCGAAGATCAGCCTATTATAAATGATTGTGAGTTCATCCATGTTGAATGTTGGACAAAAGACGATAGCTATAAGCATATTATTATGAATCAAGTAGATGGGAAGAGTCATAGTCAAGTATTGGTTTATGATGTAGTTGTAAGAAAACTAACATATGAGGATAAAGATGCAAAAGGAGATATAGTTAACATTTATCAAAAACCACAAGCATTGATTAACTATCTTATAGATCTATGTTCAAATGAAGGAGAATGGGTTTTGGATTTATTCTTAGGTTCAAGTAAGTTTTATTATACAAATTTAAATTTAAATATTGTCTTTTTTACTTTTTATGTCTCCATACTAATTTTCTTACTTATTTTTTTTGTGCTTGATGATTAGGTACAACACTAGCATGTTGCCTACTAAAAGGAAGAAATTGCATTGCCATTGAGAAAGACCCAGTTCAATGCAAATTTATTCAGCAAAGAATTAACGCTCTTAAATTCCTTCCAGATGCGAAGCAAGAAGTTGGTTTGAGGAAAGGAGATTTTAATGAATGACGTGTGGCAAAAAAAGCAAAGGAACCTCAACCACCATTATATGGAATGATTGGAAAGGGACACTTTGGAAGATTTGCTGACATGAAAGATCCATTAGAAGACGGCGATGATCAAAATGAAGAAGAAAATGTTGCGGAAGAAGCCATCAATGTTGTTCTAGATGATGTTGAAGATGTATTAGTTGATATTGTTGATGATGTTTAAGTTATGCTTGCAAACAAAGCTTATTTTTTAGAACTATTAATCAGTTTTACTTTTAATGTTTAGACTTTGATATTTTATGAGAACAACCCTTTTTTTTGCAAAAAACATGTGATTGCTATTATTTTTTGACATAAAATTCAATAAAATTGTTGTTTTCTTAAGTTTTTTTGTTAATATTCCCCCAAAAAAATAGTTTATTTAACATGTTTTTTCCAACAAAAACTCTGTAAAAGTGTATTTTTTGCATTGTATTTATATTGAAAAATTGTATTTTTTTGTCATATGGTTCAAAATATTGGTTTTTTAGCGACAATTTTTTGATGTGTATTGAAAAATTATTTAACAATACATAAACATGTAGAAAATATAAACTTTAGAATATTGACCCTTTTTCCATCTTTTATGTATGTGAAAAAGTGAAGATATCATTACAAGTTTTTATTTAAAAAAAAATATTTTTTTATTTTTAAAACACAAGTACATAAATGCACTTAAAAATAAACATCTCATAGAAGAAGAAGACATTAGAAAATCTATAGTGTCAAAATCAATCCTATAAAAAAACATTGGTGATGATACACCACCACTATTCAAAATCGACATAAAAAACATCACTTAAAAAAAAAATTAATTAAAAAAAAAAAATGAAAAAAACTTAAAGTGCCAAAAACATGCTCAATTTTTTTTTTCTTGATTCTGCATCGCCACTTTTTCAAAATCAGGTGTTTTTCTTGATACTTCAAAAAGTAGGTAACAATGAGGTTACCTATTTCATCGGTAACATTGTTAAAATAATAAATCTAGAATAATATGAATTTTTGTAACATAATAAAGTTTAGAAAATAATGCAAATAAATTCATGCTTAGAATTATCACTATTTTATTATGATCTTACATACCAAAAATAATAGTATACATTTTGAAGATATCATTCACACACATTTAAAGCAATCAAGTAGTTGTATATTTTTTTTAGGAATTGACTTAAGAAAAAAACAAATCAAACATCAAACACATCAATCAAAACCAATCCAGGACTTCAAGAGGCCAAACCACCTCAACCCTCATCTAGTGATTCCACCTCACGATCGAACATCACAACCATCACATATTGGTGTCTGTCCAAGTTGTTCTAGGGCTCTAGAGTGTTTGTTCCAATGAGGGCTTCATGGAATATTAACTCAACCCCAACTATTATAGGACTTCCAGAGCATGTGTTCAACCAGGGCTTCCAGGACTAGTAACTCAACCCACCTAGGGCTTCCAGAGCGTTTTTCCAACCAAGGTTTCCAGTACTAGTAACTCAACCCACGGTTGTACATCGGGTTTCCAGATCGTTTGTCCAACCAAAGCTTCCAGGAACTAATAACTCAAACCACTACTAACGAAATAATGAGAACCAACCAGAAAAAATTCAATGGAAATAAACCCACAACACCATGGTTATCCAGGAAATGGAAAGTTTAGGAAAATCCACATGCATACACCATGCATGCCAAAACTAGTGAGGAAAACATACATGCAACTTGGTACCTACAATCAAAACACAATGTAGTAGTTGATCTCGATGTCTGATTATACTTTCATGCTCTTTCTTTGCCTTCTTTCTCCAAATCACAAAGTATCCACAGTCTCCAAGAGTGCTCGAAGAAAAACTCTAAGTGCTTAAGAGTATGAGAGAGAGAGAGAGATAGAAAATGAGAGCTCCAAAACGGGATTGATCAAAATCTTACCAGTTTATCCTCAGAAGCCTTTTTATTAATGAGGCCTCTATTTTCTTAATTTTCCATTATTTTCCTTTTCTTCCCTCCTCACATGCAACCTGTGACCTTTCACCTTCCTTTTCTCCTAATCTCCATTATTTTCATATATAAAATTCCAATTAATGCCTTGTGCCTTTCCAATGCCTTTGTGAGTGACTTTGCCAATTTCTTTAGCCATATTAACCGAAATCAACACCTGTTAGTATGTTTTGACCACAATTCTGCTTGGAATATGTGTCCCATCAATCGTGGTTACTATTTTTTCCTTTATTAACTTTTATTACATGGAATTTTCACCAGGGATGATAGAGAACCCTCCCCCTTGGGGGAACACCATCCTCGGTGTTCAATGACATCTACAAACCAACAACTGCTAAAAAAAAAACATATTGCATATGGAGCTTTATAACACAACTCGTTGCAGTATTTACAATGAAAAAACTGCTCAAAAGAAAAAAATCATCATGACAATCATGTCAGGTAATGGAGATTTATAACACAACTCATCACAATATTTACAATAACAACCACATTTGTTTCAACCAAAAAATAATCATATTGTCTATGAAGCTTTATAAATCCAACTCGATACAATATATAGACATATATATATGCACATTTTCCCAACCATTAAATAAAAGGATATGATTCATGTATCTGCAAAAAGGGAATCTAGAGGCTCACACCTCCACCCTCAAAGTAATACCAGGATTCACCTCCTTCCTAGGAATAGAAGAATCCATTGCCAAATTCAAAGTTGCATCCAATATCCAGTGCTACAATCCTACACTATTGTACCCTTAGTGAACAGTCACTCGCTCATTGTTCTGGGGACCACTCCCAATGTGCATCTGATTCCATCTGGAAATGCTAATGACCAAAACAATTCCATCCCCAACCTTCCCTTCTTTGCTACACAGTCCCTCGGGCAATCTGGTCACCCCCCTTCTGTGCAGTCAAACACCTTCCAAGTTCCGTTGGCACCCCCATCCTGGGCAGTCCATCCCTTGGCAAGGTTTCCTTTCATCAGAAGGTAAAATAACCAAGCCATATACCTACCTATAAACCATCATATCAATCATAGAATTCCCATGGAAACCAATGGAAACTATTGGGTACCAGTGTCTCACAATGGCACTGATCCTAAAGTACTTTACCAACATACTGCTGCATGTTCCAATTGATTTTGTTGACGTTGCTAGTACTTGTAGTCGATTTCAACCACCCAACTAGGAAGTGCATGCTTTCCTCTATCAAACACATAATTTCCATTAGATTCAAAATAAATTTAAATAACTTCAAATCACACCTTATTGGTATTCCATCAATAAGGTACACTTTCACTTCTGTTTACTTCTAGTCACACAAGTCAAAATAGTTGTTTTATCAAATCATCGTGTATAAACATATAACATATGGTTAGCTCAAAACACAACCATCATAAGTCAAAGTCGCAGATCACATGCATAATAGAACTCAAATAAAACACTGATACTTATCCTTCATTGGTCCTTACTTCTGCCTTTGTTCTTTTGTACTCATATTAGATCGGTTGCCACACTCGATAAGCACCCAATTCCTTTTTTTATATTCAACCATGTACACATACACACAATGTACATCACAACATATACATCCACACACAACATACAACACCACATAATACATTCACCCACACCGGCATACAACACATACACCTACACTTGGGGGCCGGTGTACAACACATACACCTATACCGACATACAACACATACACCTACATATAGTGTACAAAACAACACAATAAATATATAGATACATATTACAACACAACGAATACACATGTCATGATACCACGACTACACCATGCACATACATGGTACCGCATGCCCGCAACACAACATGTATGTCATGAACACAATACCACATGTATACCACAAAATGTACACAGTACCACATGTACACAACACTATCTTCAAAACGTGTGCACAACATCATGTGTACACGCCACCACTTGCACAACATGTACACAATTCCAAATGTACACTGCACCACCTGTACAATGTGTACACAATGCCAAATGCATGACACATACATGACACCACATGTACACAGTGCTACATGGATGACATGTACACGACACCACCTACACACAACATCACATGTACAACATGTACACAACACCACAAGCACACAACACCACCTGTACAATCATGGACTCAACACCATATGTAAAATATGCACACAACACTATACATACATAGCACTACATATCCAACACGTGCATAGCACCATATGCACACAAACCCTCATATCCAACATGCACACAGTATGGTATGTACACAACAATGCATATCCAACATGTACATAGCACCATATATACCTAGAAATGCATACAACATCATAGGTACACAATACTACATTTGTTACATGTACACATCACCATGGGTACAATCACTAAATATACAACATGCACAACATATACACAACAATATTAGTGCACATCCATAGACCACACACTAACCCCACAAGAAACCTTTCTTCTAGTGTCTTTCCACTATCCATGCTTATCTTAGAATGTCGCAGATCACACTACTTTCACATATATGATGTAGACCTCATCATTACCTGCCCATAACATAAACACATGCATAGTACAAGCATATAATATCAATTCATGTCCACATGATACTGGCCTCATAGATATGTCAGAGTTACACTTCCCACTTGATTCATTATAAGACCAAGAAAATCTTCACTCCATTAACTTGCATAATAAATCATTCCTCCATAAGAATGATCCTTGAAAACCCTGTTAGATAGTGACATAGATACATACATCGATACACATATATAATCAGTAGCATATAAAAGTCATAATCCTTTCATACAACGACATACATATATAAATATAAACATTAGCATTAAACACTCATGATCCAATGATGACCCTGTTAGACACAACATACATACATACATACATATGTGCATACATAAACATCAACCTAAAGAAATCATGATCTCGTTAGACAGTGGCATACATACATGCATATATACATACATATATAGTGATTATCATAATCATGATCACAACACAATTACCAGATATCCTAAGATATATGTTAATAAAACTCCCTTTATGCATGCCTAGTATGCACAAAATTGAGAACAATAATTCGCAACATAGCCAAGGCATCTAACACCTCAGATCCAGTGACTTTACCTTTTATGTTACCGTTCTCATCATTGTTCTACTAACTTCCATTTACCTCAATGGACCCAGCCAATCCAACTGGTTGTCATATTCTTACATTTAGTTTCCCTTATACATGTATTGAGCTTCATTCGTGTCTTACATTACCTATTGGGTACCCCACACGCCTACTCGAGCTCCATTAGCTTCCTATTTCCCCAAAAAATTCCCAATACTCTCAAAACATAAAAGGAAAGAAGAAGAATAAAAAAGAAGAAGAACATGGAAACTAAGGAAAAATGACACCATAACAAAGTGGTATGGCCATACACTAGACATAAATAAAGCTGCAAATCAAACGCAACAAACCACAAGAGACCAAAAGCACAAGAATGTCAACAAACACCATTACTCAATCCCCATGGGTCCTAGGTGCTTCCAAGGAAAGCTCAACCCAAGCCTTCTTCAAGATTTCATGGCAGTCTCTTGCCATGCAATCCGCTGCATCATACTGCCATAACACATGACTTCTAGTGCATATATAATAATATGTCATTTATCTTACCTTGTTGTTCCAATCGCATTGCCTTGTAACTGAACACACACAAGTCACCCACATGTTCCAAGGATCAATACATAATATCTAATAATTTGAAAACAAACTTTACCAAATCTAACAATCATGTCATAATCAACAATCAACTCACATCCTTCAATCATAATACATAATGCTACACTATTGCCTACTTAAACTCAAGTACACATCAATCATCTCAACACATGATGTTAGTACAACCATCTTAAAACAATATCATTTCTTCATGCAATATTATAGACACATACTCATATGATGTGATTAATCAAACATTCAACAACACATAAATGACATAATAGACACCAAACACTCAAACACCAAAAAAATTACATAATCAAACATTCAAACACCAAGTAGATAACATAAGCAAACTCATACCTTAATAAATCTCCGGGGAGGCTATCTTTCTTGCACAATCAATCCAGATTAGCTCGACATAACTTCACAACATATCAACTTAGACATAAATAAGATCCTGATATCCATAATAATAACTAACTATCATGTTCACATCATAATCTCATAAAAAATTGACATTCATGTGTAACAATCACATATGTATGATGAGTCTAGATTAGTACAGCACAATGTCACAATTAAGTTGACTCATACCCGAATTTCATAATCCTAACCATCTGCATAAGCCAATCCAAAGCAATACGATAAATATAACATCAAGATCTTAATTCAATAACCCTAATAATCAAGTTAACTAACATATAACAACAAGTTAACCTACAACATATTCATCAAGTTAACTATCATAGAACATCAATGACAATGCATATAACAACAATTTACTATCCTACATGACTATCTAACGCACGTGCATATGACCACACTTAACTAGCATCTACCATGCATGTAACCACAAAATAAATGAAAAATATGTATATAACCCTAATGCTTATCACAATCCATTAACTAGCATACCTGTATGATGATTTACTCTTACCTCGAAGTATAGTGCTGCAATTTCACCTTGATGATCTGTACCACTGCTCTATCTCATCCAACACATTAGCATCATAACATAACAATACCATTATAATGATTTAATTGCACACAATGACCTTATGCACAACAACGTCAATCAAACCAATGAAAGCTTGACCATTTACATCCACTTGACATGTATAACCAATCATGAACAACCAAGGCATGTTCAACATATAGCATCACATTAGCAAGCATAAATGACCAATACACAAGCATGACCAATTTGTGACCTAGCATAAACAATCAATGCATGTACAAAATGTCACAATATATAAGCAAGTGTGCATGAACCATACACAAGCATGAGCAACACATAACCAATCATACACTCGTGACAACATGTTGAAAACAACACCATCAACCTTCACATGGAGACATCACTGCCACCATGGCCAACACAACACGGATGCAACAAGCATATACACCATAGGTGTGAGAAACACATATGCAGCCAACAAAAAATAACGAAAAACACACCACCCATCCAATCCAAGGGTTGAACCATGTTATGATACCACTTTGTGGTATCAAATATCACACAAAGAGAACAAAATCCAACCACCGCCCAAGGAGAGCGCAACCACGCTCTGATACCACTCTATAATGCCCCCTTCCCACATCTACCCAAAAATCCAGTCAGTCTGGGTAAATATGCGACAAGAGGCTACTATATTGATATGAAACCTCCTAAATGACCTTAAGGAAGTGGAACCGACAGAAATATGACAAACAGACCTTGAACTTCATCAATGACACGCCCGTGAACTAACCCAACCTTTAAGGCCTCTTACCCCTGGGTCAAACTGACCTTTTAGCCTCTTTAAGCCATAGTCGTAGGCATAACACTACATTCCAGTGGCTAGGAGGCTATAGCTATAGGAATAAAACTGCATGCTAGCGGCTAGAGACCCAAATGCTTAGTTTTGTGCCTGCGGCTCTGGGATTTGAGCCACCTTTTCAGGCCTAGAGCCTAGGTCACTGCCCAAAAATTCATGAAATGTTTAGACATGATAAATAACAATAGGAAAATGATGTAGAAGAAAACATATCATCAAGGACTCAACTAGACACTTTCTAGCTATGATAGGAATTGTGTCAAACATGTCACAAACATTGAATCTCCAAGTATAAACAACATATTAAACATAGGGGTCTCATACTTATCTGAGAATCACGAAGAAGCATTGATATCTTACATAAATAGTTGCAATAAAACATATTTGTCCATAGATACACTATGCATTCATTTATACTTAAAAACATGGATAGAGCCATACATCATCGCTAACCAAATACATTCTTATAACGAGCACAATAAGCACATAAATACAATGGATACAATAAAAATAGAATCCACATATAAATACGTGCATTTTCATACCAAATACCAAGGGATGAATTGATCATTACTGAATGTAGACACCAACCGAAGATGGGAATTCCATGTTCCACCCAACCATAGATTGGCTGAACCAAGTCTCTCTTCAACCAATCACCCTCATGTCATATTCCAAGCATGAATGTGGGAACTCATCAAACACATCAATAAAAACCAATCCAAGGCTTCTAGAGGCCAAACCACCTCAACCCTCAACCAGTGATTCCACCTCACGATCGGACATCACAACCATCACGGATTAGTCTCTATCCAAGTTGTTCCATGGCTCCAGAGTGTTTGTTCGAACCAGGGCTTCCAAGACTAGTAACTCAACCATATCCACATTTTCTCAGCCATTAAATAAAAGTATACGATGCATGTACCTACACCACCGAAATTTAGAGGCTCACACCTCCACCCTGAAAGTAATACTAGGATTCACCTCCTTCCCAGTATTAGAATAATCCACTACCAAAATCAAAGTTGCATCACATATCCAGTGTTATAATCCTGTGCTATTGTACCCTCAGTGAACAATCACCAACTCATTGTTCTAGGGTACACTCCCAATGTGCATCTGATTCCATCTAGAAATTCTTATGAGAACAAAAAATCCATCCCATACCTTCCCTTCTCTGCTACATAGTCCCTCGGGAAATCTGGTCACCCCCCTTCTGTGCATTCACACACCTTCCAAGTTCCTCAGTCACCCCCATCCTGGCTAGTCCATCCCTTGGAAAGGCTTCCTCGCATTAGAAGGTCAAATAAATAAGGCATATACCTACCTCAAAACCATTATACCATTCATAGAATTCTCATGGAAATCAATGGACACTGTTGGGTACCAACGTCCCATAATGGCCCTGCTCCTAAAGTACTTTACCAACATACTGCTGCATGTTTGAATTCATTTTCTTGACGTTGCTAGTGCTTGCAGTCAGTTTCAACCACCCAACTGGGAATTTCATGCTTTGATGTATCAACCACATAATTTCCGTTAGATTCAAAATAAATTGAAATAACTTCAAATTATACATCATTGGTATCTTGTCAATAAGGTATACTTTCACTTCTATTTACTTCTTATCACACAAGTCAAACTAGTTGTTTGGTCAAATCATCATGTATAAACATATCACATCTTATTAGCTCAAAACACAACCATCATAATTCAGAGTCGTAGATCGCATGCATAATAGAACTGAAATAAAATACCAATACTTATCCTTCACTGGTCCTTACTTTTTCCTTTGTTCTTTTGTACTCATACCAGATCGGTTGCCACACTCGACAAGCACCTAGTACCTTTTTTCCTCTTCAACCACGCACATACACACTGTGTACATCACAACATATACATCGACACACAACATACAACACCACACTATACATGAACCCACATTGGCATACGACACATGCACCTACACCCGATGTACAATACAACATATTACATACACCTATACCGACATACAACATATACACCTACATCTAGTGTACAACACAACACAATACATATACATATAGAGAGTACAACACAACGAATACACATGTCATGATACCACAACTACACCATACAAATACATGGTACTGCATGCCTGCAACATAACATGTATGTCATGAACACAATACCACATGTATACTCACCAAATGCACAACATTTACACAGTACCATATGCACACAACACTATCTTCACAACGTGTGCACAACATCACATGTACATGGCACCACCTGCACAACGTGTACACAATGTCAAATGTATATCGCACCACATGTACAATGTGTACACAATACCACATGTACACATTGCACAATGCCACATGCACGACATTTACATGCCACCACATGTACATAGCGCCACATGCATGACATGTACACAGCACTAGCTCCACACAACACCACATGTACACCAGGTACACAACACCACATGCATATAACACCATGTGTACAATCATGGACACAACACCATATGTACATAGTACTGCATATATGACATGTACATAGCACCATATGTACATAGCACCACATATCCAACACGCACACAATACCATATGCACCCAAACCCTCATATCTAGCATGCACATAGTATGGTATGTACACAACACCACATATCCAACATGTACATGGCACTATCTATACCTAGCAATGCATATGAAATATACACATTTCACAACATATACACAACATCATAAGGTACACAATACTACATATGTTACATGTGCACATCACCATAGGTAAAATCATTGAATATACAACATGTGCAACATATACACAACATTATTACTGCACATCCATAGACCACACATTGACCCCACAAGAAACCTTGCTTCTAGTGTCTTTCCACTATCCATGCTTATCCTAGCATGCCTCAGATCACATTACTTTCACTTATATGATGTACCCCTCAGCATTACCATGTGTGTTCATTCGAGGCATCTTTCTTGGCCTTTGATGGATATAAGCTTCCTTTAATGTCGAAGGTTCATGTTTCCTCCCTTAACAATGTTCAAGGCCTTAAGACCTGTACCTGATATTAAAAATGTTAATGGTATATATATACCAAGTCAGAGATAAAGGATTCCCTCTAGAGGACATTTGTGGTTGTTCAAGGTATCATTATTGGCTCCAAAAGCCTAGAACCTTCATTTATGGAGTTACTCTTGCAATTCTTTCCTTGACCATATATAGGGTCCACAACATCATACTTAATGTTCAAAATTTCATACTATTTACTATCCCTATTTAGACACTAAGGATATGTTATAATAGTCCTCTATGGTGGTTAAAGATATCATTATTGTCCTTAAATACCTAGAACCTTACTTAGGACCGAAGTCCTAAGTTTCCTCTCTTGATATTATTAGAGGACGTAGGGTACATGCTGAGTGCTCAAAATATTCTAATGATGCTTGTATCCCCACTTGAAGGGAAAATATCTGCTCAATAGGTTATTTATGGTGGTTTGAGGTGTCATTCATGGCGTTTGAGCCCTAGAAGCCACCTAAAACCTTAAGAGATTATATGTGGTAGTGTGAGATGTTTTGTTTGGCCTTGTATGCTTAGAAGCTTTATACTTCCACTAAGGACTTTCTCCCACCATGTGACTATGTTAAGGATTTAAGAGCCATAGCTAATTATAAAAACATTTTGAGGGAATTAACATCCTTTGGAGGTCAATGATTTCCTCTAGATATCATGAATGGTGCTTCAAGGCATTATTCATCACTCTGGATGCCTCAAATATTTCTTTAGAATCTAAGCCATGACCTTGTTCCTTAGAAAATTTTCAAGGCATTAGGACACATACCTGTGTGTTCAAAACTAGCTAGTGGCATCGACATCCCCAATCTTTGGTGAAGGACCCCTCTGAGAAAAAAGTTCATTTCTTAAGTCTATAAAAGTGTACATACTCCACCTCGTTTGAATACAAACTTTTAACCTCCAATGAGGAAACACATGTTCTGAATGGTTAGGCTCATTGTTGTATAATACGGATGCTTTAATTATTTTTGTTTTAAATATTATATTGGGTTGACTGATGCCACATGACATATTAACCTTAAGAATTGGCATTATACATCTTCCTCATACTAGGTTGTAGAATTCACCTTACTTCTTTGGGAGCAACAAGTTACATCAAATAGATTTCATTATTTCTAGCATTGATAAGCCTCCAAGCCTAAATAAGAAGAAGGGATATAAACTCACTATACCAAAGTGTAAACCTTTTGATAATAATTTGGGATTGGCCACTAAAACTTGTAATGACCCTCTTTTTTATCTAAATTTATTCTCATTATAATACATAATTTAATTGATACTTCTTATTTTATAGAATTCTCAAAGCTTATATACAATATAACCAATTTTGATTTGTTAAAAGTAATAATTTTTTTCAAATTAAGATTCAAAACAGTTTGAAAAATCAAACTCATTTCCTCTTTCAGAGTCATATAAAAACTTTATACTTATTTAAAAATATATATATTAATCCTTAACAAAACCTTCTCCTCCAAAAACAAAACCTACTCCTGATCCAAAAATATTAAAACCATACCAAAACCTTAACCTAATCACCCGAAGGAAATATTTTTAATTAATATATTTTTTAACCATTCAAAATATACAAACTCCCGTATTATAAGCCCTTACGATCCTTCGAACGATCCCAACCTTCACAATTGTTGAGATAATCTCATATCACAATGTATCGTCTAAAGATGTAAATTATATTTTTATTATACTACATAATATAAATACAATTTATTTGAGACATTATATTTGGTAGAAGGTCAATGAATAGGTTGTCAATAGTTGTCAAATTACCAAGCTTCGTATTTTATTGGTGTTCTGATTTTACAATTTATTTGAGAGATTATGTTTAGTGAAGGGTCAATCAATAAGTGAAATCAACGATGTAAGCTTTGTATTTTATTGCTGTTTTGGTTTTGAGTGCCTATAGTTAGTTAATTGGGTGGGTGTTATTTCAAGGTAAAGTTTATTTTCTTTTGTTTATACGCTATTTAATGTGGTGTGGCAGTCTATTATTAGATTTAAATAACTAGATAATATTTACCACATCGCATTAAATAGCGTATAGACAAGAAAATAAGACTAGCTATTATTCCAACGCCAGAAAAAAAACACTCTGAATCTAATAATATAATATTTACCAAGCTTTTTGCAGAAGTAATGGCACTGACTAGTTAAGGCGCAGAGGTTGCAGGAATAATTTATGGCTTCCCATGGTTCATTGTGTGACACGTTAAACACGATAACGTGAAGAATATTTCAAACGCTCTAATTGGAGATCGTTGTAAGTATTCTGTCACAGTTATATATGTAAACTATGTTGCAGATTTATTATTGTTTTTTGTTTATTTTAAAATAAGGTTTAAAAATTTTTATAATAAGTTTTAATAACTTTTAGTTATTAAAGAATATTTTTAATAGTATTGAGAATTATTTTAATAGTGATTATATATATATATATATATATATATATATAATTAAGTTGATTAATTAAAAAAATGTTATATGAATATTTATAATATAAAGAGGTATTAGTTTTTGAATTTGTGATATTAGTAAAACTAGAATATTGTAATAAAGTTTATTTACATATTAAAAATAATTATGGTAAAGTCAAAATGAATTTTTATAATTAAGAATTTTAATGGATATTATATATGTAAACTCTGTTACAGATTTATTATTTCTTTTTCTTTATTTTAAAATAAGGTTTAAATTTTTTTATAATAAGTTTTAGTTATTAATGAATATTTTTAATAATATTGAGAATTATTTCAATAGTGATTATATTATATATATAATTAAATTGATTAATTAAAAAAATGTTATATGAATATTTATAATATAAAGAGTTATTAGATTTTGAAGTTGTGGTATTAGTAAAACTATAATATTATAACAAAGTTTATTTACATATTAAAAATAGTTATGGTAAAGTCAGAATGAATCTTTATAATTAAGAATTTTAATAGATATATTTTTAAATATATATATGTTTAACTTATATATTAATTATTTTAATAATAATAATAATAAATTTACAAATTAGTTAATTTTTATGAATTTTTTAAATCTTCACCATGTGAAATGTATTATAAAATTAAGTGTTATGATATTTATGAACATTATAATATTTATTTATTTTTCGTTTTTAAAGAAATAGACAATTAGATCAAAGTTGTACTTATATGACACACTAATGCATTCATTATTATATACATAATTTTTATATAATTTTATAGTAATTAGTTATTAATTTAATGTAAACAATTATTTTGAAAAAATTGATCATAATTAAATATGATATCTATTCATGATTTTTTTACATTAAACATATATAGATCTTAATGGCCAATTTTTTTTTATATATATATAAATTTTTCCCTTTTATAATTAGACATAATTATATTTATATATTGTTATAATATTTATAGATATTATTACATTTATTATTTTTGTTTTTAAAAAAATAAACAGTTAAATCAAAATTGTACTTATCTCACACACTAATGCATTCATTATTTTATACATAATCTTTATATAATTTTATAATTAGTTATTAATTTAATATAAGTAATTGTCTTGACAAAATTGCTCAAAATTAAATGTTGCATTATTTTATATATAATCTTTGTACTCATATCACACACTAATACATTCATTATTTTATAAATAATCTTTATATAATTTTATCATTAGTTATTAGTTTAATATAAACAATTATCTTAACAGAATTGATCATAAACCATTTTTTTACCTAAAACATATAAATCTCAATGCTTATTAGTCTTCGTCTTATATAATTATTAATATGGAATTTCCCTTTTTACAATTATATATATAAACCATTCCATTTTGACTCAACTTTTTTAATTAATATTTTTTAATTAAATAAATTTCAATTGCTATTGATTCATAGGTCAATATATTGTTTATGGAAGTTTGTGTTGGAATGTGTAATTCCTACTTGTTTTCAGTTGTGATTCTCTCTATGTATAGAGTATTTTCCTATTTCCTAGGTTAGCTAAAACTAAGTTCCTAGTTTAGTGTGAGGTTGAGATATTTCCTCAACCAAATTATTGTGCGTTCAAGATAGCTTCCCTATCTTGAGACAATTCCTCATGTATATATGTAACTTTATTTGATTAATAGAATATAGTTTGCATAGTGAGTTTTATCTTGGTATCGGAGCCCGTAAGGGCCTTTCGCCCTTCCTAGGCATAGGAAAATAAATGACTATATTTGTATTAGTTTTACTTTGTTTGTCCATCCAGCCCGTCACAGAGAAGGTTGAGCCCGAATCTGATCGGATCTGTGTGGTGGTGAACTGCGAGTAGTTCGATCAACGTAGAAAGAAGAAAGGCTCTCTGCAAGGATTGGTCCCGTGGAATTGACCGCCAGAGTTGGTGGTTGTGATTGAACCTCTGGTCACTTGTTTGCTGCAAAGCCCGAAGCCCGAAAACATTGGTGCAGAGACTGAAGTTTTCGTGGGCTGAGATTTTATGGAGAATGAAATTCTGGAAGATATCAAATTAACACTGCAATCTTAGAGGAGCAAGCGCGTTGCATCTGTATTTCGAAATATCTATGTTTGGCGCAGTGTGTTGGTGCTGTGTTTTGGATCTGCAGTATTGAGCAGACTTCGGAACTTGCGTTGGTGCAGCGTTCGAAGATCTGTTGTTCGTGGATCTCCCTGAGCCCGTTGATCAGCAACGTGGCATCGTCTGTGGCTGCTGCATCAAATTGCTGGAGAAGCGTTGGAAAATATTGAGGCACGGTGACTGTGCTAAACACTGCGACAAAGAGAGCTTTGAATTTTTAGTGAAGGCCAAGCCTAAAAATTATACTATGAAACATTTCTTTAGAGCATTTCTGGCATGTTTTTTCTTGAACTTGCCTGCATTTTGTTTTCGCCCAAGTTTTTTTGTGAATTTCTTGTAAATAACTCCTTTTTCCGCAGGGCATTTATAGTATCTTTTCCTATCACTGTAAATTCTGGAACCTTTGGCAAATGTCTTCGAACAAAATTTTCTCTTCAGAGGTCAAAATGAAGATTGCTTTACACGATTGTTTTAAATTTCTCCTTGGTGAAGACTGGAGGAGGTTGTGGTAGGAGGATTATTGGGTCTTTTGCAGGTGTCAGAAGAGGTGCGGAAGCACGCGGAGTTGTTGGGAGGCTTTCAGGTTCCTGCGTTTGGGATCGGCCTGGCTGAAGGTTGTGCATTTTTTCCTCACTGGTGTAACTGCAACGTGTAGCACGGTTGTTTTTACACTCTTGGGTAAATAATATTTTTATGGTGAAAGTATTTTGGAATCAAAAGCAATATACATATTGAGATTATCCATTTCAAAATGAAGTTATTTTGTTAGAATTGGCTACTCTAACAAATGACAGGTGAAACGTGAAGTTCTAAGTTTCAATTGACAAAGATAAAGATGCCCAAGATGTGAGCAACGAAAAGAGGAGGTAATGAAGCAACAAAAAATATTATGATGGACATCAATCAAGTTTGTGTGATCTTTGTGTGAGTTTCTTGGAATAGACTCAATAGCATGTTGTATAATGAGTCACAGAGTTGAATGGTAAGCAAGTCTAGGATGGTTTTGTAGTGGTCATTGTATGTACCTGGTAACTCCAAGAATTGGAGTATGTAAGCCTTGTAAAGTCATGTGTATCCCCGTAAAAGTTTGTGGTAATATCAAAACCACTTTGTAACTACAAGTTCGTGGTCAGCCAGAAACCATTTTGCAGTGTCGGATTGTGGTCAGCCAGAAACCATGTGTAATAGTGAAGTGGACTGGAAACAGGTTTGTGCCAGTATTCAACCACTGATGAAGACATCCGGTGCAAGGTTGTCAATGAAGAAAACCGATGAAAGGTCGCCGATGAAAGGATCCGATAAAAGTTTCCTGAAGAGATCTAAGACAGATCTACTGTTGGTGAGAGTTCACCAATGAAGGAACAACGTTCTGTAGAAGCTAGACTCTTCTGGTTCAGACTCTCTTTCGTAGAGTTGACCAGTGGGATTTATATTAATCCATTCAAACATCTTTTTTAACATGGTTACGAGTCATCCAATAAAACCCATGTTGGAGGGGGATCTGTAGATACAGGTACATGTATGCAGTGATAATGGTTGACAGAACCATGTATGTGAAGGACATCCTACGAGACCAGCAGTTGCAGCGCTTGGTACCCATGCATTCTGGTGGATGGTTGCTCCTTTATATGGACGTCGACATATCCTTTTCTTATGTTTGACCACAACTAGACTTTGCAGATGGATATTGAGACAAGTAGTCATTAAGGGGGTGTGTTGGAATGTGTAATTCCTACTTGTCTTTAGTTGTGATTCTCTATATGTATAGAGTCTGTTCCTATTTCCTAGGTTAGCTAAAACTAAGTTCCTAGTTCGGTGTGAGGTTGAGATATTTCCTCAACCAACTTATTGTGAATTCAATATAGCTTCCCTATCTTGAGACAATTCTTCATGTATATATGTAACTTTATTTGATTAATAGAATATAGTTTGCATAGTGAGTTTTATCTGTTTGACTATTTCTAATTTATGTGATATGATGAATAAATAAATCAAATTTACTTGAGTTATATTTTGTTCCAAACCTTTATGTAACATCTCTAAACCCACGTAATTAGACGTGGAATTAATAAACAAATATCATTAAATCTTTTATCAAGAAATGGTTGGAAGTTTAACAACTTGTTGATAACGAATTTACATTCTTGATATGAAAGGAAAATAAACTATTATTCTCGAGGAGGTATGCTGGTAGGGTTTTGTTGTTTTCTTTTTCATGAGGAAAGACCTACTGTGAACTTCTCCACAGAATCAGTTCTACTGCCACTTTTAGAATATATTGAAAGCGGATTTGTGCTTCATTAATACAGTTCACTTTCACTTAGGTGGCAAAGTGTGTGATTCAAAATCATTAGATGGAATGCTCTCACTTGCATCGAGCTTCCTCATTGATCAGATACATCGACTAAGTGGGCTAAACGAAAGGCTCTGGAGTTAGAACTAGATTTTAATTCTCTCTTGCATCGAGCTTCCTTAGTCATCAAATACATCGACTAAGTGGGCCGAACAAAAGACTGTGCCTTTTTCTTTGGAGAAAGTATAGCATCATGGAAACCTGTGAAAGGAAAATGAGAAAGAGAACCAACCAAATCGGTAAAGATTATGTTTTTCAAATGGAGGATTTGGCTTAAAAAGATAAGTATCTTTCTTTATTAAAAATAATTTCGAAGTTTATTTATCCAAAATAAGTTAAGGATTTCTTAGGAAAATAACTCTTGAAATTTTGTGCATATGGAGAACTTATGCTAGTTTTCTTAGTAAAAAAAATACTTTAACCTATGTATATAAATATTTTTATTATGTTAACCTTTTAAAAAGAAAATGTAACTATCTACAGCAGTAAAAGAAAGTAACTTAGCTTATATATATATATATATATATATATATATATTGCATATGCATCTTATTTAAGAAAAGATAGGATGCTCGTTTTCTTTTAAAAGGGATTTTGTACTGGTGTGTTAAATGATATGAAATCCAAGTTCTTTTCTTGAAAATTAATATAGATTAAAGAGGGTAACTCTTGAAATATTTTCATGTGTGGTGAAAAATAAAAGAGAAAAGTTTCTCACATTAATATTTTTGGAAGAGTTTTCATGAATATGTATGCATACATTAACCATGTTGTGAATATATATATATATATATATATATATATATATATATATATATATATATATATATATATATATATATATATATTACCATGTTGGTTATTTAAAGACGACAACGATATGAGTGCATAAAAATTACATATGAATCTTGTCCATACAAGTGTAAGAACATATGTTTGTTTCTTAAAAATATTATATGCATTGAAGTAAGGGATATTGTTTTAAAAGAAAATTACATGTTTGTTTCTTAAAAATATTATATGCATTGAAGTAAAGGAGATTGTGTTAAAATAAAATTACATGTTTTCATGAATAGTTTCAACTTCTTGATTTAGGTGTATAAAAGGTTAATATAACCTTAGTATAGTTGCTTAGTTTTATATATAAAAGATGGTTATCTATGATAAATTCTTGAAAGGGAAGCATGAGCAACTACATGTAGAGAGGAAAAGAAACTAGGTTATATTAACTTCATTTTGAAAAACAGGTATGTATTTGTTTAGATGTAAATAATAGTTAATGATGGCGTAATTCCAAGAAGGGAATATGTGTTACGTACATTAAAGAAGAGCTATTGAGCTATATTTATTTTGAAAGATTATATGTGTTTACTTTATTTAGTTTCTTTTAGAATAAGATTAGGTATATGCATGCAAGATTTGTATTGTATTTCATTGGAAAGAATATACAATTGGATGTGGGAAATGATAGCATGTTTGGTTAGCCTACATTGGGAAAGAAGATGGATTACGTGCATAAAAACCATAGTAATGTGTTGGTTTCCTTGGAATATATATGTGGGTAATGTTGGTATAATATTTGGAAAATAATTGATGTATTGGTATGTTTTATTACATGTGTTTTATGGAAAAGAAACCATGTTTTAGCATGCCTATTATGCTATATTTCGTCGAAAAGGAAACATGTGTTTGCATGCTCTATTGTGTTAAGTATTCTTTTGGGAAAATATTTTTGAAACTATATGCATTTGGTTGCATAGAAACAACATTCATTGTGATTAGTTTTCTTCACGTATTCGAATGCACCAAAAGCAATAGCTGAAGGGCCGATTCTTTTGTTAAGTTTAAGTAACTCAAATGCATGATGTGTGAGTTTCCATTAAAGGAATTCCTGGACAGTTGTGGTCATTTGTCCTCTACGAATGTGAGCGTGTGCGAGAAGTGTCATAATAATGTAGCGATTATTTTGACATGGTTGATAATGATTGTTTACACTCAATGCATGAGTAGTTATGTTAGAAGAAGCATGTTGTGATATTGTATTCACATCTCATGTATGCACATGAATAAGTGTTAAGGATCGCTTAAAATGGATTATTGATTGATTGATTCTTTATCTAATCATGCTAATAAAGCTTGTTGATGACATTAATGATAGGAAAACATGGTGACTTGTGAAAAGGATAGATTATATTTGACATGGTGGCATGTAAATAATTGATGGTCCATGCAGATGAGTGCGAGTTGCAAGATGGTCTGCTGATGGAACAACCAGGCCACAAAGATATATTGATTGAACATTTGTGGGTAAATGCTATCATAATTATTTTAATAGATTTAAGCTAGATATTTTTATATTTCCTTGTAAGATTTATAACAATGGTTAAGGGATGGTCTCCCTTATAATCTATTGAGTGAGGGGTGAACACCCTCACAAGAATTTAATAATAAAATTAAACGTTTTTTGGTTTTCACCCTACGGGGTTTCCATGGTATATTGGTGTTCAATGATGTGATTGATTATTGTTTCAGATTGATGACGTTGATTCCTTTCTTGTTGTGATGTTCATAATGTCAAGTATGTGATGGCTACATGAATTATGAAATGAAGGCAAGGATTAAATCATACAGTTTTATGTAAATATACTACAACAGTGGTTGTTAATGGTTAAACAACTTACTATTCTTCTACTAAGGTTACACAATGAACTGACGAACATTTTATCTAATGATTAATGAGGAATATTTTATAGTGATTTTGATAGTTGCCCGTGGGTAAGTTGTATAAAAATTTTCTAACTCCTTGCATTTCCATGTGAGGATATTGAGGTATGTGACAAGTGGTATCAGAGCTAAAGGTTGCAGCACTAGCGCCCTTGGGAATTGTTAAGAGAAAAGAAATTGAGGTATACTACTAATGGACATCAGTTAAGGTATGAATCTAAAAATATACATATTGATTGATATATTATTCTAGCAATCTACATATTGAATGATATATGCAGTAGTCTACTCTTGACATGAGATGTGTGATTCATGTTTATAACTACATTGAAGAGTAAAAAGTAATAAATGTTGTTGCAAAACGGTTTTCATAACATTGGAATCATGTTGAGGATAAAAGACAATAAAACCTTTGTTGTACTTATGAACAACCTTGAGTAATCACTAGTGAAAGTGAGAGTTACTATTAAAATTTGGGTATATGACATACTACTCATACATTTAATGAACATAACTAAAGTTACCATTCACTACTTGAAAAAGATGAATGTGTATAGTGATGGTGTGTGAAACTAATGCATGAATGCAAAAGATGGGGAAAGTCTTTGAAGAGGATGATAGAGTGTTTTAAAATGAAATTGAATGAAGCCTTTTAGATGTTAAAAATATATAATGAGTCAAGTAGTGAGACTTGACTATAATGACTTAGTTGATGAACGAGTCATGTCATGGCTACATTAAGATTATTAATAGCATTGATTAGTGATGCATGACTTACCGATAAAACTTATATGAATGAATTGGTTTTGATTAAATCTTATTGAAAGTTGTGAACAAGTGATTATGGTAATTACTTCATGTGTCAGTCTGTTAGTAATAGAACACTGTGGGAATTGGAAATGTTTGCACTCTCACCCTAACCATTATTGACACATACCCATTAATGAATATTTATATATACATTTATGCATGACAACGTTGTATGCATGAAAATAAAATTATTGTGGAAGATAATACTTGTTTAAACAATACATATTTATGACTAGTGTTGTTGATGAGATTAAGCATGGGTAGCTTAATGGAAACAAGAAAACATGTGAAAGTAAAATGTTGCAATGTCAATTGCAACCGTAAATGTTAAAGTATAATGTTATAATGTGAATGATGTGTTATTTGGGAAATAATAATGTATAACACATGTATGTTATTCACGTTTCATGTTAATCTAGATATCATTGGATCCATGTTGAGGGCCAAGTATGATGTATGATGTACATAAAGTTTCTTTTTATTTATGTGTAATGTGCATAAAGTTCATTATGTAATTTAGTATGGAAAATAATGTTAAAAGAAAAATTTAACATGCCAGAAAGTTGTGAATAATTGTGAAAGACTAGAAGGCCTTGGGTTGATGGTGGTTGCCTGCTCGAAGGGGTTGATGGCGCTTGCTTGCCTGGATTTCCTCTCCCTAGAGATATATGATCTCAGTAAGGGAAAAGAGTTGGCCAAGATGGTGAAGAGGGAAAAACCTGAGGCAACTCTATTGATTTTGGAGCCTGTTGGAGGAGGTCCAAAATTCCTCATAGATGGGATGCTGTCATAGGAATAGGCATGATGTTTCCAAGAGGAATCCTATACTAGACCTTGAGTGGTCATTGGAAATCTCGAGCCGGTTTGCCAATGGAATTCCATACTGTACCTGTAATGGTTTTTTGTCAAATAACTGTCTGGATGTGAAAATGACTTGATTTGGTTGTGGAAACCAACTCCCATGGGTTGGGAGGAGAATTTTGTTTACCATTTTGGTTCTCATGGCGGAACAAGTTAAGCAATAAGTTATGTGTTATATTAAAATGATTTTTTATATGATTGTGTAAATATCTTATGTAGATATTGAGAGGAAAGGAGCCTAGCACTCAGAAGGAATTACAAAAAGTATAAGTTCCTTTTATTGTATTACTAATTTTTTTTAATCTCTTAGCAGGGGTTAGGACAATATGCACGTGGTGCATTAATTGACCATTTGTACGATTAGAGAGCTAGGTGCTCTCTGAGTAATTTTTTGAAGTATTGTGTGGATATCTTTAATGGGAGCTAAGACAATGTGCATGTGGTTTAGTGATTTATAATTATTATGATTTATCATGAATAGAGGGTTGGTGCTCTCTGAAGACTAGGAAGAGTACTGTGACTAAAATATCACTTGAAATTGCATGAATGATTGATAATTTAAAGTATTTCATTTGATTGTAAATGGTGTGACTAATGTGATTGAATTTGTTAATCATACATTACAGGCTACTTTCCATGGAGTGTTGATGGGTTGTTCAACCATTCTCAGAGTGCGTGTGTAAAACTTATCATTACTTTCAATAGTAACTGGTAAGTAATGGTAAGTGGGTATAGCGATTCTAATTTATTTATTTTTAATTGTATTCCTTGGAAATGGAAGTGCTTTATTTTTAAAGGAAAGGATCCCCTTTTGGGTTGCTTAGAATGCTATATCATGAATACAATTTAAGTCCTAGTAAGGGATGAACATCGAGGATGGTGTACTCTTAAGGGGGGGAGTATGTAACATCCCTAAACCCACGTAACTAGACGTGGAATTAATAAAAAAATATCATTCAACCTTTTATCAAGAACCGGTTGGAAGTTTAACAACTTATTGATAACGAACTTACATTCTTGATATGAAAGGAAAATAAACTATTGTTCTCGGGGAGGGATGCTGACAGGGTTTTGTTGTTTTCTTTTTCGTGAGGAAAGACTTGCTGTGAACTCCTCCACAGAATGAGTTCTGCTACCACTTTTAGAATATATTGAAAGAGGGTTTGTGCTTCATTAATACAGTTCACTTAGGTGGCGGAGTGTGTGATTCAAAACCATTAGATGGAATTCTCTCACTTGCATCGAGCTTCCTCATTGATTAGATACATCGACTAAGTGAACTGAATGAAAGGTTGTGGAGTTAAAACTATATTTTAATTCTCTCTTGCATCGAGCTTCCTCATTCATCAAATACATCGACTAAGTGGGCTGAACAAAAGGTTGTGCCTTTTTCTTTGGAGAAAGTATAGCATCATGGAAACCTGTGAAAGGAAAACGAGAAAGAGAACCAAATTGGTAAAGCTTATGTTGTTCAAATGGAGGATTTAGCTTAAAAAGATAAGTATCTTTCTTTATTAAAAAGAATTTCAAAGTTTATTTATCCAAGATAAGTTAAGGAGTTTTTTAGGAAAAGAACTCTTGAAATTTTGTGCATATGGAGAACTTATGCTAGTTTTCTTAGTAAAGAAAATACTTTAGCTTATGTATATAAAGATTGTTATTATGTTAACCATTTAAAAAGAAAATATAACTATCTACAGCAGTAAAAGATAATTAACTTAGCTTATATATATATATATATATATATATATATATATATATATATATATATATATATATATATATATATATATATATTGCATATGCATCTTATTTAAGAAAAGATAGGATGTTTGTTTTCTTTTAAAAGGATTTCGTACCGGTGTCTTAAATGATAAAGAAATCCAAGTTCTTTTCTTGAAAATGAATATAGATTAAAGAGGGTAACTCTTTAAATATTTTCATGTGTAGTGAAGAAGAAAAGAGAAGTTTTTCACATTAATATTCTTGAAGAGTTTTCTACATGAATATGTATGCATACATTAACCATGATATATATATATATATATATATATATATATATATATATATATATATATTACCATGTTGGTTATTTAAAGACGGCAAGGATATGAGTGCATAAAAATTACATATGAATCTTGTCCATACAAGAGTAAGAACATATGTTTGTTTCTTAAAAATATTATATGCATTGAAGGGAGATTGTGTTAAAAGAAAAATACATGTTTTCATGAATTGTTTCAACTTCTTGATTTAGGTGTATAAAAGGTTAATATAACCTTAGTATAGTTGCCTAGTTTTATGCATAAAAGATGGTTATCTATGATAATTTCTTGAAAGGGAAGCATGAGCAACTACATGTAGAGAGGAAAATAAACTAGGTTATATTAACTTCATTTTGAAAAACAAGTATGTATTTATTTACATGAGCTATATTTATTTTGAAATATTATATGTGCTTATTTTATTTAGTTTCTTTCAAAATAAGATAAGTTATATGCATGCAATATTTGTGTTATATTTCATTGGAAAGAATATACAATTGGATGTGGGAAATGATAACATGTTTGGTTAGCCTACATTTGGAAAGATTCTTTGGGAAAGAAGATGGATCACGTGCATAAAAACCATATTAATGTGTTGGTTTCCTTGGAGAATATATGTGGGTAATGTTGGTATAATATTTGGAAAAGAATTCATGTATTTGTATGTTTTATTACATGTGTTTTATGGAAAAGAAACCATGTTTTAGCATGCCTATTATGCTATATTTCCTCGAAAAGGAAACATGCGTTTGTATGCTCTATTGTGTTAAGTATTCTTTTGGGAAAATATTTTTGAAACTATATGCATTTGCTTGCATAGAAACAACATTCGTTGTGATTATTTTTCATGTATTCGAATGCACCAAAAGCAATAGCTAAAGGGATGGTTATTTTGTTAAGTTTAAGTAACTCAAATGCACGATGTATGAGTTTCCATTAAAGGAATTCCTGGAGAGTTGTGGTGATTTGTCTTGTACGAATGTGAGCGTGTGCGAGAAGTGTCATAATAATGTGGCGATTATTTTGACATGGTTGATAATTATTTGCTTACACTCAATGCATGAGTAGTGATGTTAGAAGAAGCATGTTGTGATATTGTATTCACATCTCATGTATGCACATGAATAAGTGTTAAGGATCACTTAAAGATGGATTATGGATTATGGATTGATTGATGCTTATCTAATCATGCTAATAAAGCTTGTTGATGACATCAATGATAGGAAAAGATGGTGACTTGTGAAAATGATATATTATGTTTAACATGATGGCAGGTAAATAATTAATGTCCATGCATATGAGTGCGAGTTGCAGGACAGTATGCTAATGGAACAACCAGGCCACAAAGATATAAAGATTGAACATTTGTGGGTAAATGTTATCATAATTATTGTAATGGCTTTAAGCTAGATATTTGTATATTTCCTTGTAAGATTTATAACAATGGTTAAGGGATTGTCTCACTTGTAATCCATTGAGTGAGGGGTGAACACCCTCACGAGCATTTAATAATAAAATTAAACGTTTGCTGGTTTTCACCCTATTGGGGTTTCCAGGGTATATTGGTGTTCAATGATGCGATTGGTTATTATTTCAAATTGATGATGTTGATTCCTTTCTTGTTGTGATGTTCATAATGTCAAGTACGTGATGGCTACATGAATAATGAAATGAATGCAATGATTACATCATAAAGTTTTATGTAAATGTACTACAACAGTGGTTGTTAATGGTTAAACAACTTACTATTCTTCTACTAAGCTTACACAATGAACTGATGAACATTCTATCTACTGATTAATGAGGAATATTTTATAGTGATTCGGATAGTTGCCCGTGGGTAATTTGTATAAAAATTTTCCAACTCCCTACATTTCCATGTGAGAATATCGAGGTATGTGACACTTCATATTTTATTGCGTTTTCAGTTGCTTCGTCAATGGGTATGGTAATACATAAATAAATACACCGAGTCTCCATGCTTACTTAGTCACTTAGGTGTCATTCCCCTGTCATCTACATTAATTATATATATATATATAACCAATGATTATAAAAAATATAGATTTTATTATAAATATTATTTAAGTTATTAATAGTTTAAACTTTTTTGATAATAAAACATGGATTCCATGGACAAGGAGGAGTGGGCACCCTCTCACGAATCAGCAAATGAAAAATCATGTTAATAAAAAAGGAAGGGGGGATGTAAATCATAGGAGAGTTGTTATTGATTTGCGAAAGTAATTCAATATTTTATTCAAAATCTAACCACGTGATGTGATGTTTGATTTTTTAAAATCTGACCACGTGTTGTGATGTTTGAATTTTTTAAGGAGGTTTAGTATTTTTTCAAGAGGTTTAGTCTAATATTAGTTTACCTTCTTCACACATTCCAGCGAGCTATATTTAGCTTCACAATATCTTTGACATGTTGAATGCAATTCCCTTGCTCAGTCCTTTCTATTAGGTTGCACCCAATGTTTTTATAAGTGAGATCTGTCATTTTCACCATATAAGCTGCTCACAATCTTGACTATATCCCTTGAATGATGTTCTCATAAATTATAGGCGAGGTAAAAAGTCGATGGTTCGGAAATGTCAATACTTTTCAATGGGTCATGGTTGTTTACAAGTCTTAGTACAAACTGTGTGGAAAATTATTGGAGGCATAAGAGCCAATAGTCGTCTTATTATATAATTCGTTTTTAGTGTTAGTTATTTTGGTCAACTAGAGTATAGGAGTTACTCTAGTCATTTTGTTTAGGTTTTTTTGGGTTCAGTGTTGGTTTTTTTCTTCGGAAAATTTTTCATAAGGTTGTAATTTTTTATTATTAATATTTAGGATATTTGTTTTATATAGTTTATGTTGATTTGGTTAATTGTTTGATTTAGATGTGTTGGGTGATTATTTTGAGAGTGGAGATATTAAATTGTTAAATGTTTAATAAATAATATTGATATAAAAAAAAGTTAGATTGGATTTTGATATTGTTAATTTCTTATATTGTTTTTGCTCTTAAAATTTTTTTTTCATTGAAGTTATATGGTTAAAAATGTGCTTACATCAATCTTAGATGATAATTTACTAATCCTTTTTCTGGGGTACAAATGAAAATTCAAACAACTTTGATAATGAAAATATACCTAATGAATTAAAATACATTTTTTGGAGACAAAAATGAATTATTCAAAATTATTATTTGAATCTAATGTATGATTTTAAGAATAATGGCAGGGAATTTCCCACACTCCAAAGAAAGCATAAGAACATCTCACTAGTTTTGCTTTGGCCTTCTTATCACAATTGTAGGGTTTAACATGAGGAAAACTATATGGATGAACACTTTGCTAGCTTATGAATGATAATGTACTTTCTCCATTAGTGGCCTCACACCCCCTTCTAGTAAAGAATGGAAATCCTTCCCAACAAACATTGTGGATCCATCATATCTTTGGAAGATGACTACCAAGTAAATTAATGGATTGGGAGAGGGGTCCCACCCAAATACAATAGTCCATGAGGTTATATGTATGCAAAGGCTCATCCCTAGCTAAGTGAGGCACAAGTCTCATGAAAGACTACCTTGCAATTGAGCATACTATAACAGAAGCATTACTTAAGTGGTTTACTCTATGAAAACTTCAAACTAAATACAAAATTCATGATTGAAGGATAAAGAACTAAGGCTTTAAAACCCCTGAGAAATTACATGGAAATAAATCATTTATACAAATAGGAATGACTCTTCTTTACATCTTTCAATTGGAGTGACATGACCAAACTATAAATAGTGTGAGGTGTTTGAGTGCAGGTGAATAAATACCCATTCGCTTGAATGTCTAAACATTTTTTTGGGTGTTTTCCACTGAAGATGCTAAATTTTGGTCAAAAAATCGCCAGAATTTGATGATGTTTTCTCAACAAATCTAACGGAAGGAGTGATTCAACCCTGATTTTGATGATGGTGGAAATGAATTCAACACTATAAAAAAACCCGAGGGGCACCGAGAATATTGAAATTGGACAATTGTAACCCCAATTTCCCAAAATTTATGTGGGATTTTGTCAAATTAATTGGAAATTCCGTTTTTTTTTTAGCAAATATGAAGCCTTGTTAGACTAGACGAGATTTTTGTTTGTGACTTAGGCTTTTCCTACCTAGACCACAAATTTAGCAATAAAGTTATTTTACCCTGGAATATGTTGATTTGTTTTTCAAAAAATATGATCATAGGTGTCTTTGAATTGTTTTTTTATCGTGGAAATATATTCAACACCATCAAAACCCCCCTGGGTACCCAAAATCCTGAAATTTGACAGAGATTTCAAAAAATTTATGCTAAATTTTAACCAAAATCATACTAAAATTTCCATTATTTTTCAAATAAATTTATAACCTAAATAATCTATACTAAAAAATTTCTTCGATATAATATAATCCGTCACTAATCCGTCACTATGAATAATGTAATTCATCCATCACTATGAATAACAACCGTTACAATTAAAAAAAACCGTCTCAATCAACTAGCAACCCAAAGCTTTGTCCCAATCAACTAACAATCCATGCTTTCCTTACCACGATATTTTGTTTTGACCGATCGAAGAGGCAATACCCACCACCACAACGGAGAAGAGAAATGTGTACCTTACACCAATCCCAATGGAGAAGAGAAATGTGAACCTTACACCAACCCCAGCAACCACGGTCGTTGACATAAATATTCACGATCCTCGGCGTAATCACATAGCCGCATAATCTATCTCGTGCAATCGATGTGATGTGATGTATTGGTTGGCTTCTCTTTACATCAGATTGGTTTGCATCGTTGAGGTCAAGCAATGAGTGAAGTTGACATTGTGCAACTTTGCGTTAGTATTTTATTGTTTTCGGTTTTGAGCGGCTGTCATATGGGTTTGTGTCAAAATGCGAAAATAAGCTATAAAATATTAATATTTTTTTTCAGAGGAATAAGCTATAAAATATTAATATATGAACTCTGCATTAAAGTTTTTAATTTCCATTTTCTGCAGTAGCATAATTGGTGGTTGATGTTAACTTCCATTTCCAAATCTGCAGTAGCATAATTGGTGGTTGATGTTTGTTGTGAAAAGTTAAAAATGTGAAGTTGACATTGTGCAACTTTGCGTTAGTAATTTATTGTTTTCGGTTTTGAGCGGCTGTGCACAGTCATGTGGGTTGGTGTCAAAATGCTAAAATAAGTTATAAAATATTAATATATGAACTCTGCATTAAAGTTTTCCATTTCCATATCTGCAGTAGCATAATTGGTGGTTGATGTTTGTTGTGAAAAGTTTCCATCAAATGGGTATAAAAATGTGAAATAAGCTATAAAATATTATTAAATGAGAATATGCAGCGGTAGAATTGATGGTTGATGCGATTTTTAGTTTAAATTTTTTTAAATTTTTTTTTAATTAATTAATTGGAATGTTTTATTCATTTCAAGTTGATGGTAGATTTTGAAGTATGTATAGGTAAAAAAATTAAGTTTACTAAGTTTGAATTTGAATTTGAATTTCAATTGAAATTAGATACTATAAAGAAAATTTTAATTATAGAAAATTTTGAGGGAAATTTGAGAGGCTAATATTTGTAAGTGGGCTAATTTTCTATGCATTTTTCAAAAAATGATTGGCTAATTTCTATTTATTCTGAAAATGATTGGCCCAAATTTTATATCATAAAATTATTTTACCTTCAAAATGGCCAAATATTTATAAAATCATTAGAAATTTGAAGAATTTTACAAGCATATCGCTAAACATTTTATAGTTTGCATATTAGGGACTAATAAGATTAGCCAAGATTTCTAAACTTTAAGATAAATTTCCACACTTCAAATTTTCACCAAAAAAAATTCACATTTTGTCTTCCCTCCAAAAACATAAAATTTAACATAGTTTCTTGGTTTCAAATCTTATTTATCCAAAATTCTTTTCTAATAGATAAATACAAAAATTACTATTTTCAACTTATCTATTTAGAATTTATCAAAATAAAAAAAAAAATTAAAAAAAAAATGAAATTTTATAATTTGACAATTATTTCTTGAGCCATCCCTTCACAGAATCAAAACATACCTAACACTTTCATCTCCCACCAGAAACTCAAACTCCAGACTAACACTTCAGCACGCCGACCATAAACGGTTTCATCTCCTACCAGAAACTCCATAAGAGCACTTGAGCACTCCTTTTTTTTTCAGCAAGAAAAATACAGCTGGTATTATATAGTGTTACCAGGGCACAAACTAGAAAGCATCAAAATAGCCATCTACAATACATCCATGTTCATCACAGAGACATTTTGAAAACAGACAAAGATCTATCATTTGTCCACTTGTCCCTGTCAGCTTTTAAGACAAAATCAAAATGATATACAATACATCGTAGTAGATCTCAGTACAAATGTTCCACAAAAGAAGGCAGCTAGCGCCCGAAAAGAGAGTATCTCATCACTCAGTTCCTGAGACAGTTCAACTTACAAAACAACTTGTAGAAAAAAAATATCTATATTCGAAACGTCATGGCAAAACTCTGCAATTTACAACATTCCACAAACAAGAAATCAGCAAGCATTCTTAATTTAAAGTGACTTTTCCTTTCACTCTGATACCTGAGACATTATGCAGCTCATAGAACATATCCCCAAAACTCTCAATTAGACCTCTTTTAGACAGCCTATCTGCTTCCATATTTTTCTCTCTATACACTAAGATTGATGGTTTTGAAGGATCTCATTAGGTCTTTTATCCTCTCCATCCAATGCATTAAAGCACCAGGATTTAGCTTGCTTCCTTTTTTTAAGTGATCAATAATGACCTTTGAGTCACCGTACACCCACAAATCTTCTATATATAGGTGTGTAGCGAACCCTAAAAGACCCCACAATGCAATTATTTCAGCTCTCATATTCGTTCCTCTACCTCCAATCCAAAATATCTTATAATGGCAATCAGGTGACAACATTAGCCACGCCCGCACCCACAATTTTAGGACTCAAATGCCCCATCGAAAAAACCTGTCAGGTAAAACATCTCCACTGGTCTCATCTTCTTAGATAGATCCTTTCTCTTTAGAAAAGAGTCTTATTTCACGATTATTGATTTTTATCGAGGAGGTGGCTAAATGGAAAACACAATGGACAAACCTAAACGAATTTTAATGAATTATTAGCTATTCAAATTGTATTAATGAATTTCTAATTTTTTTTTTTCAATTTAGGTGAATTTGGTAATATTTAACATCAAATTCAGGTTTAAAAAAAATAATAAACAAATGATTTTCAAAAAAAAAATTGACTATAATAAAAAAATAAAAATAAATTCATATATTTGATTAGTTTTAAATAAAATAGTTATAAAATATCAATAATTTCACTTTTAATATTTTTGTTAGATTGGATGCTGATATTAAACTCAATATGGAAGAAATATAGGAAATATGATAAAAATATTTTTCTCACTTAACAAAATCCACATTACTTAACCTTATTTTATATAACTTTAGAGATAAATAAAGTAATTAAAAGTAAAGTATAATTCTTACATTTTAAAAATATTTCAATATATAATTTAAATATCAATGTTAACTAATATATTTCCATATCAATTATATATAAACATATATATATATATAGACAGAGTATGAGATAGTATGGCCACTCATTTTTTTTTAATGTTGATCATAATAAAACATTTCAATACCTATGTTAAGTAAAACGTTTCAATGTCAATATTATATAAAACAAGAATATATGTATATATAAAATTAGTATAGATCCATTTTAACCATGGATTTCTCAAATTTTTGAGATGCAAGTTTTTTTTTCAAATTTTACATTCTAAAATAAGTTTGCACTTAAAGAGATTTGATCCTCTAAATACTTAATATTTCAATGTCAACTGTGTATTTATTATATAAAACAATCCAAAATGACATGGACATGAATATGTGTTTATATAAAATTAGTATAGATCCGTCTTAACTATGGATTTATCAAGCTTTTGAAATTCAAATATTTTTTAAAATTCTACATTCTAAGAAAGTTTGCATCTCAAAAGATTTGATCCTCTAAATATTTAATACATTTTTAATAGAAATAAATATATTTTAATTATAAATTTAAACAAATATAAAATAATAAAAATTTTAGCATCTCAAATTTTGTTATTTAAAAGTAAGTAACTTTTTTTTTTCCAACTAAAAAAACACTACTCTCTTTTATTAAAAAAAGATAGTAAATACTTAATACATTCTTAATTAAAATAAATATATTTTGATTATAAATTTAAACAAATATAAAATAATACAAATTTTAACATTGCATATTTTGTTATTCAAAAGTATTTTTTTTAAGCAACAAAAAAAATAAATAATTAATACATTCTTAATTAAAATTAATATATTTTGATTATAAATTTAAATAAATATAAAATAATAAAAATTTTAGTATTGCATATTTTTTTTTTCAAAACTATTTTTATTTTTATTTTTATTTTTTCAGCTAAAAACATTATTATTTTCCATTAAAAAAATGATAGTACATATGTGATTTATAAGGCAAGGCTTATTCAGCCATAAATAGGTGGGGGCAGTAAATGCCCACCTTAGGATTAAAGCGGGTACACTATTCAGCAATGGGCATATAGTGTCCCACACATTTATGGCTGGATAGCCTGACAAATAAGCCTCTTTCCTCACTGATCAGTCTATTCCTATTCATAACATGGTAATTTTGTCTTGTTGATCCTATTCCTATTAAAACATTTATGGTGTATGCTTTATGTTTATATTTATAGCCAAATTTAAACAGTTTCATACTTTTAGCTCATTTAAATTGTAAACATGTTCATCTAAATCAAAATTTCTTACCAAAAAACCCTGTCACATGTTCATAATTCTGTTATGCCTTTTATGATAAATTTATGCTTCCGACATTTGTCGCATTTGTCAATTTGTCCGTTAGCTATGGAGTAAGCTTTGTAAAATTAATAATTAACTTTACCTCATCTTTGTTAAGTACAAATAATATACATAATTTACTTACTAATAAACAAATCAAAGAAGTTATGCAGGATCATGACAATAGAAACATATTACAATTTGGCATGTTATTCAATAATCACCCATGGCAGGCATCTGCTAACAATGCGTTGCACGAGGTCAATGGTGCAGATCCCTACGCTGGCCTGCCTAGCCGTCCTCTATACAATTTTCTGCTAGGCGGTGCCCACATACCCAAATCATAACTAGAAAATGGAGAGCCATCTAAACTATTACAACCACCATAATTGGACCCCACTGACGCATATCCAATGTCTTTCTAAACTTTTTCAATCACCCTGTTCGGTTACATGAAAGTTATTGAGATCCCACGGATTGCCCTGGTCGGTTGAATGAAAGTTAAGATGTCATGGAGTAAAACCCAAGAAAACATTTTCATACCAATATGCCTTATAACCAATTCGTTTCTCTAGGTTTTTCACATCAATATCCGTTGTGTACTTTCTTTGAAGACATGATGTCATTGCAAAGCTTGCGTTCTCTTTCTGCCGACATCATGGCTAATTCAGAAATGCTCGATTTTGGAAGCGAGTGTTTTCATGGCAGCGATCTGGTGCTCACTTCTTTCGCCCAACCATGCAATGATATCCAAGAACACCAATTCAACGTGCTCAGGGGGTTCGCCATAAGTCAAACCATGCCACATATCAGGGTATAGTTTCATTGTCTTGTCAGAACTTTTGGCACAAGAATACAACAATTGGCTTAATGGGTCAGTTACTTTATCGTCTTCTCCATGAAGAATCAGAAAAGGAAACCTCACCTGCATCATATAATTCATTATAACCTCTCTAATTAGAACACCAGGAAAGTTACGATCTACACATAATTGAATTCAATGTCAAAATTCAGTACCTTGTCCAGCCATTTCTCTATGTCCAAACTTGCCATGAGTAGCTTGTAACCCGTATTTAGACGAGGCTTCTCTTGATAAATATAGGGATTTGCTCGAATCTGTGTTTCAACAAATCAAGAAATACAATTCATAAACTTTTTTTAAATGTAGTTCATACTCTATGTTATCACAAAATTGTACTTGATTGGTTACTCATCAAACAACTCAGTGTAACTGTTTCAAACCACTTCTAACTGAAGCTTAGCCTCTTCAGTTTGAGAGGGCTCTCTCAAGGGGGTTTTATGATAATGAATAATGATAGTACTAGATGGCTAACTCTATGGGAAATGTAACTTGTTTTTTATGTTTGCAGGTTGAAAAGAATGCAGGCTTGCTACCACTGGGCTTATGGGGTCAACAATCAGTAGTTTCAGTGGCAAGGTTTCTTGACATGAAAGCTGAGGCAGATAGAGGTCTTTAACAAAAGAAACTCACACATAAAGCATAGGATAACACAATCATTTCATCACTAAAGGAAGTCAGAGCATAAGATTATGAATTCTGAGTAATAGAGATGAAATCTACTGCAAGTGGTAAACAAAAAGATATAGATCAATAAGACATTAAAAACCTCATGAGAATCTTAGGTCTGTGAAGAAGAAAGTCACTCTGTATTACTGATATAAGTCAAATACATAAAGCAACAGTTTGGTGCAAAAAATCTCCAACCCTTCACTACTTCAATGCTTTGTCTTTAAATAGACATTTTTTACAACAAGAATGAACTGCCTGGTGGCTTGATCATCGAATTCTCCTATGACACCTTTCATAATTGAAATACATAACTTCTAATAGAAAACTGACAACTACACCTTAAAGACACCATCTCCTAATAGGACTCTAACTCCTAATTATTACATGGATCTTATCCTATCTGTGAAATAGTTACATGATGGTTACAAAATAAGTATCACATGCTCGAAAGACACATGACAGAGTTCATCACCAATTTACATATTTAAAACCCTCCTAGATTTGTGGAGCATGACCCTGTTTTTTAGGAAAAGATGACCCTTATCTTCAACATTGTTTTGGCTAATGACCTGTCTTTATGGAACTCCCTTTTAGTCATAAATATCTGATAATAAGCTACATTGACACGTTGGAGGTCACCAGCTAGCCAAAACTACCTTTAAGATGTTCAAAATCCTTCAATAATTGCTCGCTACGAAAATAGGACAGTTTCGTAGCGAGTTTTGGTAGCATGAGAAAAGTATCTTTTGCATCCATTCACTTCGCTCCTTTGATGTTCCCTGATGTTAATCAAGTCATGACTCATCACCACCATGAATCGCCCTCCTTGAAACATAAAAAAACTGATTTTAAAAGAAAAAAGTCAGCTACAAAAATTTTCGTAGCATAGTTTAGTAGCATATTTCATTTTACCAACCTCTGCCACCTGTTAGCTCTCTTTGCTGATGTGGACATGTTTGTTGGGTAAAAAGAGCTAAATAATATCAATTTCCCTCCTTAACTCTTCATAAAACTAGATTCCAAAGCAAAAATGCACCTACAGGAATTTTTGTAGCGTTTTTCTGGCTTCAAGCATGAAGCATGCTACAAAAACAACCAAAAAAGGCAAAATTTTCAATCTAGAAATGAACTCATATTTCTGAATCCTTGATAGATTTTGCAAAAATGGAGGAGGTTTTTGTAGATTTGAATGTTCTCAAGCAAAAACTCTTCTTTTTTTTTTAAATACCATCTCCAGCTATCTGGAATCTGCATTTAAACAACATGTATAAAACAGGAAAATTCTATTTTCTGAAAATAGGTCCCAGAGACATCTTCAAATATCCAAACTGATAGCACCTATGAGAAAAGTGAAAGAGTTTATTTTTCCTTGTTTTGTGCTTGAAAATAACCTCTCTCAGTATTGCCAAATTCATCTCTGTTCATCTATAATCTTCTCTTTAAACTTACTGTTCAAAAAGTCCAAAAACACAACAATTTCCTTGTTAACTCTAGCAGAAATTTAAACAACTTGAATTGATGCATGCTTCAGCAAAGCTAGGGTCCTCCATGAATAGCTTAAGGTCCATGGGGCTTCTATCTTATCCACAAAGCCTCCTTTGTATGCTTTCTTGTGGATGACCATCTCCTTTTATAACCAAGCTGCCCTCTTAAAAAGGTGACACTTGTAAAGAAAAATTGGACAACAAGCTGCTTGTTGTGGTGAGGCAGCTCTCAAACAGTGGCAGTGAGATGATTCACATGCAATAATTAACGTTGAATGACAAATAGCAGCTTAAGGTAAGTTTTTATGTTTTAAATGACAGCTCATGCTTTAATTATGACACATACATGCCAAAAGGGTAATGATGACCTCGGACATGGCTATGTACCTTTGAATTAACCATAAGAGACTTGAATGACCTCCAACCTAACTCCTCCAATCATGGAATGAAATTTCATATCGAATTTGACAAGACAGGTAAGAAAACATATTTTCGTAGCGTAGCTAGTTTAACCTCTGACAGTTTCCCTATGAAACTATTAGGAAGTTCTGTAGCGAAAACTGTTATTTCACAATGTAAAACGCTACGAAAAGAGGTAAACCTGGATTAAGTGTCATTTTTGAGATTAAACGCTTGGGAAATGAAATCTGACACCTAATGATGACTGATGGGACATGACATGACCTGAATGGAGGTGGGTTGAGATAAAATGGAGGTGGTCTTGAACTTTAGGATAGGTTAAATATGTAGAAATGAAATTTTCCTATACCAACTTGAGACCTTTGATAAATTAACTATATGACCCTGTCAAGTAATTGTTTCACATTTTTTTGAGTGATAATAGTGGCTCCACTTGGGATGGTGTGACCCTGTGGTACACTAAAGAACCTATAGTTTCAGTGCCATCCATCTTTTATAAATAAAACTCTAAAATTTGCCAAGCCTTCTTCAAACTCTTATGGCCTTCACCTCGGGCTCAAGCTTGATGATTACTGCTAAAAAACCAAATTTGTACCTACTGAAAAGATGCTTATTCTACTTTGAGCTTATTCTCACACATTCCTACCTACCCTAACAGCTGCAATCTTCATGTTTGATTCAAGAAACATGAAGCCTCCAACAAAGTCAGTCAATGAGCTGATCTGATACTTGAACCCCTTGACTGCACTTGAACCAAAAGTAAAATGGATACTGAAATGACCAAGGCAACATAAAATGAGTCTGATTTTCACAATGAAAACATAATTGGAAGTTTGGACAGTAGAACTCTTCCATGTAGTCAGCTATAGGATCATAGAGGACATAGTTTGTTTGATAATCCTCAAGACATTCTGCAGTTTTAGACAACTTATAAATGCTTTCTTTAGCAACATAAGATTTCACTTGTGTGCTATCAAACTCATTTTCAAGAACAATGCATTCCTCCTCAATCTCAAAAGAAAAAGGTAGCACCACCTTCTCTTTGTATTTTAGCATGAAAAACTTTTAAAAGACTGATCTTGCCCATGAAGACTATAGGACTGAATTTGACCTTCTAAAACTTCAATGTCTTTGTCAATGTTCTTAGCAAATTCATCCAAAAATTGAATCTTATCTTCTGACTTGCACTCAAATGACTTTAAATAAGAAGACAAGGTCGAAGAAAAATTTTCATCCATTTCCTCATTAGCATGATCATCATTCCATTTTTTGAAACCTTGAATGGAAAGAGAGTCTGCCACCAACTCTGTTCTTTCCATCCATGTTTCCAAAAATATAAGCAAAAAATCTGCAAATCACTTAATAGATCTGACATGAAAGCTTTCAATCCACTGTTAACATTTCCCTTGAAATGAATCATAGAACAATATGATGAAAATATATTCATGTCTGACACTAAGAAGCTCAGTGAAGTCACAGAAATCTGATATATACTTCAAGGTCAAACAAAAATCTGCTCCATTAAATTTTGGACCATTCCATAAAAAATATGCATCCTTGGCAAAAGGATTTGGGAAACCATAAATATCTTAAAATTCTACACATGCATACCTCGAAACAAGAATGGTAGCATCTAAGTTCTTCATAAGTCTAGTGGAATCACCATGAAGCTATGAATTTTTGAATCCTTCAACATTGGAGTCACTAAGGTAGTTCTGCAACCTCAAAAAATTTTGAGCTCCTGCTACCTTCAAGAGTTCAGCTTCAAAATTTCGGGAAAATTATATCTTCAGGCTCCCTGCAGATGCACCAAAATGTTATCACAAAATTGTACTTTATTGGATGCTTATCAAACAAATCAGTGTAACTATTTCAAACCACTTCTAACTGAAGCTTAGCCTCTTCAGTTTGAGAGGGCTCTCTCAAGGGGGTTTTATGATATTGAATAATGATAGTACTAGATGGCTAACTCTATGGGAAATGTTACTTGTTTTTTATGTTTTCAGGTTGAAAAGAATGCAAGCTTGCTACCATTGGGCTTATGGATTCAACAATCAGTAGTTTCAATGGCAAGGTTTCTTGAAATGGAAGCTGAGACAGATAGAGGTCTTTAACAAAAGCAACTCACACATAAAACATAGGAAAACACAATCATTTCATCACTAAAAGAAGTCAGAGCATAAGATTATAAATTCTGAGTAATAGAGATGAAATCTATTGCAAGTGGTAAACATAAAGATATAGATCAATAAGACATTAAAAACCTCATGAGATCTCAGGTCTGTAAAGAACAAAGTCACTCTGTATTACTAATATAAGTCAAATACATAAAGCAACAGCTTGGTGCAAAAAATATCCAACCCTTTACTACTTCGATGCTTTGTCTTTAAATAGACATTTTTTACAAAAATAATGATCTACTTGGTGGCTAGATCATTGAATTCTCCTATGACACCTTTCATGATTGATATACATAACTTCTAACAGAAAACTGAAAGCTACACCTTAAAGACACCATCTCCTTATACGACTCTAACTCCTAATTATTACATGGCTCTTATCCTATCTGTGAAACAGTTACATGATGGTTAAAAAATAAGTATCACATGCTCGAAAAACACATGACAGAGTTCATCACCACTTTACATATTTAAAACCCTCCTAGATTTGTGGATCATGACCCTATTTTTTAGGAAAAGATTACCCTTATATTCAACGTTGTTTTGGTTGATGACCTGTCTTTATGGCACTCCCTTTTAGTCATAAATATCTGATAATAAGCTCCATTGAAACGTTGGAGGTCTCCAGCTAGCCAAAACTGCCTTTAAGATGTTCAAAAACCTTCAATAATTACTCGCTACGAAAACATGATAGTTTCATAGCGAGTTTGGGTAGCGTGAGAAAAGTAGCTTTTGCATCCATTCACTTCCCTCCTTTGTTGTTCCATGATGTTAATCAAGTCATGACACATCACCACCATGAATCCCCCTCCTTGAAACATACAAAAACTGATTTTAAAAGAAAAAAGGCAGCTACAGAAATTTGGATAGCGTAGTTTAGTAGCATATTTCATTTCACCAACCTTTGCCACCTGTTAGCTCTCTTTACTGATGTGGACATGTTTATGGGGTAAAAAGAGCTAAATACTATCAATTCCCTCCTTCACTCTTCATAAAACTGGATTCCAAAGAAAAAATGCACCTACAGGAATTTTTGTAGTGTTTTTCTGGCTTCAAGCCTGAAGCACGCTACGAAAATAGCCAAAAAAGGTAGAATTTTCTATTTAGAAATGAACTCATATTTCCGAATCCCTGATATATTTTGCAAAAATGGAGGAGTTTTTTGTAGATAAGAAGTTTTTTTTAAGAAAAACCTCTCTTGGTGTTTTAAATACCATCTCCAACAGTCCATAATATGCATTTACAAAACATGTATAAAACAAGAAAATTTTATTTTCTGAAAATATGTCCTAGAGACATCTTCAATTATCCAAACTGATAGCACCTGTGAGAAAAGTGAAAGAGGTTATTTTTCCTTGTTATGTGCTTGACAATAACCTCTCTCAGTATTTCCAAATTCATCTTTTTTCATCTATAATTTTCTCTTTAAACTTACTGCTCAAACAATCCAAAAACAAAGATATTTCCTTGTTAGCTCGAGTAGAAATTTAAACAACTTGAATTGATGTATGCTTCAGCAAAGCTAGGGTCCTCCATGAATAGCTTAAGTTTCATGGGATTCTATCTTATCCACAAAGCCTCCTTTTTATGCTTTCTTGTGCATGACCATTTCCTTTTATAACCAAGCTGCCCTCTTAAAAAGGTGACACTTGTAAAGACAAATTGGACAGCAAGCTGCTTGGTGTGGTGAGGCAACTCTCAAACAGTGACAATGAGATGCTTCACATGAAAGAATTAATGTTGAATTACAAATAGCAGCTTAGGGTAAGATTTTATGTTTTAATGACAGCTCATGCTTTAATCATGACACATACATCCCAAAAAGGTAATGATGACCTCAGACATGGCTATGTACCTTTGAATTAACCATAAGAGACTCGAATGACCTCCACCCTAACTCCTCCAATCATGGAATGACATTTCATATCAAATTTGACAAGATAGGTAAGAAAACATATTTTCATAGCGTAGTTAGTTTAACCTCTGACAGTTTCGCTACGAAACTATTAGGCAATTTCGTAGCGAAAAATGTTATTTCACAGTGTGAAATGCTATGAAAAGAGGTAAAACTGGATTAAGTGTCCTTTTTGAGATTAAACGCTTGGGAAATGACATTTGACACCTAATGATGACTTATGGGACATGACATGACCTAAATGGAGGTGGATTGAGATAAAATGGAGGTGGTCTTGAACTTTAGGATAGGTTTAATATGTAAAAATGAAATTTTCCAATACCAACTTGAGACCTTTGATAAATGAACTATATGACCATGTCAAGTAATTGTTTCACATTTTTCTGAGTGATAACAGTGGCTCCACTTGGGATGGTGTGCCCCTGTGATACACTAAAGAACCTGTAGTTCTAGTGCCATCCATCTTTTAGAAATAAAACTCTAAAATTTGCCAAGCCTTCTTCAAACTCTTATGGCCTTCACCTCAGGCTCAAGCTTGATGATTACTACTGAAAAACCAAATTTGTACCAATTGAAAATATGCTCAGTCTACTTTGAGCTTATTCTCACACACTCCTACCTACCCTAACAACTACAATCTTCATGTTTGATTCAAGAAACATGAAACCTCCAATAAAGCCAGTCAATGAGCTAATCTGATACTTGAACCCCTTGACTGCACTTGAACCAAAATTAAACTGGATACTGAAATGACCAAGGCAACATAAAATGAGTCTGATTTTCACTATGAAAACATAATTGGAAATTTGTACTGTAGAACTCTTCCATGTAGTCAGCTATAGGATCATAGAGGACATAGTTTGTTTTATAATCCCCAAGACATTCTGCAGTTTTAGACAACTTATATATGCTTTCTTTAGCAACATAAGGTTTCACTTGTGTGTTGTCAAACTCATTTTCAAGAACAATGCATTCCTCCTCAATCTCAAAAGAAAAAGGTAGCACCAGCTTCTCTTTGTATTTTGGCATGAAAAACTTTTGAAAAGGCTGATCTTGACCATGAAGACTATAGGACTGAATTTGACCTTCTAAAACTTCAATGTCTTTCTCAATGTTCTTAGCAAATCCATCCAAAAATTGAATCTTATCTTCTGACTTGCACTCCAATGACTTTAAAGAAGAAGACAAGGTCGAAGAAAAATTTTCATCCATTTCCTCATTAGTGTGATCATCATTCCATTTTTTAAAACCTTGAATGGAAGGAGAGTCTGCCACCAAATCTATTATTTCCATCCATGTTTCCAAAAAATAAGCCAAAAATCTGCAAATGACTTAAATGAATCATAGAACAATATGATGAAAATATCTTCATGTCTAACTCTAAGAAGTTTAGTAAAGTCATGGAAATCTGATAGATACGTCAAGGTCAAACTTAAATCTTCTCCATTAAATTTTGGACCATTCCTTAAAAAATATGCATCCTTGGGAAAAGGATTTGGGAAACCATTAATTTCTGAAAAAAATACACATGCATACCTCGAAAAAAGAATGGCAGCATCTGAGTTCTTCATAAGTCCAGTGGAATCACCATGAAGCTATGGATTTTTGAATCTTTCAACAATGGAGTCGCCAAGGTATTTTTGCAGCCTCAAAAAATTCTGAGCTCCTGCTACCTTCAAGAGTTTAGCTTCAAATTTTCGGGAAAAGTATAACTTCAGGCTCCTGGAAGACACACTAAAATGATATCACAAAATTTTACTTGATTGGCTGCTTATCAAACAACTCAGTGTAACTGTTTCAAACCACTTCTAACTGAAGCTTAGCATCTTCAGTTTGAGAGGGCTCTCTCAAGGGGGTTTTATGGTACTGAATAATGATAGTACTAGATGGCTACCTCTATGGGAAATGTAACTTTTTTTTTATGTTTGCAGGTTGAAAAGAATGCATGCTTTCTACCATTGGGCTTATGGAGTCAACAATCAGAAGTTTAAGTGGTAAGATTTCTTGACATGGAAGCTGAGGAAGATAGAGGTCTTTAACAAAAGCAACTCACACATAAAACATAGGAAAACATAGTCATTTCATCACTAAATGAAGTCAGAGCATAAGATTATGAACTTTGAGTAATAGAGATGAAATCTACTGCAAGTGGTAAACATAAAGATATAGATCAATAAGACATTAAAAACCTCATGAGAATCTCAGGTAGGTAAAGAAGAAGATCACTCTATATTACTGATATAAGTCAAATACATAAAGCAGCAACTTGGTGAAAAAAATCTACAACCCTTTACTACTTCTATGCTTTGTCTTTAAATAGAATTTTTTTACAACAAGAATGATCTACCTGGTAGCTAGATCATCAAGTTCTCCTATGACACCTTTCATAATTGAAATACATAACTTCTAACAGAAAACCGATAGCTACACCTTAAAGACACCATCTCCTAATAGGACTCTAACTCCTAATTATTACATGGCTCTTATCCTATCTGTGAAACAGTTACATGATGGTTACAAAATAAGTATCACATGCTCGAAAGACACATGACAGAGTTCATCGCCACTTTACATATTTAAAACCCTCCAAGATTTGTGGAGCATGACCCTGTTTTTTAGGAAAATATGACCCTTATCTTCAACGTTGTTTTGGCTGATGACCTGTCTTTATGGCACTCCCTTTTAGTCATAAATATCTGATAATAAGCTCCATTGACACGTTGTAGGTCTCCAGCTAGCCAAAACTGCCTTTAATATGTTCAAAAACCTTCAATAATTTCTCGCTACGAAAACATGACAGTTTCGTAGCGAGTTTTGGTAGCGTGAGAAAAGTAGAGTTTGCATCCATTCACTTCGCTTCTTGGCTACTCCATGATGTTAATAAAGTAATGACACATTGCCATCATGAATCATCCTCCTCGAAACATAAAAAAAACTGATTTTAAAAGCAAAAAGGCAGCTACAGAAATTTTTGTAACGTAGTTTAGTAGCATATTTCATTTCATCAACGTCTGCAACCTGTTAGCTCTCTTTGTTGATGTGGACATGTTTGTTGGGTAAAAATAGCTAAATACTATCAATTTCCCTCCTTAACTCTTCATAAAACTGGATTCCAAAGAAAAAATGCACCTACAGGAATTTTCGTAGCATTTTTCTGGCTTCAAGCCTGAAGCATGCTACGAAAACAACCAAAAAAGGTAGAATTTGTAGTTTAGAAATGAACTCATATTTTTGAATCCCTGATATATTTTGAAAAATTGGAGGAGGTTTTTGTAGATCCGAATTGTTTTAAGAAAAAACTCATTTGGTTTTTTAAATACCATCTTCAGCTATCCCAAAACTGCATTTAAAAACCATGTATAAAATAGGAAAAGTTTGTTTTCTGAAAATAGGTCCCAGATACATCTTCAAATCTCCAAATTGATAGTATCTGTGAGAAAATTGAAAGAGGTTATTTTTCCTTGTTCTGTGAAAGACAATAATCTCTCTCATTATTTCCAAATTCATTTTTGTTAATCCATAATCTTCTCTTTAAACTTACTGCTCAAACAGTCCAAAAACACAACAATTTCCTTGTTAGCTCGAATAGAAATTTAAACAACTTGAATTGATGCATGGTTCAGCAAAGCTAGGGTCCTCCATGAATAGATCAAGGTCCATGGGATTATATCTTATCCACATAGCCTCCTTTGTATAATTTCTTGTGCATTACCATCTCCTTTTATAACCAAGTTTCCCTCTTAAAAAGGTGACACTTGTAAAGACAAATTGGACAGCAAGCTGCTTGATGTGGTGAGGCAGCTCTCAAACAGTGATAGTGAGATGTTTCACATGAAATAATTAATGTTGAATGAAAAATAGCAGCTTAGGGTAAGGTTTTATGTTTTAAATGACAGCTCATGCTTTAATCATGACACATACATGCAAAAAGGGTAATGATGACCTCGGACATGGCTATGTATCTTTGAATTAACCATAAGCGACTCGAATGACCTCCAACCTAACTCCTCCAATCATGGAATGACATTTCATAATGAATTTGACAAGACATGTAAGAAAACATATTTTTGTAGCATAGTTAGTTTAACTTATGACAGTTTCGCTACGTAACTATTAGGCAGTTTCGTAGCGAAAACAACTATTTCACAGTGTAAAATGCTATGAAAAGAGGTAAAACTGGCTAGTGTCATTTTTGAGATTAAACGTTTGGGAAATGAAATTTGACACCTAATGATGACTGATGGGACATGACATGACCTAAATGGAGGTGGTCTTGAACTTTAGGATAGGTTAAATATGTAAAAATGAAATTTTCCTATACCAACATGAGACCTTTGATAAATGAACTGTATGACCATGTCAAGTAATTGTTTCACATTTTTCGGAGTGATAACACTCTACATCCTTAGCAGATGTATCAAAAAAGATCACATCTTGAATTACAGAACTTGATCCCAAAATGTTAAAAAAATTGAATACGTAAATTTTCAATAACAAAGATACTTTAACGACAAGGCTCAATCAAATAAACTAACCCTCCCAACTTCCAAAAAAAATCCAATACCAAATAAACTAACCCTACAAACTTCCAAAAAAATCCAATGTAATGATTAATTAAAAATCCGATATAATGATCAATAATGGGATTTATTACCTTTTGTCTCTTTTCTGGATCCTTAAAACCCATATCTATAATGTTCTTAATAGGTACAATCTTTCATGTTGGGATTATGAGAATTAACTTTTTCAATATGCTGATAACCAGGGGGTGGGGCTTTAATGCTTCTGCAATCTACAGTAAGCAAAAAAATAATATTTATGAATGTTAGGGAATTTGAATTGGATAATGTCCAACAATGATAATGATAATAAGTTAAATTGATCCCTACTATTAAAAAAAAAAACTTCAAAAACAATACCTTGCACATAGGGGCAGTAAGTACAACACCATTCCAAAAGTTAGGCTGCTTTCTATGGATGAGCAATGCCACAACTCCTCCCATTGATTCACCGTAAAGGAACCTCGCTTTATCTTTATACTTAATGCTCTTTGTAATGTAATCGATATTGTTTTTTTTAGTGTGTATGGTCAAATTTTAATTAATTTATTTATTTTTAACATATACTTTGTAAAATACCCCTGGACACCCATTATAATAATTAAGAATAATGTAAATATACAAACATACCAGTTATACGTACCAGCTACGCTTCCGAAAAAATTTCACAATCTGATACAAGGTCATCGAATTTTGTAATGTAACAACATGTTCCACCACATTTTCCATGTCCTTCATAATCTATACCAAATACTGCATACCCTGCCTTTGGTAGCCTCACTCCTATTTCTGTGAATAGGCCCCATGGATTGTTAGTTTTGAAGATAAATTAATAGGAAACATAGTTGAGAGATCAACATCTTGTTCATATTTATTTATAATCCTGGGAACCAAAATAACCAAGGATAGAGCCAGTCCAAGTACCTTCCATGAAAATGCTGCACTCCATGGCATAGCCTAAAATAACGAAAAAGAAACAAATTAAACAATAGAAACCAAAAATCTTTAACAAAATTATAGAGTGATGGAATCCTCAATCACTTTAACAAATTTACAAAGTGATGGAATCCTGATTAAGGTTTGGTAAACTTATTGGTAATGTAAATTTTGGAAATATTTACTTCAGGAGTACCAAAGTCCATTTTCCATTATGGCTCTTAAATATCTGAGGATCCCCTTCGATGAAAGTAATTGACTTTGTTTAGGGGTTTCTTAAAGTCTTCCAACGATAGCAATTTCCTGCATGATATCTGGTCTTGACGATGTTAAATATAGGAGGTTTCCAATAATAGATCTGTATAAATTTTGATCCACCTCTGGTGAGTCACTAGTATTATTGAGTTTTCATCTAATCACCATTGGAGTGCTTACAAAAAAACATTCCTCCATGCCAAAATTCTTCAAAACTTCCTCGAGATACTTGCTTTGTGAGATCAATATTCCTTTGGAAGACTATGTAATTTGTAAATCAAGGAAATACAAAAGTTATCCAAGCATGGACATCTCAAATTCGGCCTTCATATCAGCTATAAAATGATAATCTAGTTGATCTAAATCACTATAAAAAATAATATCATCAACATAGACAACCACCACTAGCAATTTTCCATTATCATATTTCACATACAAATTGCTATTAGTTGCGCCTTTTTTAAAACCACACTTCAACAAGTAACTATCCAACTTGGAATAATAAGCCCATTAGGCTTACTTAAGACCATAAAAGGCCCTTTTCAGCTTGAAAACATAATCAAGTTGATCTAATAACTCAAAACCATTTGGCTGCTTAATATAAAATTCTTCCTGAAATTCTCCATTTAAGAAAGTAGATTTGACAATCATCTTATATATCTTAAATTTATTGAAACACAGATGAAAAAAAAATTCTAATTGCCTCTAATCGAGCAACATGAGAAAAGGTTTCAGCAAATTCTAACCCTTAAATTTGTGCATAGCCGTTGAAAAAATAATATTGCCTTGTTTCTTACCATTTCACCTACCATTTCACCACGTTCAATCAATTTTTTCCTGAAGACCCACTTCATGTCAATCAAATTCTTGATCGTTGGTCGAGGAAAAATCTCCCTTGTGTAGAAAATATACCAATGGGATTCAATATGATATTATGATGTACTAAAACAAGGTATTGAATCCTTCCTACAATTTGCGGAAAGAAAACACGATCGCACAATCACATATAAGCAAGAGAAAGAAATTATTAATCACACAACACAAGATGTATTTGGGGAAATAAACTTCTCAAAACCCCTCTATATCTATATTTCATATGGTCAATATCATAAAACAATACAATTATTTTTCACACTAGAGAAACTTCCTACAATCTGTTAACTGTCTGACTCCAATCCTACTCAAAACTGGATTGCAATCTAAGCAAAATCGTTCAAGTACTTAACCTTTTTCTTCCCTCTAGATGGACTGCCTTGGTTACGCATTCTTAGGATAATTTATCCCCTATTAATTAGGAAAATACCAATTAATTATTTCTCAATCCTTCAAGGCCTTCTCGATGGCCTCATGCATGACCTGTACAATTTTCTAATAGTACAACTGATAGTTATCTTCCCTTTAACCTTTGCCTCAACTTGGTCTTCCTCATAACTGACATGCAACAACTATTTATAGTGAATTTTTAGTTAATTTATTGATCACTCATTGTGAATTAAATCATATTTAATTCACAAGACCTATCATTAGCTCATCTCTCAGTTAGAACTAGTTAAACTATTTTTAACTTAATTAATTGAGTTAATTAATTACAACTCACAAATAACTCAACCAGGGGTCCTAAAATGTAGGAGATCCCTTTGCATGCATCCTCTTAGACCTCTAACTCAAATTTCCTAAGCTAACTGAGTCTTTCTAACTTAGTTAACTAATACAAGTTGTCATGAGATGAAATTACAATTTTTTCTTTTAATTTAATTAAGGGAAATTTAAATCAAAAGCCTCACATGGTAGACATTTATGGGTTCCATTTTCTAGATTCCATTTCTTGATGCCAATTTCACTGTATATTTTTTCAAATTTCAACACTCCCTCTCAACAAGAAAGCAATTCAATCTATCCCGATCTGGTACCTTTGGAATGTTCTGCATGCAACACTTCTCTAGTGTTGTTTGCTCTTGCAACTCCTGAAACTGAATAGCCTCCAAAAAATGAATCAATATGATGCATCTATCATCAAAGCCTCTTATCTGAATGGGAACATTAGTGTTTGTTGTTCTAAGATCCAATTAAGGATATAAACAAAGTGCTTGATAATTATGAGGTAAATTGCAAGTTTTTCATGAGTTTTTATGTGAATTTCTTAAGCAAATTAACATAAACAAAACACTGAACAACAACATCTAACAGACATGAACATCACCATAAACAGTAACACAACAACACATGATGAAGGTGTTCACCCTGCCTAGGCTACATCTCCTTGATCTAGCCTCCAATGGCTTGGCCCTCTTTTATTATGCTCAAAAGTGTGATTACATATGTTTACAATGCTCAAAAAACTCCGAAACCTATTCCATCAACTCCAAAATGCCAAAAAAAATTTGTGTAGCCTCTTTATGCTTCAAATTTGGTCAAAATATGATCCAGTTATGATCTCCCCTAGTTCCTCCAATATTAATTCTACAAAACCCTCAAAATATGGCACCAAACCCACATTCTCGCCCCCAATGAGAGAGCCAATTTTTCCAAAAAATGGGAAAAATTGTCGAGGCATTAATTTTCTTAATAACGCGTAAACACTAGATTTTAAACGATATTGGTTATTGGCGCATTTATATTTTTTTATTAAAATAATGTCGTGCAATTTTTTAAACCGCTGGCATTAACGAAAAGGGCGGTTACATGGGTCGTCGACATTATATGTTAGTGGTTAGCTAGCGATGACCTGATGGCGGTTTATTCTGCGGACACATGGCGATGGTGGCATTTAACGTTGTGAGCTATGGTTAGTGGGGGGGGGGCAGGACTAACCTCCCACCTAAGGTCCTTCCCTTGACGATGACCAGGGCTGGGGCTAGACCCCCACCCCCACCCCCATACGCAAAACCATATGTTAATAAAACAAACCCGATAGAATAATATATTAAGTAACACATGTGTGGCTTATTGGTAAAGGCTTTGCTCAAGTGCTGTGACGTCGCGAGTTCGACCCCCGCCCACTCCACTTGGTCTATAACAAAAATTTTGATGGCCCTCGGGCTTCCACATGGTGGCCCCTGGCTGGGCCACGTGGCAACCTGTGATTGGCCACCCAACAATCAATTAAAATTCACTACAAACAACCAACCAGACAGTGCCAAATGGCACAATTCCATACACTGGAGGAAAACCATTGACAAAGTCAACCTGCATAGTCACCCTTCCACATATGCATGCTTGTCAGCTATATGGACTACTAACTAGGATGTCCTAAATTTTTTAAAAGAAAAAATTGTCTATTTGAAATAGTGGATAGAACATGTTTCTGGGAGCATGCAGTGCCGATTTTCTGTGAAATGATTTGCACCGGATTCAGAATGATGAGATCTACGTGATCATTTAGGTTCCACACAATTCCAACAAATTTCATTTTGAACATAATTTTGAGCACCTGATCACTCCTCCCACTGGAAGATTTTGGACCCCAAAAGCTCTTTCACTACTGAACATGTGGATGAGGGTACAACCCCCTTACCCTTCCAGTCTCAATCCACTGGAATATTCCTGTTTTCAACAATTTGAGCTTTTCATAAAAATTAATATTTTTCCTTGATTCTAGAGACCCTGTCTTCTTGTTGTAGATAACATCATGCTACAATTCCCACAATTTTCAGAACAACAAACTGTCCTTGAAGAAACAAACTTTTTCCCACCTCGTTCATCAATCAAAGGAAACTTGAATAACTTGAAAACTTTCTCACCTCGAACACTGTCGACATGGCGATTTTTAGCTTGTCTTACCTTGTACTTTCTTTGACTTTTGACCAAGTGTCTTCGCCATTTCCATGTACTATTTTGAAACCAAAAAAAAGTATTTGTGGAACCTTTTCCTTCTTTTTCATCTTTCTTTGGTGCTTTTTCTTTGATTTTTTCACCATTCAACATCGATATCTTGTTCCCATCACTGTTCAACAATGATGTGGACTGCTGCAAATATTTCACATCTTGTTTACCTATTTCAAAGGAAACATGTTAGAGCCCTGAAACATCTTATTACAATCATTAGAAACTTCAATGAAATCATTTTGTTCATTTGATGCATCTTCTTGAAAGGACTCATTCAAAACATCACTATGTTTGAACATCAACAAAGCCAAATTTTGACTTGAATTCACTATTCTCTTCATTTCTCCTACATGTATAAGAGATAAAATCATATTATTCTTATGTGGTCTGACTATGTACTCAATTCCATTCTTGAAAAAATGGTACGTATTCTCATGGCAATGAAATACTACCCTCCTATCATAAAGATAAGGACTTCCCAAAACAATACTTGAAATCTCAAGCGGAACTACATTAAGTTCAACTTCGTCAAGAAAGTTTGAATTGATTGCAAACCTTAGGATGCACTTCTTTGTTACCTGCAAGTTTTCATTCTTGCATATCCAATCTAAAGGATAAGGTCTTGGATGAGTAACAGTTTCTAGATTTAACCTCTTAATTAAGTCTTCATAAATCAATTTGGCTTGAGAAACACTATCAAATAGTATGTATATTTTGGTATGATTTGAAACAATTCTAATATGAAAGAGTTCAATTATTGTATCATCATCTTGATTTACATTAGAAAAACTTGAAGAAATAGTTCTTTCTATGTTCTTACCTTTCAAACCCATTTTTGTAATCTTGGTTTCATCTCCTGAATCTGAACCTAAGTCATGTTCAATGATTGCAGTTGTTTTCTCCTTCTCTTTGGTTTTAAGTTCATTGGGCTTCAACCCTAGATAGAGTTGCCAACAATGGTCTTCATCGTGGCCGTTTTTCGAACAATGTTTGCATGTGAGTTTCTCTTTCTCTATTTTAATAGAACCATTTTTCTTTCCTTTTCCATTAAACTTACCCTTTCCTTTACCTTCATACTCAAGGAAACTATCACTTTTCTCATCTGCACTACGTTTCCCTCTTGCTTCTAGATGTGTGGCTTGAACACAAACCTCATCAAAGTTTGTGGGATTGAACGTAAGAATAGTATGTCTAATATAGTTGTGAAAACCCACAATATACTTTAACAAAGTGCCTTGAGAAGATAAATTGACACCCAAAACTAGTGCTCTTATCCTAAACTCTTGAGTATAATTTTGAACACTTTGTCCCTTTAGTTCTCTAAAATACTACCAGTCCATTATGGCTTTCTATATATATGCTAGAGGGTAAAATTTCCTTATAATTGAAGTAAGGAAGTCAAACCAAGAGATTGATATCTTACCATGGTTTTTCATCCCTTCTTGTGTCTTAGCTTCCCACCATACTAGTGTTGCACCCTCAAATCTCAAGGAAGTTGGTTGAATCTTTGTGCCAGCATCTTGAAGGTTTTGAATCCTGTAGTAGACCTCCAACTGACAAACCCAATTTTCAAGCTTCTCTTCATTCACTTCACCATTATACATAGGAAGCTCAAATTTAATATCAGGTTTTAACAAGGGTTGTTTATCAATTCCATTTGAGGTAGGTTGATGAGTATGAGTAATGGTTGTAGTAGTGGAAGAGGATGAAGATGAAGGTGAAGATGGTGGTGAGGAAGATGGTAGAGTAGATGGTGGATTATCATAATTTCCATTACCTCCTGCTCTTGGATAACTCTGTCCTCTTAGAGGCTTGGAGATTTCACCCTGCAACCTTGTATTCCTCTCTTCATATAGTACCTTCACCATCTCTGTCATGTCAAAGAAAGCCTTCCTAAAATCCTTCTCATCCTCTAACATGTTATCATTTCCTCCTTCCTAAGACATGCTTACTGAAGCCCCAGGTACAACATGAGGTGAATCTGGTGGTGGAAATGGTGGCAATAATTCCCTCCTTCTCCTTGCTTCAATTAGAGAACCTGCACCCACAAGCTTGCCTTCTCCTCTCTTGAGCTTCAACATTGTAAAAATTTAAACACCTACAAAACAATTAAATCCTTCTTGCACAAGTAAACCTAGTGCTCTAATACCAACTTGATCTGAATCAGAATATTAGTGTTTGTTGTGCTAAGATCCAATTAAAAATATAAACAAAGTGCTTGAGAATTATGAGGTAAATTACAAGTTTTTCATGAGTTTTTATGTGAATTCCTTGAGAAAATTAACATAAAAGAAACACTGAACAACAACATCTAACATACATGAACATCACCATAAACAATAACGCAACAACGCATGATTAAGGAGTTCACCCCGCCTAGGCTACGTCTCCTTGGTCCAGCTTCTAATGTCTTGGCCCTCTTCTATTATGCCCAAAATTGTGATTACATATGTTTACAATATTTAAATAGCTTTGAAACTTGTTCCATCAGCTCCAAAATGCCCAAAAATGCCTGTGTAGCCTCTTCCTTCTTTGAATTTGGCCAAAAATTGATCTAGTTATGATCTCCCCTAGTTCCTCCACTATTCATTCTACAAAAACCTAAAAATCTGGAAATAAACCCACATTTTCGCATCCAAAAGCACTAACGGAGCACCAATTCTGCCAAAAACTAGGTGAAATTGGCAGGGCATTAATTTACCAAATAACACCTAAAGACGGGATTTTAAACCATATTTGTTATTGGTTCATATCTTTTTTTATTAAAATAATGTCGCTTGGTTTGTTAAACCGTTGCCGTTAACGACAAGGGTGGTTATGTGGGCTGTCGACATTATTTGTTAGCGGTTAGCTGGCGGTGACGTGACGACAGTTAATTCTATGGACACATGGTGAGAATGGAATTTAACGTTGCAGGTTATGGTTAGTCAGGGGGGCACGAGGGTAGCCTCCTACCCATGGTCTCGCCTCTGACGTTAACCAGGGATGGGGATAGACCCTGATCCCCACCCCAATATGCAAAACCATATGTTAATAAAACAAACCCGATAGCATAATATATTAAGTAACACATGTGTGGCGTATTGGTAAAGGCTTTACTCAAGTGCAGTGAGGTCATGAGTTCGACCCTCGTCCACTCCACTCGGTCTATAACAAAAATTTTGGTGGCCCTCGGGCTACCACGTGGCGGCCCCTAGCTGGGCCACATGGCAGCCTGTTATTGGCCACCCAATATCCAATTAAATTTTTCCACAACCAACCAACCAGACAATTCCACTTGGCACAATTCCATACGTCGGATGGAAACCATTAACCAAGTCAACCTTCACAGTCACCGTGCCATGTAGGCATGCCCATTCAGCTGTACGGACTGCTGATTGGGCTCTCCTGCATTTTTTTTTAAATTTCCTATTTGAAAAAGTGGATAGAACGTGTTTCTGGGAGCATACGACATCGGTTTTCCACAAAATGAGTTGTACTGGATTTAGAACGACAAGATCTATGCGGTCATTCAGGTTCCACAACATTCTGATAACACTCATTTTTTAGCATAATTTTGAGCACCTTATCAGTCTTTGACTGCTACAAGTCACTGCACTATCTATAGAAATCTTTGCGTTGTTGCTGACTTTGCATCTGTGCCCTCTGCACTGCTGCGAGCTCCTATATATGCTCTAGTATCTGACATGACTCACTCTGATTTTTGTCTTCCTGACATCTAACTGCATCAATCTAACTAATCCTTCCTGCCACTACTATATTATGGGCTCCTTGTAGCGAGGTTCGATCCATGAGACACGTCATCTCAATCGACCCTGCCCAAATTTCTTCTCTTGGGATTATGTCTACACATCGTCCCACTTCTCTCTTGGAGGTATGGTTGCATGTGTTCCCTCTACTCATCTGGCTCAAAATCCCCCCCTACTGGATTTCTCTGCTTGAGTGGACGGTTCCACTCGGTCTCCTCTTTTCTTATCCAATTGTGGTTGCTCCAAAACCTTTTGAGACTACTTGTTGAAAGGCTCCCTCTCAACCAGAAAGTCACTAACCTCTGCTTTTCTCCTAACTATAAACATTAGTATTAAACACTCATGATCCAATGATGGCCTTTTTAGACATGACATACATACATACATACATATATGCATACATAAACATTAACATAAAGCAATCACGATCCTGTCAGACAACGACATACATACAAGCATATATACATAAAATAGACATTATCATAATCATGATCACAACATAATTACTAGATATCATAAGATCTAGGTTAAAAAGAACTCCCTTTATGCATGCATAGTATGCACAACATTGAGAACAACAATTCCCAACATAGCTAAGGCATCTAACACCTCAGATCCATTCATTTTACCTTTTGTGTTGCCTTTCTCGCGATTGTTCTCCTACCTTACATTTACCTTAATGGACCCAACCAATCCAACTGGTTGTCATATTCTTACCTTTAGATTCCCTTAGACTTGTACTAAGCTTCATTTGTGTCTTACATTACCTGTTGGGTAGCTCACACCTCTAGCCGAGCTCCATTAGCTTCCTCTTTCCCCAAAAAATTCTCAATACTCTCAAAACATAAAAGGAAATAACAAGAACAAACCAGAAGAAGAACATGAAAACTAAGGAAATACGACACCGTAACAAAGCGGTATGGCCATACACTAGACATAAACAAAGCCGAAGATAAAATGCAAGAAACCACAAGAGACCAAAAGCACAAGACTGTCAACAAACACCATGACTCAATCTCATGGGTCCCTAGTGCTTCCAAGGAAAGCTCAACCCAAGACTTCTTCAAGATATCATGGAAATCTCTTGTCATGCAATCCCCTGCATCATATTTCCTTAACACATAAATTTCAGTGCATAAGTAATAATATGCCATTTATCTTACCTTGTTGTTCCAAGCGCACTTCCTTGTAACTGAACACACACATGTCAACCACATGTTCCAAAGATCAATACATAATATCTAATAATTTTAAAACAACCTTTACCAAGTCTAAAAACCATGTCATAATAAGCAATCAAATCACATCCTTCAATAATAATACATAATGCTACACTATCGCTTACTTACACTGAAGTACACATCAGTCATCTCAACACATGATGTTATTACAACCATCTTAAAACAATATAATTTATTCAGCAATTTTATAGACACATACTCGTATCATGTGATTAATAAAAAATTCATAAACTAATAAACGACATAATATACACCAAACACTCAAACAAAAAATAAATTACATAATAAAACATTCAAACACCAAGTAGACAACATAAGCAAACTCATACCTTAATGAATCTAAGGGGAGGCTATATTTTCTACACAATCAATCCAGATTAGCACGACATAAATTCACAACATATCAACTCATACATAATTAAGATCCTGATGTCCATAACAGTAACTAACTACCATGTTCACATCAGAAGCCCATAAAAATTTGTCATTCATGCGTAACAATCACATATGTACGATCAGTCTAGATTAGTACAACACAATGTCACAATTAGGTTGACTCATACCTACATGTCATAACCCTAACCATCTATATAAGACAATCCAAAGAAATATGATACACATAACAACAATATCTTAATGCAATAACCCTAATCATCAAGTTAACTAACATATAAAAACAAGTTAACCTACAACATACTCAACAAGTTAACTATCATATAAAATCAATGTCAATGCATATAACAACAATTTAATCTCCTACATGACTATCTAATGCACGTGCATATGACCGCATTTAACTATAATCTACCATGCATGTAACCACACAATAAAATGACAAACATGTATATAACCCTAATGCTTATCAAAATCCACTAACTAACATACTTGTATGATGATTAGCTATTCCCCCAAAGTATAGTGCTGCAACTTCACCTTGATGATCTGTACCACTTCTCTATCTCATCCAACACATTAGCATCATAACATACCAATATCATTATGATGATCTAATTGCATACAATGACCTTATGCACAACAACCTCAATCAAACCAATGCAAGCTTGACCATATGCATCCACTTGACATGTATAACCAATCATGAACAACAAATGTATGTTCAACATATAACATCACATAAGCAAGCATACATGACCAATACACAAGCATGACCAATTTTTGACCTAGCATAAATAAGAAATGCATGTACAATATGTAACAATATCTAAGAAATGTGCACGAACCATACACAAGCATGAGCAACACATAACCAATCATACACTCATGACAACATGTTGACAACAACACCATCAACCTTCACATGGCAACATCACTTCCACCATGACCAGCACAACAAGGATGCAACAAGCATATACACCATAGGTATGAGAAACACATATGCAACCAACAGAAAAGCATGAACAACACACCACCCATCTAGTCCAAGGGTTGAATCATGCTATGATACCACTCTGTGATATCAAATATCACAAAAAGAGAAAAAAATCCAACCACCTCCAAAGGAGAGCGCAACCACGCTCTGATATCACTTTGTAATGCTCACTTCCCACATCTACCCAACAAACTAACCAGTCAGGGTAAATATGTGACGAGAGGATACTATGATGATATTCAAACTCCTAGATGAACTTAAGGAAGTGGAACCGATGGAAACATGAAAAATAGACCTCGTACATCATCAATGACACCCCTGGGAGCTAACCCAACCTTTAAGGCCTCTTCCCCTGGGTCAAACTGACCTTTTGGCCTCTTTGAGCCATAGCCGTAGAAATATCACTGCATTCCAACAGCTAGGAGGCTATAGCCGCAGGAATAACACTGCATGCCAGCTGCTAGGGACCCAAATGCTCATTTTCGTGCCTGCGGGTCCAAAATTTCAACCAACTTTTCAGGTCTAGAGCCCAGGTCACTCCCAAAAATTCATGAAATTTTTAGAAATGATAAATAAGAACAGGACAATGATGTAGAATAAAACATATCATCAAGGACTCAACCAGACCCTTGCTAGCCATGACAATATTTTTTTCAAACATGTCATAAACATTATTTTATTATGAAATTTCACTTAATTGGCTGCTAATCAGAAAACTTCATGTAACTGTTTCAAACGAACTTGTAACTAAATCTTAGACTCTTCAGTCTGAGAGGGCTCTCTCAAAGGGGTTAATGATATTTGATAATGATGAAACTAGATGGATAACTCTACTTGGAAATAACTTGATTGTGATGTGTGTAGGTTGAAAAGAGTACGAGTACGCAATCAATTGGCTTATGGAGTTAACAAATCGGTAGTTTAGTGTTAAGTTCTCTTGACATGGAAGCTGAGGCAGGTAAGAGTTTTTAGCAGAGGGAAATCACACATGGAACATGAAATAACACAGTCATTTCATCAATAAAGGAAGTCAGAGCATACACCTATGAATTCTGAGTATTAAAGATGAAAACCACTGCAAATGGTACTCATAGAAAATATAGATCAGATAAGCACTAAAAAATCCATGAGAATCTCAGGTTGGTCAAGAAAAAGTCCTTTCTATTACTGATATCAGTCCAATTACATAAAGTTGCAGTATTGCAAAAAATCTCCAACCCCTTACAATTTTGAATCTCAGCCCCTTTAATAGACCTTTTTACATGAGAGATGATCTACCTCTTGGCTAAATTCATCAAACTTTTCCTAATGACAACTTGCATAACAGGAAAACATGTGCTTTAATGAGAAAATGACAGCTACACTATAAACAATCATTTTCCTAATAGGACTCAAATTTATACTTATTACATCAACTACCTTATCTCTTAAAACAGTTATACATCTAAAAACTAATGATTCACATGTTCAAATGAGCTATTACAGAACTCATCACTACTTGACATCTTAATTACCCTCCTCAAAATCTGGAAACAAACCCCATTTTTCAGGAAAACAGGTCCTTATCTTCAACGAATGATTTAGCTGTTGGATTGACTTCATTTCATGGTCTTCAAGTCATGGATGATTGTTGGAAAAGTCCCTTGACCCTTTGAAAGTGTCCACCTGTCCAAAACTGCCCAAAAATTTGCTCAGAAACCTTCAAAATAGCTCACTACGAAAGTATGGAAGTTTCCTAGCGTACAAAAAATGACCTTTACAATCAAGATTTCTGCTTCTTTCCTCTTGCATTATGTTCATCATGCCCTGACACATCCTCAATATCATTTCCTCTCCTTGGAAGCTACCCAAAGTGGTTTTTAAATAAAAAATAAAGCTACAGGTGGTTTCGTAGCGTTTTCCTGGCTTCAAGCCTAGGAAACGCTACGAAACTGTAGAAAACTGTGTAAATTCCAAATTTTTGCTTAGTTTCAAAGGTGTACCTTCCAGTTGTATAAATTTGGTTTTCAACATGTCATTTAATTTTCAAAACATAAATCAACTCAACCTAAGAGTCTTGAGGTGTTTCTTCTTCATTGATGATGAGTTGAGGTATGGGATCCTCAACTACAGTCATTTTAAGACCCTTCTTCTCCAACTCCTCGTGGATCAATTCTAGTTGTTCTTGGAGGTCTTTAATTTGATCCTTCAGCTTTCTGTTGGTATATTTCAAGTGCAGGTTCATTCTTTTGACATGTTTCACCTCTTTCCTAAATGGTATAGTCCATTTGATTAATTGTTGTGTGTTGTCTAGGGTCTTTGATACACTGTCAACCTGCTCTTCCCAAACCTTTTTCATCTTCTGAAGCTGAATCTTCTGAACATTATGTTTCCTTGCCTCCTTTTTCATGACTTCTATTTCATGATTAGCTAACCTCAACTGTTCTTCAAGGAGTTCAAGCTCTGTTTTTTCAATGACTTTCTCCTTTTCTTTCTTTGGCTTGCTGACTGTATCTTTTTCTGTAGGTGATGAAAGATCAATAATGTCATGCGGTGGTTGGACAGTGTCAGTGGCTAGATGAACCTATTTATTACTTTCCAACAGTTTTCTATCATGTCTTGTAATGGGCTTCCTAGCCTGAAATAAAACCTGCATCCTCACCTTCAAACACTAACTTCTGTCCACCTTCATCTATATCCTCAGCTTGGACTATAGGAGTCTCTTCAATATCAATGGCATGTAGTATGTCTTCTAAATTGCCTTTAGCCACTGTTTGGCTCCTTGTAATCCTTTTGCTACCTTGTTTACTCATAGTTGGTTCTTGTTTTGCATGTTTGCTCATTATTGTCTTTTGTTTTGCAGGTTGAACAGTGGGTGTATCAAATCTCTACAACTGCTCTGTTTCCATCATAACTGGTTCACTTTTCTCTGCCCCTACTGGTTCAATTTGTTCTACCACTAAAGGTGATGGTATACCTATAGGTTTAGGAGTTATTTTAGGGGTAATGGTATCCATTTAAAAACCACTAACAAACAGAAAATAAGACCAGACTCTGCCTATTCTTTGTGAATCATCTAAAATCAACAATTTTATTAAGCCATGATGAAAAAGTGAGGTTTCACTTATGAGATTTTGCTTGAACTTTATCTGCCATTTTTGCTAAGCTTATGTTTAAATTGAAAGGTAGATCAAGAGATATCTTACCAACGAAGTGTAGAAGAATCTTGAAGTGGTAAGAATATACTTTATGATATCTCCCTTCACAAGTGAAATATTTCTGGATGATAAGTAGTAGCTTTGAGAAATTATCCTTCATGTGGCTCCTTGGAATGGCATTTGTAAGGTCAACTTCACTATTTTTCTGGCTTGATAAACTCTTTACATTCCTCCATGTTGAATTTGAACCCTTTGAACCATTTTTCTTGTCCTCTTGGAATCCCTGTTGCTGCTGCAATGATCTGTGGTGTTATAGTGAGATTCAACATTCCCACTTTTGTAGCCGTTCCATTGAATTTTAAGGAAAATTATTTAGAAACCTGTACATGGAATCCTTGTAATCTTTCAAAAAATTGTAAACATCCTGCTCTTTTCAAAACCTCTACAGTTGTTGGGTCTTCATTTATCAGGTTCATATCTGATGGCTCATATCTAAGATAGTGGCCACCTTTATTTGTCTTCCTTTTTGCAGCCATGGTTCTTTAATGTCTTCTCTGCCTCGCTTGATCAGTAATATCTGCAAACCTTTTAAAATACCAGCCAAAACTTGGGCTCAATGAAATAGCTCTCCAGAGCTCAATAACACGCAAAGAGGAAAAGGAGAATGAAAAATAACTTAATTTGGAAAGATTTTGAAGTTCGATGACCACTCATAACATAATGATGACTCATACATGCTTAAAATGGTGATGATGAATTCGGCCCTGAATATGTACCTTGATCTTTACCCTAACTGACTCGAATGGTATCTAACTTATCCTTTTCAAATCATTTTCTGACACCTAACAGCTAATTTGACATGAGAGACAGGAAACCTTACTTTCGTAGCGCACCTAGTGTATTTCTGGGCATTTTAGCTACGAAAGTATTAGCAGTTTCGTAGTGAAAAGTGCATCTTTTCTGTGTATTTCTCTACGAAAGTGTGGTTTCTTGGCTAAAATGACCCTATCGGTGCTAAAGCCTTAGAAAATGAAAAATGTCAGAAATTATGATTGATGTGACATGAGAGGATTTGAATGAGGGTGAGTTTAGACCTTAGGATAGGCTAAATAAGAAAAATTAAAAATTTTCCTGACCAAGTAATGAAAAATGAATACATAACCCTACCTTTGACACATGAACCTCTATGACTTTGTCAAATGATGCTTCATTTTTTTTCTGAGTGATAATAGTGGCTCCACTTGGGATGGTGTGCCCCTGTGGTACACCAAAGAACCTATAGTTCGAGTGCTGCTATCCATCTTCTTGAAAACCAAAAACTCTGAAATTTTCCAAGATTTCCTTCAAACTCTAATGGCCTTCACCTCGGGCTCAAGCTTGATGATCAACTTGTCTTTATTAGCAGAAAATAATATAAAATGGAATATATACAATGGAATGAATGATCAACATAATTTAAGAGGAATAGTGCTTCAAAAACCTACCATTGACAGGCGCTCCAGCATATAGTTATCCATCCATCTCCTACAAAATGTAAGTGTTGTTCCCATGAAATGCAGCTACTCTGAATGGACCTTTCCAAATGTTCTCAAACTTACCATGTTTCCCCTTTTCTTCAATCCTGGCCTCCCATTTCAAAACCACATCTTGGATTTGAAAGTTTTCCTCCTCGACCTTCCTGTCAAATGTCTTCTTGATTCTGTTTTGAGATTGTTGATTACTGTTATAGACTTCCTCCCTTTTCTCCTGCAAAGCTATCAATTGATTAATCCTCCTCTGAATTGCATTTGGCTCCTCCTCCAATCCTTGCAGCAGCTTCATGACAGGCACTCCCAAGGATGTAGGAAATATGGCTTCAGCTCCATATACCAACTCATAAGGTGAAGCTCCAATTGATCTCTTTTTGCACACTCTATTAGCTCACAAAGCATACCTCAGCTTCAAATGCCATGACTTCTTATTTTCCTACAACACTTTCTTAATAGTCCTCACAATGCTCTTGTTAGAAGATTCAGCAAGACCATTACCTTGTGGATAATATGCAGTAGAATGCCCAAGTGTAATGTGATATTGATGACAAAAAATTATCAACTTCTTAGATTTGAATGCTTGTGCATTATCAGTGATGATCTTCATAGGGCAAACAAACCTAGAAAATATATTATTTTCCAAAAATGAAATGATAATTGAATCATTTGCTTGCCTAGTTGGGATTGCTTCAATCCACTTAGTGAAAGAATCAGTTGTTGTTAGAATCCAGCGATGCTGACCTGAAAATGATAGATGAATCTCACCAATAAAATCTAGCCCCCATTGCTGAAATGGCACCTCAACATAGATAGGCATCAAGGGTAAAGGAACTGTAAAAATTTCTGTTTCCCACCCCGGTTTTCAGTTTCTCCTTATTTATCCAAATAGTTAAATGCCCATTCCCATAGCCATACATTCAACAAGCTAAAAAATAAATATTTTCTGAAAACACAAATTATGGAAATTTTCAAATGCTGGAAATGCAGAAATAAAACTCAGCAAAATAAATTAGCCACACATAGAAAATAGACACGTTGATTTTTGGTCAACTTGACCCTGGAAAAACCCCCTACAACTCTTGGGGAAAACTAGTTTGAAAGCTCCTTCTTATTTCTGATAAATTATTTTACAGTGAGACAGAATTTACAAAAAAAAATTCCAGCAACTTAATAAATGTTCTTATCTTGATTTTCATGCTTCTACCCTACCTTGGAAAACGTGCCAAACATGAAAAACTCAAAACAGAAAATTTATAGCATTAAATGCTGAATTGACTTTCTCGAAATATGTGCCTAGCTATATGGCCGTACTGTTGTACAGACTATACGGAATACACAACAGTCTCTCTCCTCAATTTCTGTGCCCTTTTCTACCTCGAAATTTGTGTCAAAGCTATTGTACGACTGCTGTATAGATTTCTTGAAATTTGTGCCACCAACCAACAATCTCTCTCCTCGATTTTCGTGCCCAAAATCTGCCCAAAAATTATGCTGAAGCTGTTGTACGGTTTTTCTCGAAAACTGTGCCTCCTCCCTCGAAAAATGTGCCAACCTCCTGCTATACAGATTTCTTCCTTGGGAACCATGCCTCTTTGCTGTTGTACGGATTTGTTGAAGTCTCTATCAGGTTCCCTCCTTCTCCTCACCGCTCAGAAATTTCTCCTTTGCTTTTTCTCCTCCTCTCTCAATCTGCTCATGAAAGAATGAATGACCTTTTCCCTCCTTTTCCTCCTATAACCTAACCCTAAGTGACTTTTGAGGAATCCCTAAATCCAATGGCTGAGATAGCTTTAGATCTAGGGCTGAGATTAAATGCTCATTTAAATCTCACTTTCTATTTTCTTAATTCACCCCACTTTAATAAAGATCCACTTAGTCATTTATTTCCAAAGTCACTTTTCACTTTCTAATTTCACATTGATTTTATTAAAGTCACTTTAAAATTAGACTTTAGTAACTTTATCACTTAAAGTCACTTTTAAATTAGATTTGACTTTATAACTTTATAAAGTCACTTTAGGAGAAAAAATAAATTCTTTTGGACACTTTTCCCTAGGCCAAAGATCAAAGCCTTAGGGAACCACTTGTCGTCCGATAACCAAATTTCAACACTCTCTCTTACTAAGGAAGGTGTTCCTCACCACACCCATCTTGTCTCTAAAGTAGACATGCTTACCTCGTGGTAAGGCTTTGGTAAGAATATCTGAAACTTGCTCATCAGTGGGAATATACTCAAGCTTCACAACTCCCTTCTGAACATAGTCTCTGATGAAATGATATTTGATCCCGATATGCTTTGACCTGTCATGAAATACTGGATTCTCAGTAAGTTTAATGCAACACTGATTATCATAGTATATCACTGAAGGTCTCAATGGCCGACCACATAAGCCAAACAACATCTTGTGAAGCCAAATGGCCTGAAAACTAGCTAGACTGGTTTCCATGTACTCTTCTTCCGCTAAACTCAATGCTACTGACTGCTGCTTCCTGCTGAACCACGACACCAGTACCGAACCCAACCCAAAACAGCACCCTAAAGTGCTCTTCCTATCAGAAACACAACCTGCCCAATCAGAATCAATGTAACCTGCCAATGTCACTCCATCCCCTTGCCTATAATCCAAACCATAATCAACTGTCCCCTGCCAGTACCGCAAAATGTGTTTTGCAGCAACCTAGTGCAACCTCCTGGGCTCACACATGAACTGGCTCATCGTGTTGACTGCAAAACATATATCTGGTCTGATGTTGACCAAATACATCAAGGAACCAATCAACGGTCTATACAAAGTGGGGTCCACCAACTCGGAATCTGAAGCGTGAAGCTTCTTCCAGTTGGTGTTCATCGGTGTCGACATGGGTCTACAACCCTCCATGTGGAATCTACCAAGGATGTCCACAATATACTTCCCCTGACCTAGGAAGAAATGCCCCTCCTCCTGCCACACCTCCAAACCCAAAAAGTAATGCATCAAGCCAATGTCCTTCATCTCAAACTCTGACGCAAGATCTCCCTTGTAGTGTTGTATGAGTCTCTCTGCACCCGTAATGACCAATTCATCCACATACAACACCATAATGAGAGGCTCCTCAACTATCACAATAAAGTAATGGTTCGGATCTGCCTCACTCTTTGTGAAACCCATCTCCTGCAAGTATGTATCTATCCTGGAGTACCAAGCTCTGGGAGCTTGCTTCATGCCATAAAGGGCCTTCTTAAGTCTGCACACATGGGACTCCTTGCCATGCACCTCAAAGCCCTGTGGCTGCTCAATTCACACCTCCTCCTATATGAATCCATTGAGAAATGCGGTCTTCACATCCATCTGGTGGATCTTCTAACCCATCTATGATGCTATTGATATGATGGAGCGAATCGAAGTATATCGAGCCATGGGAGCGAAGGTCTCCTCATAATCAACTCCCTCTACATGGGAGAACCCTCTAGCCACAAACCTTGCTTTGAATTTCTCAATGTTTCCTTTTGCAACATGCTTTACCTTGTAAAGCCATCTGGAATTAACCACAAATTTTCCCTCAGGCCTTGGCACCACCTCCCAAACATCATTCTTCATGATAGAAGAATACTCCTCCTACATGGCCTCTCTCCAGACCTGCTGGCTAGCTGCCTCCTCATAGATAGAAGGCTCAGAGTCAAGGATGTTGACAACCATTTCCATATAGCTACAGAACGTATCAGGTGGTCTTCTCTCTCTGACCGGCCTCTTAGGCCCAACAACAAATGTGGCCTCTCTCAATGTATCCTGAAGCCACTTGGGCTTCCTCTTCCCTGAGCACACTTCTCCCACTGGAGAATGAAACTCCTCCTCCTCATCATCAGGAACCTGAACTCCTGACTGTCTGTCTATCCTCCTACCTGAACTTGAACCTGTAGATGTTGAACTACCATGTGAAATGTCCATCAGTGGACTCCCTAGTGAACTGCTCTGTATGCTTCCCGAAGCACCACCCCTCTGACTCTGTGAGCCACTGCTCACTGACAGACTTGACATCGTAATCGAAGTACCTCTGGATCCTCCTAATCCATGCCCACTGGATCCCTGTGACTAACTCAGCAGCTCCTGAGGGTCTAGCTAATCCAGATACTCTCACTCTCATGACCTCCTGAAAGCCCCGTCCTCCTCGAACTTCACATCCCACCTCACAAAAACTTTCCTCTGCGCGGGAATATAAATCCGAAAGGTTTTCGAGGTCTCATTGTAGCCCACAAAATACCCTTCTCTGTGGTGGGCTCTAGTTTGGTACGTAGAAGTATGCAATACACCCAAAGATAAGAAGATGACCAACATTAGGCTTTTTCCCAGAAAAAGCCTCCTCTGGAGTCACATGCCCCAAGGCACGATGCGAAATCCTGTTCTACAAATATATAGTAGTGTTGCAGGCCTCTGCCCACAAAAACAATGGTAACCCCTGATCATGTAGCATGGCTTTGGCAGCCCCTTCGATGGATCTGTTCTTCCTCTCCACAAACCCGTTTTGCTGGGGGTTGTAAGGAACTGTGAACTCCCTCCTAATGCCTACCTCCGCACAATAATCAACAAAATCTCCAAGGGTGTACTCACCTCCATTGTCCGACCTCAGGGACTTGATCTTCCGACCTGTCTAGGTCTCCACAAGAGCTCTGAACTCCTAAAACCGCTTGAAGACCTCACTCTTGGTCTTCAAGAAATAAATCCAATTCCTCCTGGAGTGATCATCAATGAATAATACATAATACTCATATCCACTCAAGGAAACATGAGACATCCGACCGCTCACGTCGGAATGAATCAAATCAAGTATCCCAGTCGCTTTGTTGTCACTGCTGGGAAAAGAGGATTTGGAAAACTTGCCCATCGCACATCCTCTACAAGTATCAAAGTGATCAGTACTTAAATCTGGCACACCTGTAGTGATCTCCCACAATGTCCTCAAGGCTCCATGATACATGTGCCCCATCCTGCGATTCCAAGGCTCACACAACTCTTAACTGCTAGCTCTGTTGCTGGTACTATTGCTTAATGCCAAAAGGGGCTGAAATGAAAACTTGTACGCCTTTGCATGGCGTACACCTATCACTCTAGCTGAATCAGCTGGAGCGCCCTTGGGATATATAAGCACCTGTCCTCTCCTGAACAATATCTCATATCCTTTGTCCCCCAAAGCTGAGATGGATATGAGGTTCTTCCTCATCCCTGGCACATATAGAACATCTGACACCTTCAAGGGAGGTTTGGGTTCCCTATCAAATGTTAGTGTCCCCACACAGACTGCTCTAACAATGCTGTCATCTCCGAGTACTACCTCTATATCAGTGCCACTCTTTGAAAGCTCTGAGAAGTACTCACGGACTCCTGTCATATGACGTGAAGCCCCACTGTCAACATACCAGATACCTGAAGATGCTCCGCTAGTGGAGGGAAATGCACACTCCCTCTCAACCTCCATGGCAGGTGATCCTGCACTAATGGACTTACAAGAAATGAACCCAAACTCCCAGTCAAAGCGATCCGTAAAGTCCTCTACCTCTACTAATGCTGCTATGTTCTAGTTCTTCCCCTTCTTCTTATTCTCCGGACACACAACTGCATAGTGTCCCATCTTCTAAAAATTCCAACGCTTCACCTTGGAATAGTCCTTCTGTGTGTTCCCTTATTTACCTTTACCTTTGCCCCCACCACTGCTTGTGGAAGCTTGTTTCTTTCCCTTGCCTTTCTTGCCTCCTGCCAATAGTGCTACATCCACATCCTGCTCAATTTCTGTTGCTGCCCCAAGATGGTTCTTTCTGATTTCTGCCTATATGCAATCATCCCAGAACCTATCCCAAGAGGGAAGGGTCTCACGTGCATAAACCCCATTAGCAAAGTTCAGCCATGATTTGGGGAGGCCATTCACTGCAATCCGCACCAACTCAGTGGGTGGAATGACCTCTCTAACTGCTGCCAACTCATCTCTCACATTAGTAATCTTTGTGAGATATCCAACTACACTATCAGTCTTACCCATCTTAATGGTCTTCAGCTTCTCCCTTAGGACCATTTTTCTGTTCTCATTGGTATTCTGGTATAGATTAGTCAATGCTATCCACATCTCATGAGAATTTCTCTTTCCTATCACATGAGGAATGCAATGGTCTTTGATTTTGTCTAGAATCAGTCTCTTACCCTTGTTATTTTTTTTATTATAAGCTGCCAACTAAACATCATCAGTAGGCACATTAACAGGGTGCTGTGCGGTATGCACCGTGATATCCCATACTTCTGCCTCCTTAAAGATACTCTACATTCTCTCCTTCCAAACACTGTAGTTACTACGCCCATCCAACCTATCCTCCACCCTCAACCCTAAAGACATGCTTGTTGTCCTAAATAAGCTGAAAATAACACTATTGTAGTAAAGGTAAAATTTTCTGTGTGAAAAATCAGCTTCTTGTAATTTCTGAGTGAAAAGTCAGCTTGTTGTAATTTTTCCTTCTTGCTGTCCCAAACTGCCTTTTTCAGCAAAATAGCTCTGATACCATGTAAAAATTTTTGTTTCCCACCCCAGTTTTCAGTTTCTCCTTATTTCTCCAAACAGTTAAATGCCCATTCCCGTAGCCATACATTCAACAAGCTGAAAAATAAATATTTTCTGAAAACACAAATTCTGGAAATTTTCAAATGCTGGAAATGCAGAAATAAAACTTAGAAAAATAAATCAGCCACACACAAAAAATAGACACGTTGATTTTTGGTCAACTTGACCCTGGAAAAACCCCTTACAACTCTTGGGCAAAACTAGTTTGAAAGCTCCTTCTTGTTTCTGATAAATGCTTTTACAGTGAGACGAAATTTACATAAAAAATTCCAGCAACTTAATAAATGTACTTATCTTGATTTCCGTGCTTCTACCCTACCTTGGAAAACGTGCCAAACAGGAAAAACTCAAAACAAAAAATTTACAACATTTATTACAACATTAAATGCTGAACTGATTTTCTCGAAATATGTGCTTAGTTGTACGACCGTACTGCTATACGAACTGTACGAAATACACAGTAGTCTCTCTCCTCAATTTTTGTGCCCGTTTCTGCCTCGAAATCTGTGCTGAAGCTACTGTAAGGCTGCTGTACGAATTTCTCAAAATCTGTGCCACCAACCAGCAATCTCTTTCCTCGATTTTCGTGCCCAAAATCTACCCAGAAATTGTGTTGAAGCTGATGTACGATTTTCCTCAAAAATTGTGCCTCCTCCCTCGAAAAATGTGCCAACCTCCTGCTGTACGGATTTCTGCCTTGGGAACCGTGCCTCTTTGCTGTTGTATGAATTTGTTGAAGTCTCTATCAGCTGCCCTCCTTCTCCTCACAGCTCATAAATTTCTCCTTTGCTTTCTCTCCTCCTCTCTCAATCTGCTCATGAAAGAATGAATGATCTTTTCCCTCATTTTCCTCCTTTAACCTAACCCTAAGTGACTTTTGGGGAATCCCTAAATCCAATGACTGAGATAGCTTTAGATCTAGGGCTGAGATTAAATGCTCATTTAAATCTCACTTTCTATTTTTTTAATTCACCCCACTTTAATAAAGACACACTTAGTCATTTATTTCCAAAGTCACTTTTCACTTTATAATTTCACATTGACTTTATTAAAGTCACTTTAAAATTAAACTTTAGTAACTTTATCACTTAAAGTCACTTTTAAATTAGATTTGACTTTATAACTTTGTAAAGTCACTTTAGGAGAAAAATTAAATTCTTTTGGACACTTTTCCCTAGGCAAAAATCAAAGCCTTAGGGAACCACCTGTCCTCTGGTAACCAAATTTCAACACGAACAAGTTTATTCTTACCATAAAAAATCCGGCATTCATGGCAGACAACAATCTTTTTGTAGACATCTTTTAACATAGTAGGAAAATAATACCCTGCTCTGAGAATATTATTTGTTGTAGCCTTCCAATAATGATGACCTCCACAATCTCCTTTGTGAAACTCCTCAATCACTTTTTCAACCTCCTCTTCCAGCAAACAATTCAAGAGAATACCACCAGTATCTTTCCAATACAGATTTTTATCAATGATGCAGTATCTCAAAGACTTTAGCTTGACAAACCTTGCCTTGGACTTTGTCAACTCAACAGGTGCTCTATGATGATGTAAGACAAAAACAATGTCTTTGTACCAGTCTGAAATGATGTAATTTTCTTCAATGGGAATTAGCTCTTCATCTTCATTTGAAATTTCTGAAATTTTTGCAATTAAATTCATGTCAAGACAGTCAAAGTTTGACTGTGCCATCAGCTTTGCTAGGCCTTGACCTTTGACCAATTTTGTGGGCTTGATCTCTATATCATATTCCAGCAAGTTAGAAATCCATTTCCCTCTCTTTCCATCAGGATCAACTTGAGTTAGGATGTCCTTCACAACAACATTAGGAAAAAAAGCTATAACATGAGAATGCAAAATGTAAATTCTGAAATATTTGATGGCCTTGATCAAGGCATAAGCTTGCTTCTCTAAGATGTTGTACTTCAGTTCTGAATTAGCTAATGTCCTGCTAAAAAATGAAATGGGCTGCTCAGTACCTTGCTATCATTTCTGCAACAAAACTCCAGCAATTGTGTTTTCTAATGCAAATGTAAAAACGAGAAATTCTTTTGAAAAACCTGGGTTGATCAACACTGGTGCTTGAGTGAGTGCCTTCTTAATTTCCTCAAATTAGTGCTTTTCTTCTACTGTCCACTTGATGTCAGCTCCCTTATTCATCATCTTTGTTATGTCTTTTACAATCTCAGCAAAATTTGGAATAAACCTCCTCACAAAATTTACCTTTCCAAGGAAAGACTGAATTTCCTTTCTGCTTCTAGGCATATCCACTTTCTGAATTGCATTGACCCTGTTTGTATCAATCTTAATCCCATCTTTAGAAACAATATGCCTAAATAACTTCCCTGAATTTAGAGCAAAAATGATTTTAGTGGGATTGAGAGAAATGCCAAACCTTCTACGCTTCAATAGAATCTTTTCTAGGTGCTTCAAGTGATCTTCTTCTCTCCTTGAGAAGACTGTTATGTCATCCAGATAGACAACCACCATCTTGTCCTTCTCCTCAGCAAAGGCAATGTCCATTTCTCTTTAAAAGTAGCTCTTGCATTCATCAGAACAAAGGGAATTTTTGCATACATGAATGTGCCCCATGGTGTGTTAAAGGTTGTTTTCTCCTAATCTTCTGGATGCACAAGTATTTGATTGTACCCTGAAAAACCATCAAGCATAGACATTCATTGGGAACCAACAATGTTCTGCAAAATTTGGTCCATATTTAGGAGAGGGTAGTTGTCCTTTAGAGAGGTTTTATTCAAGTTTCTGAAGTCAATGCAGATTCTGATTTCTCCACTCTTTTTTCTGACTGGAACCAAGTTTGCAAGCCACTTTGAGAATATGATTGGAACAATAATTTTGGCATCAAAAAGTTTATTGATTTCCTTCTCAATCAAAGGCATGAGAAGTTGATTAATCCTCCTCGGCTTCTGCTTGAAATACTTTTCATTTTCTTTAATGGGTATGGTATGCTGAATGATAGTAGGTTTGTACTTCTTCAAATCAGCATAACTCCAAGCAAAAACATCTATGAACCTTTTCATCTTCTCAATATATTTCTGTTTCATGTCAACTAAAATAAATTTTGAAAGCTTAATTCTTTTTGGCATTGCAACTATACCAAGGTTACAACTCTCTACCTCCTCATCATCAGCTTGTATCCTAGGAGACTTGAACACATCATTCTGATAAAAAATCTTCTCAAGGGGTATGAGACCTTTGGTTATAGAGTTATTCTTCAGTTGTAATACTTCAGAATTTTCCTTTGTTTTAGCAAGCATGTTTTGTTGATCTACTTGTGTACTTTCAAATTCTTCTTTCAATTCTATAAAGTTTTTTACTTGCTGGTCATCTTCAAAAACTTTCCAATGGATAATGTTATCAGAAATAGAAGGTCTATGGAAAACTTCAACCTCATATCTTTCAGTGGAATGTGTAGGGATGATAAATAAACTTGCAGAGAGAGCTAGGGAGTCAACTACTGAGTTTTGGTCCCTAGTCTTCACAATAAATGAATATTCTTGGAAATTCTCCAACATCTCCATGACCAAATTTTTGTATGCCCTCATTCTTACATCCTTAGTTTGATACACACCCTCAACTTGCTTAATAACTAATTCTGAATATCCACAAACATAAATCTTTTGGGCACCCATTCTTTTCAAAATTTCTAAGCCCAAAATTAAAGATTCATACTCAACCATGTTATTTGTGCAATCAAAATTTAGTTTGTAAGTAAAGAACTTAATTTCATCTTCTGGAGTTGTGATCCAAATTCCTGCTCCTGCCCCCTCTCTTCCTACTGATCCATCAAAGTGTAACAACCACCAACCTTCCGCCTTCTCCTCACTAATTTGCTGATTTTCTGTCTACTGAATTACAATTTGTTGATCTTCTGCTTTATTTTCATCCCCTACTTCATCAGTTAATTCATTGAAAATAATAGCAGATTGAAGTTCAGTATCAACAACATATAGTGGAAAGTTTTGAGGTTTATCTTTACTACTTACCATGTAAGCCATCCTTGTTTCTCTGTATAGTCTTCTTTGCTCACCAAAAACATGAATGGTGGCATAAGTTAGGTCCATTTTCATTGTACCTTTGATCTTTGTTTCCCATGACCTTGATAACAACATGCCAAACTTAGGTGGAATGTCTGCTACCACAATGTCCATGACCACTGTCTTGGCAGGGACTTGTGTAAGAAAAATAAAAACATCTTTTATTAAACCAATGTACTGAACTCTTTTTGAATGAAAGGAAAACAAATCCTTATATCGTCTAGTAATTTCCAATCCCATCCTTTCCATGATTACTTTGGGCATAAGATTATGAGAGGTTCCTGAATCCAACATGGCATTATGCAAGGTCATGTCATGAATACTAAGGTTGACATAAAAAGGAGGCACTTGTTCATTCTTCTCATCCTCTAATCTTGGACCCAAGTATATGGCTGGATGATCTTCTTGAACATTTAGGATATCATCAGCTCTTGGTTGGGAATTCAACATTTTTACAATCTTACTTCTATATTCATTCACCTTAAGAATTTCTCCAAAAGGTATTGGGATTTTTATCTTAGAGATATCACTCTCCAAACTGAAAACATAAGCATATTTTTTAGTCTCTTTAGCAGGAGGAGGAGGTGGTGTATCTTTCCTAACCTCAGTAGCATTGGGGGCATCTTTCTTGGGCTGTGTTTTTTTTGTAGTAATTGGCACATTTCTACTTCTGAGGTTGTGTTTTTTCTGCATCTCAAAGATTGCATGTTGATACCCTTTAAGATAATCAGATGGTTCCTCACCCTTGTTTATTTCATGATCTGACTCATCATGTTCCTCAGTTAAAAACATCCCTGACATGTTTTCATCTGAGCAATGAATTGAGTCTTCTTGTATTTCAGGTTGATCTTCTTCATCAACTAAGTTTTGCTGAAAATGAGGCCTTACTTGAGGGTCAGGTGAATGATTTATGTTTTCCCTTGTTCTCTGCTGGTTTTGAGGTCTTCTAAACTGAGGTTCATGGTGTGCATGAAGAGCAGAGGCATTCCCAAGAGCAAGCCTATCCATCATTTTTCCATTGTCTTCATCATAGATTCAAATTTTTCATTTGAGGTGGAAGGATTATCTTCTTCTTTCAACTTAGTCTTTCCCATCTTGGACTTTTTTGCTTTTATCATATTTACCTCCACCTTCACTGCATCATTTTTCATTTCAGCAAGTGGAGGAGATTCTCTTTCTCGTAGCAGGATAGAAAAGCCATAATCAAAAGCTTTAGCATATCTCAGCTGAGCTGCTCCTGGTGGAGGTTTTAGATGGGCAGGGATGGAGTCATAAACTTTGTTAAATCTTTTTGAAAAATTTTGAATTGTTTCATCAATAGCTCTCTTCAAAATATTATTCTCAGTGAGAGCTTTTACAGGGTTGGTTTTTTTACCCACTTCCTCAAGAAACTATCTTTAAATTCATTCCAATTATGTAGGCTTCCTGGAGTAAGGTCTTTGAACCACTTCCTAACTTCACAAGTAAAGCTCTAAGCAAACAATATCATCTTGACATCCTCATGGTAAACCTCCTCCTTGTGTATAAAGTCATTTAATTGTTCCACATGCTCTTCAGCTGCAATCTCTTCATCACTTCCCCAAGTTTTGATTCTAACAGAATATTTGCTAGGAAGGGCATTTAGGATAGCTAGAAGAGCAAGAGGGGCATACCTAGCAGGTGCAGCAGTAGGTGTAGGTGCCACATTTCCAGCCATGATGACTGGGACTGTGGTAGTTTAATGGATAGCAGCAGTAGAGGAAGAGGAACTGTTAAGAGGAGGGTTTTTTGGTCTTTGTTTTCCAGTCACAATTGAAATCCAATCAGGAAGAGGAACACCCATTTTACTTCTTAACAAAATTTCAAATGGGTCTAATTCCTTCAACCTATCCAAATATTCTTTCTCTAACAGTAACTCTGAAGTGACTGCTTCCCAGAAATCTTCTTTATCTTTTTGAGTTACTAAATCTGAGGTATCAATACCTCTTCTATGTAGGTATAAGACAATTTCAGTTAATTCTTTTTCACTTTCAGACCTACACAAGACTTCCTGAATTTTATCATCAAAATTTTTATCTTCAGGACTTCTTAAAACTTCAGAGGACAAGGATTTTCTATGTAATGGAGTACCTGATATTGCAAAAATGCCTTGACTGCCTTTAGATATGGTGTTTGGATTGTCCACTATGGTAGGTGGATTTGGGTCAGGATTACTCCTCGTGTATCTCCTTCTCGAAGAAACCTTTGATCATATCAATTTTGAATGGATTCACCAAGGTAGATGTAGCCTCGAACAACTTTCTGAGCTCCTGCTACCTTCAGAAGTTCAGCTTCAAAATTTCGAGAAAGTATAATCTTTAGGCTCCCAGTAGACGCACCAAAATGTTATCACAAAATTGCACTTAATTGGCTACTAATAAGAAAACTTTATGTAACTGTTTCAAACCAACTTGTAACTGAAGCTTAGCCTCTTCAATCTAAGAGGGCTCTCTCAAAAAGGTTAATGATATTTGATAATGATGAAACTAGATGGCTAACTCTACTTGGAAAACAGCTTGATTATGATGTGTGTAGGTTGAAAATAGTACAAGTCTACAATCATTGGGCTTATGGAGTCAACAAATCAGTAGTTCAGTGTTAAGTTCTCTTGACATGGAAGCTGAGGCAGGTAAGATTTTTTAGTAGAGGGAAATCACACATGGAACATGAAATAACACAACCATTTCATCAATAAATAAAGTCAGAGCATACACCTATGAATTCTGAGTATTAAAGATGAAAACCACTGCAAATGGTACACATAGAAAATATAGATAAGATAAGCACTAAAAACTCCCTGAGAATCTCAGGTTGGTCAAGAAAAAGTCCTCTGTATTACTGATATCAGTCTAACTACATAAAGCTGCAGTATTGCAAAAGATCTCCAACCCCTTAAAATTTCGAATCTATGCCCTTTAATAGACCTTGTTACATGACAGATGATCTACCTCTTGGCTAGATTCATCAAAATTTTCCTAATGACATCTTTCATAACAAGAAAACATGTGCTTTAATGAGAAAATGACAGCTACACTATAAACAGTCATTTTCCTAATAGGACTCAAATTGCTACTTATTACATCAACTACCTTATCTCTTAAGAAAATTATACATTTGAAAAATAGTGATTCACATGTTCGAATGAGCTATTACATAACTCATCACTACTTGACATCTTAATTACCCTCCTCAACATCTAGAAACAAACCCTATTTTTGAGGAAAACAGGTCCTTATCTTCAACGAATGATTTAGATGTTGGATTGTCTTCATTTCATGGTCTTCAAGTCATGGATGATTGCTGGAAAAGTCCCTTGACACTTTGAAAGTGTCCACCTGTCCAAAATTTCCCAAAAAACTGCTCATAAACCTTCAAAATAGCTCGCTACGAAAGTATGGCAGTTTCGTAGCGTACAAAAAATGACATTTACAATCAAGATTTCTGCTTCTTTCCTCTTGCATTCATCATGCCCTGACACATCCTCCATATCATTTCCTCTCCTTGGAAGCTACCCAAATTGGTTTTTAAAGAAAAAATAAATCTACAGGTGGTTTCGTAGTGTTTTCTTGGCTTCAAGCCAAGGAAACGCTACGAAATTGTGGAAAATTGTGTAAACTCCAGATTTTTGCTTAGTTTCAAAAATGTACTTTCCAGCTGTATGAATTTGGTTTTCAACATGCCATTGACTATTCAAAACATAAATCAACTCAACCTAAGAGTCTTGAGGTGTTTCTTCTTCATTGATGATGAGTTCAGCTATGGGCTCCTCAACTACTGTCATTTTAAGACCCTTCTTCTCCAGCTCCTCATGGATCAATTCTAGCTGTTCTTGGAGGTCTTTAAATTGATCCTTCAACTTTATGTTGGTAGATTTCAAGTGCAGGTTCATTATTCTGACATGTTTCACCTCTTTCCTCAATGGAATAGTCCATTTGATTAATTGTTGTGTGTTGTCTAGGGTCTTTGATACACTGTCAACCTGCTCTTCCCAAACCTATTTCATCTTCTCAAACTGAATCTGCTGAACATTATGTTTCCTTGACTCCTTTTTCGTGACTGCTATTTCATGATTAGCTAACCTCAACTGTTTTTCAAGGAGTTCAAGCTCTGTTTATTCAATGACTTTCTCCTTTCCTTTCTTTGGCTTGTTGACTGGATATTTTTCTGTAGGTGGTTAAAGATCAATAATGTCCTGTGGTGGTTGGACAGTGTTAGTGGCTTGATGAACCTCTTTATTACTTTCCAAAAGTTTTCTAGCATGTCTTGTCATGGGCTTCCTAGCCTGAAACATAAAACCTGCATCCTCACCTTCAAACTCTAACTTCTTTTCTGATTTAGCTTTCTTGAGTTTCTATTGACCTTCATCTATATCCTCAGCCTAGACTATAGGAGTCTCTTCAATATCAATGGCATGTAGTATGTCTTCTAAATTTCCTTTAGCTACTGTTTGGCTCCTTGTAATCCTTTTGCTGCCTTGTTTACTCACATTTGGTTCTTGTTTTGCATGTTTTCTCATTATTGTCTTTTGTTTTGTAGGTGGAACAGTGGGTGTATCAAATCTCTGCAACTACTCTGTTTCCATCATAACTGGTTCACTTTTCTTTGTCCCTACTGGTTCACTTTGTCCTGCCACTAAACATGATGGTATACCTCTAGGTTTAGAAGTTCTTTTAGGGGTAATGGTATCCATTTCAAAACCACTAACAAACATAAAAGAAGACAAGTCTCTGCCTAGTCTTTTTAACTCATCTAAAACCAACAATTTTATTAAGCCATGATGAAAAAGTGAGGTTTCACTTCCCTCAGATTTTGTTTGAACTTTATCTACCATTTTTTCTAAGCTTCTATGTAAATAGAAAGGTAGATCAAGAGATATCTTACCAACAAAGTGTAGGAGAAGCTTGAAGTGGTAAGAATAGACTTTATGATATCTCCCTTCACAAGTGAAATATTTCTGGATGATAAGCAGTAGCTTTGAGAAATTATCCTTCATGTAGCTCCTTGGAATGGCATTTGTAAGGTCAACTTCACTATTTTCTGGCTTGATAAACTCTTTAAATTCCTCCATGTTGAATTTGAACCCTTTGAACCATTTTTATTGTCCTCTTGGAATCCCTATTGCTGCTGCAATAATCTTTGGTGTTATAGTGAGATTCAACATTCCCACTTTTGTAGCTGTTCCATTGAATTTTAGGGAAAATTCTTTAGAAACCTGTACATGTCATCCTTGTAATCTTTCAAAAAACTATAAACATCCTATTCTTCTGAAAACCTCTACAGCTGTTGGGTCTTCATTTATCAAGTTCATATCTGATGGCTCATATCTAAGACAATGGCCACCTTTATTTGTCTTCCTTTTTGCAGCCATGGTTCTTTAATGTATTCTTTGCCTCGCTTGATCAGTAATATCTGCAAACCTTTGAAAATACCAGCCACAGCTTGGGCTCAATGAAATAGCTCTCCAGAGCTCAATAACACGCAAAGAGGAAAAGGAGAATGACAAATAACTTAATTTGGAAAGATTTTGCAGTTCGATGACCACTCATAACATAACGATGACTCATACACTCTTAAAATGGTGATGATAACTTCAACCCTGACTATGTACCTTGATATTTACCCTAACTGACTCAAATGGTATCTAAATTATCCTTTTCAAATCATTTTCTAACACCTAACAGCTAATTTGACATGAAAGACAGGAAACCTTACTTTCGTAGTGTACCTAGTGTATTTCTGGGCATTTTCGCTACGAAAGTATTAGCAGTTTCGTAGCGAAAAGTGCATCTTCTTTGTGTATTTCTCTAAGAAAGTGTGGTTTATTGGCTAAAACAACCCTTTCGGTGCTAAAGCCTTAGAAACTAAAAAAATTCAGAAAATTATGATTGATGTGACATGAGAGGATTTGAATGAGGGTGGGTTTAGACCTTAGGATAGGCTAAATAAGAAAAATTAAAAATTTTCCTTGACCAAGTAATGAAAAATGAATCCTATAACCCTACCTTTGACACATGAACCTCTAGGACTTTGTCAAGTGATGCTTCATTTTTTCTGAGTGATAACACATTGAATCTACAGGTGTAAACAACAGATTTAAACATAGGGGTCTCATACTTATCCAAGAAGCACTAAGAAGAATTTCTATCTTTTATCAATAGCTGCAATACAACCTATTTTACCATAGATACACTATGCATTCATTTACAAGTAAAAACATGGATAGAGACATACATCATCACTAATCAAATACATGCTTATAACCAACACAATAAGCACAGAAATACAATGGATACAACAACAATAGAATCCACATATAAATACATGAATTTTCATACCAAATACCAAGGGATAAATTTTTCATTACTGAATGTAGAGAATAACCGAAGATGGGATTTCCATGTTCCACCCAACCATATATTGGTTGAGCCAAGTCTCTTTTCATCCAATCACCCCCGTGTCATATTCCAAGCATGAGTGTGGGATCTCATCAAACACATCAATAAAAACCAATCCAAGGCTTCTAGAGTCCAAACCACATCAACCCTCAACCAGTTATTCCACCTCATGGTCAGACATCACAACCATCACAGATTGGTCTCTATCCAAGTTGTTCCAGGGCTTGAGAGTGTTTGTTCCAACCAGGGCTTTCAGGACTAGTAACTCAACCCACATAGGGCTTCTAGAGCGTTTATCCAACCAAGGCTTCCAATACTAGTAACTCAACCCACAATGGTTTGTCGAGCTTCCAGAGTGTTTGTCCAACCAAGTCTTCCATGAACTAATAACTCAACCCACAACTAATGGAATCATGAGAACCAACCAGAATAAATCAATGGAAATAAACCCACAACACCATGGCTATCTAGGAAATGAAAGGCGACAAAAATCCTCATGCATACACCATGCATGCCAAAAATAGTGAGGAAAACATACATGCAACTCGGTACCTACAATCAAAATCTTTTGTAGTTGTTGATCCCAATTTCTGATTGCACTTTCCTGCTCTTCCTTTGCCTTCTTTCTCCAAATCACCAAGTATCCACACTCTCCAAGAGTGCTCCAAGAAAAAATCTAAGTGCTCAAGAGTATGAGAGAGAGAGATAGAAAATGAGAGCTCCAAAACTGGATTGACCAAGAGCTTATTTATTGATCCTCATAAGCATTTTTATTAATGAGGTCTCCATTTTCTTCATTTTCCATTATTTTCCTTCACTTTCCTGCTCACATGCAACATGTGACTCTTTCACCTTCCTTTTCTCCTAATTTCCATTATTTTCATAAATAAAATGCCAATAATGCCTCATGCCTTTCCAATGCCTTTGAGAGTTCCTTTTCTAATTTAATTAGCCATATTAACTAAAATGAACACCCGCTAGGATGTTTTTCCCACCATTCATCTTGGAATATGTGTCCCATCAACCGTGGTTATTATTTTTTCCTTTATTAAATTTTATTACATGGAATTTTCATTGGGGTTGTTACACTATTGATTCAGTGTTTCTTGAATATTCTTACCTTCTTCAATTTTCAAGAGTAGAGGTTTAATAACTTCAGCTTTGTCCTTAATCAACAATTCATTTTGAGTTTTATTTTTCTTTATCAACCTCTAAATCTCTTTAATAACACTAACCATATCTCCTTCCAAGTCAAATTTAACCTCTTCTCCATCATAATCAATAACTTCTACTTTCATATTATCTATGGCCATAAGCATAAATTCCTTTGGACTTTCATAATCTTTGTCCTCCTCAGAATATTGGTTGCCTTCACTTTCAGATGAGTTGGTATCTTGGGTGTAGAAGCTCTTCCTCTTAGCCTTCTTTCTATCCTTTTGCACTTTCGTGAACTTCTCTTTAGGATCATTCATCTTATTTTCAGGACACCTGGAATCATAGTGACCAGCTTCACCACAATTAAAGCACTCAAAAGGTAACTTACCTTTTTACTTTCCCGAGCCTCTCTAGAGTTTCCTCAAACTTAACTTCCTATTCATCTGATTCACAACATGAATTTTCATGTTCTTCCTCTCTCTTCTTATCTGATTTGAAGTTTAACTCCTTTGTTGTAGGTTTCTATTAGAAATTCCCACCTCACAAGTAGTAAGAGTGCCTAGTAGTTGGTCCAAAGTGAGAGTCCTCAACTTTGTCATCTCCTCAAAGGCTAAGACCTTGGGATCAAATCTCTTAGGGAGAGATCTCAACACCTCTGGAACTATTACATGCTCTTATATTTTTCATGAAGTCCTCTTATAGTGTTTACAACCTCATCAACTCTACAAGGTGTTTATAAATATCTTCATTATCATGCATCTTCAAAGACTCAAATTCCGTTCTCAAACCTGGAAGTTTGGATTGCTTTACCTTGTTTTCACCTTCATAGCAGTTGCTCATCTTATCTCAATTTTTTTTTCAGTAGAGTAATCCATTACCTTGACTAGTTCTGATTCAAGTATGCCAACAAGAAGAGTTTCATAGCTTTAGCATTACATTTAAATCCCATCTTCTGATCTCTAGTAATTAATGCTTGAGGCTTCTGATATTATTCTTCCACAACATCTTGTATATAAGTTTCGAGTGATTGAATATAGGTTTTCATTTTGACTTTCCAAAACACACAATTTATTCCATTGAACATTAGTGCCCTATTAGTGTATCCTCCTTCCTAATTTTCCATGGTCCTTGATATTTCTTCTAGCTATTAGAACTATTTGAAGTAACCTGGTTTTCTTTGATATCGATTGTTAGAAACTAGGAAAATAATAAGAGGGGGGAGGTGAATTAGTCTTGCATGAATTTTAAAATTTTCTTTCATTGATGAAGATTACTAAGACACCAATAAATACTTAAAAAACAGTTCATATCAGCATGACAATAATCAATCATTAGAAGCACAAATTATCACACATAGATTCTTGAAACTTTACTTGAATTTACTTCACAAAGGAAAACTTCTACATGTTGTTACAAAGTTCTCTAGCTACAACCAGAAGGAAGCTACTACTCCCTATTTTATTAGCTACAACGCCTAGTTTATTAGCTACCACTAAAAAAAATTTCAATACTTAATTTTTTAGTAGCCACTTCTGGAAGAAGCTACAATCCTTGATCTACAAGCTGCTACTTGCTTGACTCCTTGATTCATCTTTCATAAAATCAAATCATGGAGGAAAATTCCTTTCATAAACAAATAAATTTCTCACCTCAATCACTCACCACAAGCATGTCGCCTTCAACAATCTATTATCACTAATCAATCCATTAGCATCCACCTCTGAATAACCACAATAACACACCAATTCAACCAACAACATACTCTTGCAAATTTGATTATGCTTATATAGAAATTAGGACTGATATTTTTGTAATTCTTGAACTCACACTTAATTTTCACTTATCATAGGTTTTGATCTCATTAACTTATTTTTTTTCTATTTCTAGAAAGTCCTCTTGATGTGCAAAATAAGTATTCAATCTTTGATATGGTGTCTCTGTGAGAAAATATGAGTTCAACTACTCAATTTTTCAATTTTGGAAATTTACAAGTTTTAGTATTGTTTCTTCTAAATTTGGATGAATCCAAATTTAGCGAATTTGCTAAACCCACCTCCATAATGTCCATTCTGCCATCGGAGCTTTTAACTCATTCATGCCAATTTTAATGTAATGTTGGCTTGGTGGAGTTCAACAAATATGGAGCATAACACCAAATTTACCAACTTGTCGACTCGTCCTGGCACTGTCCCTCCTAAGATTTTATTGGTCCATGGCATCCACGCATGTGCCTATGTGGTTGCCATCTCTGCGTTGACTGTGTTGTGGGGCCTCTAACTTTTACTTTCAATAAATTTCAGTCCTAGAGGTGTTTTTCAGAATTCAAGGGATGCTGAGATGATCTTCTAAACTAGAATTGGCTCCAAAGTTACTACACCTTAAGCATTCTTCTTGCAACCACTTGTGCCTTTGCAATGATCTTATTTTCCTTTTCCATTAATGGTATTGAAATCCCTAATAATGAGATAGAATATTGTTAGGGAACCATGTGTGGTCGTTCGAGGCATCTTTCTTGGCCTTTGATTGATATACACTTCCTTTAATGCCAGAGGTTCATATTTCCTCCCTTAACCATGTTCAGGGCCCTAAGACCCGTACCTCATATTAAAAATGTTAATGGTATCTATATGCCTAGTTAGAGATAAAGGATTCCCTCTAGAGGACATTTGTGGTTTTTCAAGGTGTCATTATTGGCTCTAGAAGCCTAGAAACTTCCTTTAGGGCGTTACCCTTGCAATTGTTTCCTTGACCCTATATAGGGTCCACAACCTCATACTTAATGTTCAAAATTTAATACCATTGATTATCCCTATTTAAACACCAAGGATATGTTATAATAGTCCTTTATGGTGGTTAAAGATATCATTATTGTCCTTAAATACCTAGAAGCTTACTTAGGACCAAAGTCCTAAGTTTCCTCTCTCGATATTATTGGAGGACCTAGGGTACATGCTCAGTGCTCAAAATATTCTAATGATGCTTGTATCCCCACTTGAAGGGAAAATATCTGTTCGATAGGTTGTTTATGGTGGTTTGAGGTGTCATTCATGGCATTTAGCCCTAGAAGCCACCTAAAACCTTAAGAGATTAGATGTGGTAGTGTGAGATGTTTTGTTTGCCTTGTATGCTTAGAAGTTGTATACTTCCACTAAGGATTTGCTTCCGCCCTATGAATATGTTAAGGATTTAAGAGCCATAACTAATTATGAAAACATTTTGAGGGAATTAGCATCCTTTGGAGGTCAATGATGCCCTCTAGATATCATGCATGGTGCTTCGACACATTATTCATCACAATGGATGCCTCAAATATTTCTTTAGAATATAAGCCATGGCCTTGTTCCTTAGAAAATTTTCAAGGCATTAGGACACATACCTATGTGTGGGCATCGACATCCCCAATCTAGTCTAGTTTAGTCAATTGGGTGGGTGTTATTCCAACACCCGAACTTAAAAAACTCTAAATCTAATAATATAAGATATGAACTACAATAAACATTACCAAGCTTTTTGCAGAAGTAATGGCAATGAGTAGTTAAGGCATAGAGGTTGGAGGAATGATTTATGGCCTCCCATGGTACATTGTGTGACAAGATAAACAAAATAACGTGAAGACTCTTTCAAACGCTCTAATTTGAGATCGTTGTGAGTATTCTGTCACATTTATATATGCAAACTATGTTGCGGATTTATTAGTGCTTTTTGTTTATTTTGAAATAAGGTAACTTCCTAAAAATCCCTTAAAAAATATCTCCAAGGCTATCAATGATGCTATTAAATCAAGTAGCTCGTTGAGCTCTCTGAGTAAGAAGTTGATTGAGAGCAATCCTCTTACTCCAAGAATCTACGGTCTTCCTAAAATCCATAAGGATGGTGCCCCCATTCGTCCCATTGTTAATACCATTGGTGGTCTGACTTACCTTTTAGCCAAGTATTTAGCCCATAAGCTGAAGCCTCTCGTAGGTCATATAGACTCATTTGTTAAAGATTCTACTTCTTTCGTTAATGAGTTGAAGGGTGTTAGAATGGATCTTGAGGACAAGCTTGTCAGTTTTGATGTCATTTCTCTTTACACCAATATCCCCATAATTGATGCTATTGATGTCATTAATCGCATTACTGATCCTGATACGACCCATTTAGTTGGGATCTGCTTAACCTCCACTTTCTTCAGTTTTGAAGGCAAATTCTATGAGCAAACATGTGGTGTTGCCATGGGTTCCCCCCTTTCCCCGATTGTTACTAATCTGTTTATGGAGGACTTTGAATCTAAGGCTCTTTCCTCAGCTCTTTTCCAACCAAAGATTTGGAAGAGGTTTGTAGATGATACTTGTGTTGTGTGGCCGCATGGCAAAGATAAGTTAGATATTTTTTTCCGTCACTTGAATGATCAATCACGCTCCATAAAATTCACCATGGAATATGAGGTGGATGGCAAAATTCCCTTCCTTGATGTTCTTATATCTAGAAATGATGATGGTTCTTTCTCCCATCAAGTTTTCCGAAAGAAAACTCATACTGAGCAATACCTTCACGCTAGTTCACACCATTTCCCTACTCAAAAATTAGGTGTCCTAAACACCTTGGCCACAAGGGTGTTGAGGATCTTTGATGAGTCTCACCTTGAGGGAGAAAAGTCTCATTTGTTAAGTGTCTTTTGTAAAAATGGTTATAGTAGATCACAAGGCCTTAAAGCTTTCCTTAAAGCAGAAAAAGGTCCTCTAACTAAAAAGAACAAAGACCCTAGTCAATGGTCCCACAGTGTTTGTCTTCCGTTCATCCAAGGAACCACTGATAAAATTGTGAGGGTCCTTAGGAAGCATAAGGTTTCTTCGTCTTTCAAGCCCCTTAACACGATTCGCAGCTCTCTCAAATCGGTTAAAGACCCAATTGACCCTAGGGATGGGAAAGGTGTCTACATTATTCCTTGTTCCTGTCGGACGCCTTACATTGGTGAAACTGGTCAGTCTATAAATCAAAGGATTTGTGAACATGCTGCTGACATTAAGCATGGAAGATCCCGCTCGTTTGCCCTAGCTGAGCATGCAGAAAAGACTAACCATCATATTTGCATTGAATAGGCGAAGGCCATTGCTAGGATCGACCATTTCCATCATCGGAAGTTAAGAGAGGCCTTAGAAATAAAAAAAAGACCCGTTAATCTCAACAGAGATGATGGTTGGAACATCAGTAGGTGTTGGATACCTGCCTTATGTTCTTGATTGTCTTTTATTTCCGCCCTGCCTTTTGTGCCTTTTTTTTTTAAATCATAATTATTATTTTTTTTTAAATTTTATTTCACTTTATTTTTTAATTTATTTTATTAAGTTTTATTTTTATTTATATATATATAATTAATAAGCTTATTAATCTATTAACTAAGTGAATAAATAAATAAAATAGTTTAATAATAGAAGCCAACTAGTCGGTATTAATTAAAAACATTATAAATTATTAAAAAGTCAAACTAGCCGTTTTCCTAATGACTAGTTTAACCATCTCTACATTTGAGACTGCAAGCTTCTATGATCCATAACATATTAAATTATAAATATTCCGGGAAATCACATGAGAATTTTAGGAACTACGCGTTTCGAACTACCAACTATAGTTCATCATCAGGATAATGAAGAAGTTAAAGAATGGTTAAAATTAGAAAATATAAACCAAAAATAAATTTAGCCCAACCTTAAAATTACAAAAGTTAAAAACGGTCAACAATAAAAATAAAAATAGAAATAAAAACAAAAAAACATAACTAATCCAACCCTCGCTAGTCAAAACTAAAAATAATATAAAATAAATAAATAAAAATAATATATATATATATATATATATATATATATATATATATATATATATATATATATATATATATATATATATATATATTTATATCTAATATAATATAATATAATAGAGTAAAATAAAAAGTAAAATAATAATCAAAGTGCAAATAAAAATAAAGGATTTAATCCATAAATAAATACATTAATAAATACATTAATAAAATTTTAAAAACTAGAATTAAAATACAAATAAAATTAAAATTAAAAATAAAGAATTATTATTTTTATTTTATCTATATAACTAAACCAATAAATAAATAAAAAATAAAATAAAAATAAAATATTTAATCAATAAATAAATAAGTATATTAATAAATAAAAACATTAATAAATACATAAAATTAGAAATAAAATTCGAATAAAAATAATAAAATAAAAATAAAAATAAAAGATATAATCAATAAATAAATTAATAAAGTAATAAGTAAAAACATTAATAAATAAATAAAATTAAAACTAGAATATAAATAAAAATAAATTATTTTTATAAATATCAATAAATAAAATAAAATAAAATAAAATAAATAAAATCATAGAATAATAATAATATGATCAAAACATAAAAATAAAAATACCAAAGAAAAAGAAAGGAAGCACTCTTAACAAGGAGTGAAGATTTGATCTGATCTATTTAAGCTTATTGATTTGATCTGATCTCTGATCTGTTTAAGCTTATTGATTTGATCTGATCTCTCACCTAGTCGTGATGATGAACCACATTGGTTGGTTTGAAACCCGTCGACAATGTTCCATTACATGTGATTATTACCGAAAGAGATTTTACAATTTTATATGGATCACAGAATCGTAGATTCTAAAAATAAATAAAGTAATTAAAAGTAAAGTATAATTCTTACATTTTTAAAATAATTCAAGATATAATTTAAATAAATTATTTAAATATCCATGTTAATTAATATATGTTCATATGGCTTATATATAAACATATAGAGAGAGAATGAGATAGTATGGCCACTCTTCTTCTTTTTTTTAACGTTGATCATAATAAAACATTTCAATACCTATGTTAAGTAAAATATTTCAATGTCAATATTATATAAAACAAGAATATATGTGTATATAAAATTAGCATAGATCCATTTTAACCATGGATTTCTCAAACTTTTGAGATGCCAGTGTTTTTAGAAATTTTACATTCTAAAAGAAATTTGCACTTAAAGAGATTTGATCCTTTAAATACTTAAATATTTCAATGTCAACTGTGTATTTATTATATCAAACAATCTAAAATGACATGGACTTTAATATGTGTTTATATAAAATTAGTATAGATCCGTCTTAACCATAGATTTATCAAGTTTTGGAGATTCAAATATTTTTCTAAAATTCTGCATTCTAAAAATGTTTGCATCTGAATAGATTTGATCAGTAACTTTTTTTCCAGCTAAAAAAACACTACTCTTTTTCATTAAAAAAAGATAGTAGATATCTAATACATTCTTAATTAAAATAAATACATTTTGGTTCACTGAATTTTGGATACAGAGTGATTTCGTGAGCTATTAAAGCATTCCTTAATGTGAAGTCACTCAAGTCACTCATTTCGTGGATAGAAAGTAATCTGGTGCGTTATTAAAGCACTCCTTGATATGAAGTCACCCATCCAAAATTTTGTTTTGTCATTTATCATAAATTGATGCAGTTTTTGAATTAGCTATGGAGTAAAATTAGTAAAATTAATAATTAACTTGTCTCCATCTCTGTTAAGTACACATAATATACGGAATTTACTATGAAAATAAAAAAACTAATAAAAAAACAGAGAAGTTAAGGAGGATCATGACAATAGAAACATATTACAATTTGGGATGTTATTCAATAGTAACAGATACAATGTCAATCACCCATGGCAGACATCTGCTAACAAACAATGCGTTGCACGAGGTGAATGGTGCAGATCCCTATGCTGGCCTGCCTAGCCGTCCTCTGTACAATTTTCTGCTAGGCAGTGCCCACATACCCTAATTATAACTAGTAAACGGAGAGCCCTCTAAACTATTACAGCCACTGTCGCAGATCCACTGACGCAGATCCACTGTCTTTCTCAACTTTTTTCAATCACCCTGTTCGGTTACAGGAAAGTTATTGAGATCCCACGGTAGGTTGAATGAAAGTGATGGAGTAAAAGCGCAGAAAACGTATTCATACCAACATACCTTATAACCAGTTCGTTTCTCCCAGTTTTTCATATCAAGATCCGTTGTGTACTTTCTTTGAAGACAGGCTGTCGTTGGAAAGCTTGCGTTCTTATTCCGCCGACATCATGGCCGATTCAGAAACGCTCGACTTTTGGAAGTGGGCGTTTTCAAGGCACCGGCCTGCTGCTTCACTTCTCTCGCCCAACCATGCAATGATATCCGAGAACACCAATTCAACGTGCTCAGGGGGTTCGCCATAAGTCAAACCGTGCCACATATCAGGGTTCAGTTTCAGCGTCTTGTCAGAACTTTTGGCACAAGAATACAGCAATTGGCTTACAGATGGGTCTGTTACTTTATCGTCTTCTCTATGAAGAATCAGAAAAGGCAACCTCACCTGCATCATATAATTAATTTTAACCTCTCTAATGAGAACGCCATGAAAGTTACGATCTACACTTTTATGTCTGTGAATAGGCCCAATGGACTGTTAGTTTTGAAGATAAATTAATAGGAAACATAGATGAGAAATCAACATCTGGTTCATATTTATTTGTAATCCATGGAACCAAAATAACCAGGGATAGAGCTAGTCCAAGTACTTTCCATAAAAATGCTGCACTCCATCGCATAGCCTACAAAGTTCAAACACGAAAAGAAACAAATTAAACAATAGAAACCAAAAATCTTTAACAAATTTACACAGTGATGGAATCCTCAATCACTCTAACAAATTTACAAAGTGATGGAATCCTCATTAAGGTTTGGTAAACTTATTGGTATTGTAAATTTTGAAGATATTTTGGAACATAACTTATAAGAGCGTGTTTAAATTGTCAAATTCTAAAATATTTCTAAAATCAATACTTCAAGTTTTGTGAACTTATAAGCAGAAATATTTTGAAATTTAACTTATAAAATAGTTGGAGAAAAATTTCAATTCATAAATTCTAAAATACTCATAAAACTAATAATCAAATTCTAAAATATTCCTAAAATCAACCATTCAAGTTTTGTGAACTTATAAGAATAACCTAACAACTTTCAGAAATATTTTAAAATCTAACTCATAAGAAAAAGTTCAATTCATCAAATTATAAAATATTCCTAAAACCAATAATCAAATAAAAATAGCTATGAAAATTATATCAATTTGTATACTCTCTACAGAGAATTGAAAATCTATTTGATGACCATGGCAGAGAAATATCAGGGCCTTGGCTTCTCTATCTGCCGGTAGCCATCTGCACGTAAATACCTCCACTCCTCGCGAGCTTTCAATAAATTCCTGGATCACAATAGAGTTTAACGAACATCAGCCTATAAGAAACGAATCAGCCTGCCAATTTATTACTATTAAGGTAGTGTTCTGCTATTTACCTCTTCATATTTAACATGTCCACAGGCTCCTGAAAAAGTTAAAAACCGTAATTCAGATATTGTCATTAAAAAAAAGATATGAATATATAACCACTCAATATTCTCTGAAGTGTACTAGTAAAAGTCTTAAATAGGGGGTCGAACAATAATGAAAATCCTCCAAACTTTAAAGCCTGAAACATCATGTATGCTCACAAAATTTCCTTTTTGCAGTTGCCTAGCTTCAATTACAATTGGAAAAATAATTACAAACGTAGAGATCCTAGTTTTCAGTAGCTAATTTTCATTGAGACTTATCCATAGCATCTGAATTCCAATAATATCTCCTCAATATGAAGTGTCTCTAAGAAAAAAATTAAATCTAAATATTATTTAAAAAAAATATAGTTTTATGAAAATTCAGTTAAAGAATATTGTTTCATCAAAATTCATTGAACTCATGATTATAAAAAATATTGATTTTATTATACATATTATTTAAGTTATTAATAGTTTTTTATAATAAAACATGGATTCCATGGCCAAGAAGCAATGGGACCCTTTCACGAATAAGCAAATGCAAAATCCTGTTAGTAAAAAGGGAATGGGAGGATGCGTTATTGATCTCTGAAAGTACTTCAATACTTTATCTAAAATATGACCACGTGATGTGATGTTTCATTGAGAGGGCGGTCGACCCTGGCCCTGGGAAACCTGTGTGGAGGTGGTCCCGCTCGAGAGGGCGAGTTGTATGTGGATAGAGACATGACTTTGGTTTTTTCTTGTCAGCTAAAGTATAGGAAAATCTTTTACAAGGTTGTAATTTTTTACTAGGATAATTGTTTCATAAGTTTATGTTAATTAGGTTAATTGTTTGTTTTAGATGTGTTGGGTGACTATCTTGAGAATGGAGGTATTTTTTAATTTATGTTTCAAGGATATTTAATATTAAATAATATTGATATAAAAAATGAGCTAGAATTGATTTTGGCATAACTAATTTCTCATATTGTTTTCTTTTCAAACATTTCTCTTTTTTAAAGTCATATGGTTAAATATGTGTTTATATCAACTTTAGATCAGAATTTATTAATCCCTTTTCTATGGTACAAAGGAAAATTCAAACAAGCTTTGATAATGAAAATATACCTAATAAATCAAAATACCCTTTTTGGACACAAAAATGAATTTTTCAAAATTATTATTTGAATCTATTGTATGATTTTAAGAATAATGGCAAGGAACTTCCCACCCTCCATAGAAAGCAAAAGAACATGTTACTAGTTTGGCTTTGGCCTTCTTATCACAATTGTAGGGTTTAACATGAGGAAACTTATATAGGTGAACCCTTTGTCAACTTATGAATGATAATGTGTGTAATATTTCGTTTTCCAGATATGGTCAAAATGGACAGAGTCTACCCATGGTATTTACCCATGGTATCTGCCCACAATATTCTCTTTTGTTTTTCGAGCAAAAATAATAAAATAAAGCTTCTAGAGAAACCATCAAGCCTATAAAAGGGGATAGGAGCTAGGCATTGAGGGCATCTAGAGTCTATCTATCTATTTGTGTTTTATTGAGAACTTGGCGAGGCTAGTTCTAGTATGATCCCAGGCATGAAAACCCCGTGGGTGTAATTGTCTGGTGGATCCATTCAAGGTCCACAATTGTGATTCAGTGGTTAGTGTAGTCTTGTTGAGAAGTTGTGCATGCCATCTCGCAAGGGGATTTCTTGATTAATCATCCTAGCATGTGTTACTTTCAAATAATAATATAAATAAGGGTTGCACCTTTCTCTTTAGATCCTGTGTGTTCTGTGTTTCGCTTCTTAGTTTTTCAATTACAGCACTAAATTGCTCAAGATCTTTTAATTATTTAGTTGTTTGGGATCTTACAGTGCTATCAGAGTTGTCCACCCTTCCATCCTCAGGGTTTATCACATAATAATTTTGAGACTAATGGAGGGTTCCATGAGAAACTAGTTTTTGGTGATCCACCTGAAATCACCCTAGCTAGAAATCCATTAATTTTGTTGGCTTATTCACATCCACCTTAGTTGATATTTGCAGAAATATTTCCATATCCATCAATTAGTTTATGTTGTGTTTAACATTAGAAGATTTTGCAAGCTTATAGGGCAGATCTATTGATTGAGGGTCGAGATTTATTGCCCCGATTCGGAAATCAAGCCTATTTTCAGTCCATGAGGCAGAGATCCTATAGATTGAAGTTTTGGAGAGGATGATTTTTGCTAGATATGAAGTTAGCCTAATCGTTCAAAACATCAGATCTCCAATATTAATGTAGAAACGAGTTGATTCACCATGAAAAACTAGATTGAAGAACCATAAAATTCCACTGCAAGCATAAATAGGTCGACTCCTTATTTGATTTCTTGTAGGTCACATTATGGTGACCGTGGGAATTCATGGTTGAAAGTCACATTCTGGCGGTCATGGGCATTCATCACTATGTAGGGGTTGAAGTTCGTAAGCCCATACATTCGTGGGAACGTCAAGGTGCCATTACTTATGAGACCAAACCCATCAATAGACCATAACCTTGTGCATATTGTTTATCAAACACTATCAGGGTGCCAATAAAAGCCTTGATCTCAAGAGTGGTGGACATGGAGGGTTGACATCTGAAACAAGACAGCGAAGCAACTGGGTTGAACACTTGAGTCATGAGTCCTTGGTGTGAGACTTAGAGATCTGAAATTTTTTCCTCTATTGAGCATTCTCTACAAGGAAAAGATCCTATAACGGATGTTTTTTAGGAACCCTTTATAAAAATAGCCCAAATATTCGTTTATAGTGGAGGTCTCTAGAGGAGGTTGGCGGGTGGAGGTTTTTGCGAATGTTTTTTTTGCGGTGTGTTTCTCATCATAAACTGCACCAGTGCATTTTACGCAAAACACACCGGTGTGCACGAAAAATTGGCACACCTAGACACCGTGCTCTCCGTACAAACCCGCCTGATTTGTCTAAGTACTCTAGCGCACTGGTGCTCTACGTATAAACAGGCCCGATATGTCTCCATAATCCAACGCACTGTAACAACGTGTAGTGTGCCATTGATCATACCGCACGGTGTGTCTAAAAAACCCTTGCACCGAAAAAGGGTTAAATAAAAAAAAATTACCGGTTGTAAAAACATCATTTTTACTTCTTCAGTGCTCCACTCTTATTAGGCACCGGTGTGAGTTTGTGTTGTGTGAGGCACCCTACCATCGGTGCTCCCATTGCACGCATTGCTGTTGTCCATTGCCCACTGTGTGGAGTTTGAATTTTCGAAAACGGTGGGTGAATTTGGTTTCTTCAATTCCTCAGCAAATATGCCTTCTTGACGTGCAAATGCACATGTAATATACTTGTTTCTCAATAGCTAAATATTTTAGTAAATTTTGAAATTAACTTAAAATTCATCGTTAGAAAAAAAAAAAACATGTGCGGTGCGTTCGAGTCATTCGGCTCGCACCATTTGCAGTGCTTCCAGTAAATTTACAGGCTGCAGCGCAAATGGTGTTAACGGAAATTGCACCAGATTCTAGTGTTGTATTGAAAAAACACTTACCGCAATGAGTTTAAAAAATAACAAGGCAGTTCGATCGTTTAAAAAACTGCACCGTTGACTATGTAATAGTGTCGGGAGGGCAGTGCGTTGGCGAAACTAATCGTACTGGGGCAGATAGTTAGGTCAGTGCATCGCCTGCCTGACAACATTACACAGTCAACGGTGTGGTAGTTTATATGACCGCACCGTTTACCATGTACTGTTGTTGGGCAATGCATTGACCAAACTATCCGCCCCGAGGTAGATAGTTAGGTCAGCGCATCGCCCACCCGACAACATTACATAGTCAACAGTGCGGTCATTTACAAGACCACACCGTTGACCATATACTATTGTTAGGCGGTACGTTGACCAAACTATCTGCAGTTTTGTCAACGCTCCGCAGAAAAATATTCCCTTCTTTGGCAGTGCACGAACATTTTCCATGCGCACTGAGCGCGGTGCGCGATAAAAAAGTATGCACCGGTACTGGTGCATGACTGTTTTTTTGGGCGCACCGACTATATATATATATATATATATATATATACACACACACACACACACACATTTCTCATTTAATAAAAAAAATGTATTTAATATGTGAATCATTCAACAATGTCAACAGAGAAAACAAAAGGAACAACAAGAACATATGGAGGACCGTTATAATGTGATTCAGCCGTGGGATACACGAGAGAGGGAGAAACTTTTGTACCCTCTCTATATTACGACAGACACCCAGTTTCTCCTAAGGGAGGTAGGCCTCCTCAAGTTCTACGAGGAGGCTACATCCCTGAAGGGACATAGTGGGTTATTCAGACAACTCATCTATAGGTGGGATGCCCACCGACAGGCTTTCCAGGTTGGTCCTGGCCAATGGTTCGAACCCACTGAGAAGGACATATATTTTATTACTGGCCTATCTAGGAGAGGGTAGGATTTTCCATGGTTCCCAGATTTTCCTGTCAACTATGCAGCAGGGATTCAGTTGGCATACTCCCAAATATACATTAGGGACAATATAGTTTCTCCTGCAGAGTTTCAAGTGTCTGGTGGTCAGTTACGTATTTCTTTTTTTGGTGTATAGAGGAAGTGAGGTGCCTCTCATTACTGTTGACAACCATTTCACACTATACTAGTGACGGGAAACACATTAGTTGCCCGCTTTTATTTTATGTTGATTATTTATTCTAGGCTCCACAAGTTGTGAGATGGTCTACGATTTTTTTGCTGCAGTTTTGTACAACATTAGATAGATGTCATTCTCAGGAACATGGGAGGTTGACCTTACCTTTTGCTTCATATTTTATTTTGTTTAATTTTTTAGAGGTTTCCAAAGACAAGGCCTACTTTTTTTTGGTAACCTCGTAGGCCAATGATGCATGTACGGATGCAAATGTGGGGCCAGATGATGCCCAAGAGGGGCCAATCTAACTTTCCTGCCAGGACATCTACAAATGCACTAGAGTTGCTAGCTAGTGTTGATGATCACTCGTTCATTCTGGTGCCATGTACGTACGTCGGTTTCGATTGGTGAGGGTGTACCAACATCCTCTTCACAAAGGATGAGCCACCGGATGTGAGAGGTAATATTATTGTTTTCTTTAAATTAATATAGTTTCATTTTATTGTCTTAATTAATTAATTGGAATTATCAAATTTATTCTAACACGTTCTTTAACTTGGTTTACATTTTGAAAATATCATTCACACAAATTTAAAGCAATCAAGTAGTTGTATATGTATTTTAGGGTCTATGGTTGAAAATTATCAAGTGAAATGATTTTAACATTAACACAATGCAAACCAATAAATTCAAAATACATATTATAATGTTTCGAAAAAAATAGTCTTAGTTATAAGGTTAAGTCCTCTTCTTTATAAAAACCGATCTTAAAAGGCATAAATGATAAAATAACACATGTACCATATGACTCTATGTTCTCGTGATCACCCTCATTATCTTCCATCTCATTTGGCATGATAACATTATTGTTGTCAAAAATATGTTTTGATCTAGGGTCTTGTCTCAATACGAACCACCAATCCCTATCCAACACATTTGGGTAAGAAAACACCTGGTTGCAGTGTTTGGGGAAAACACAGGGCTCCTTAGCTTCATCCCATATATTTCTAGAATTGATACATATAAGCCTACTATCGCGATCTTCCTTTACATTATTCCGATCAAAGGTGTCCCACCACTTGCACCTAAAAATAACACATTGGAAAGAAGACAAATCCACTCCAATGATCTCTTGTATCTTTTTGACGTAATCTAACATCCCTCATACTAGGTTTTGAACACAGTGGCTAGCTAGACTAGATTGATTGAACTCGACTTCCACCCCACAGTCTTCTGTCATGTGTCTATCATCGGCATTTTCTGTGCGAAAATAGTGTCCATATGCCCACATAGATGGGAACAAATTCACCTATAAAAAAGTTAAAAAATAATAGTGTCATGTGTCTTATAATAACCCAGATGTTAAAATATGAAATATAGATATTACATTTCAAAGGTACATTATTAAGTTTAAAATGTACATAAATATATTATTACCGAGTGGGAGCACCCAATCCCTACGTTTAGCGCATCCTCTTCAGCTCGTAGGTAATGACCGGTTGCACCGTATTTCTCTTTGAATTGGTCAGCAACCCAACTGTTCAGGCATATAATTGGCATATTTTCTTTTAAATGATTGGGATAAGGCACACTTCTACCATTCAACCGTATGAATTCTTTCCTGTGAATATCCCATTCATCCTCTTTTGTGCGTACAATGAAACCCACAGTTGTGTCACTTAAAAATTGTAAGGAACAAATTTATTGATTGCTTCAATTTTTGCATTCGCTGATGAAATAAAACCGACATATAGTACATATGAGATCAAAATATACATTATATCGAATTTCAGCATGAATATTTACTTGGTGTAAATTTGAAAAATTATAAGTCACTTACTCTTTATCAAGCGCATTTTTCCATTTGCTTGGATAAGGTCCCTTTCTCTTTTGTCTTCATCCCTGTCATTGTCCCAAATCACTTCACCTGGTCTGTTTTCGATCTGCTTGATGTACTCACTAGCATAATAGAAAGACTCATACAATATGTACCCCTCTGCCATAGACCCCTCGAGTTTTTCCCTTTGTCGAACAAAATCTTTCAATTTCTTCATGTACCTCTCTAAGAAGAACATCCAATGACAAGAAACCACCCCAACTAATTCAACCTCATCTAATAGGTGGATTACAAGATGAATCTGCAAGTCCCTGAAACTCGTCGGCAGTTCCTTCTCAAACATACAAACAATCTCAACTATCTCTTGACGCCACAATGGAATGCTAGCCACATGAATCTCATTTGACGTGATCCAATGTAAAAATGCAAATAATTTAGATATGGCATGTCCTAGGTCTTGGGGGAAGTCATGTTTCACACACCCATGTGCGAACAAAGGATAATGACACTGCAAAGTTATAAACACATGAAATAATATATAAAATTAGTTATGTTTTATGATTCCTGCATGGGATAAAATTTATTAATATAAAAAATAATAAAATTATGCTTTTGACATTATACATACTCTTACAAGATTCAAATGGTCATGTGATTTCAACCCTGACAAATGGACATCCATGGTGAAGCAACGTTGTAGTGAAGACCCATATGAAGATGGCACCCTCACACCCATTATAACTTCCTTTGCCAAAGAAATATCATTTTTTTTTAAATCCATGGGACATCACCTTCTTTGAAATATCAATTAGAGGGACCAGCTACCTTTCATCCTATACTTTCTAATCATCTTGGCCAATGTTTCTTTTTAGTTTTTGAAGTAATAAGATCTTTCCTAACAACCAATGTGTCACTTTGTTTCGATGGTATGTGCCTTCATAAAGAATATGAAACATTTTTAAATATGTGCATGAGATCTAATAAGTGGGTAATATTAAGATGCTCCCAATGTGGGAGGTTATAAAAGATAGATTTCCTTTTCATCCCAATGGGAAATTTCTCAACATAGGTATTGAAGAATTATGGACCATCTAACATAGGCTCCCCATTTGCATCGAACATTTCTATGTACTCCTTCTCCTTCTCTCTCTCATATGCTCTAAGCCATTCAGTTGGTGTCATTATTGGAGGCCTTTGGGTTCTCTCTCATTTACCATTGAAAGAAGATGTTGCTCTTCTGTAAGGGTGTTCTTCTGGGAGGAATACCCTGGAGCAATCATACACTGGCTTTCATAGGTTGTTGGACCATATATCTTTTAGGGAGGGTCCACAAAATTTACATCCATAATAACCCTTTGTTACAAGATCTACGAAATTATTGTATACAATATGCATGGCACATTAGCGAATATCATGAAGATTAGAACAATTACAATGAATTAAATAACTAAGATAAGAAATAATATTGTTACGTATATAAAAAAATAAATAAACATGTAATTTACCAAGGCAAACTCCTAAGCCTGGATAATCATGTGTCATTTAAGAACATATGCCATACAATGTAAAACTCCTCTCTACTACGATGGGTCTTGATACATCGTATACATTTATCCCACCCATAATTCCTTCAATTCATCTACCAGTGGTTGTAAGTAGACATCCATATTCTTCACTTGTCTTCCACCAGGGACTATGAGAGTCGACATAGTATGTTCATTCTTCACAGACAACCATGGGGGAATATTGTTATTGATCACTATTGCAGGCCAAACAGAATAGTTGGTGTTCTGGAGAGAATATGGGTTGACACCATCCATGGTTATGCTGAGTTGTAGACTTCATACTTCATCCTTGAATTTTTTGGGCCACGTATCCTCTATAGCTTCATGGCTATTGAATCTGTTGGGATTCACATAAATCTAAACTCACTTATGTGCCAGACATGCCATCCCTACAACATAGCTGATTCTTTGCAACGAAAGAGCCTTTGAATCCTTGGGATTATAGGCATCTTCTTCAATATCTTAAAAGGAGGACCACATGATTTACCCTTCTTTTTTATTTATCATACCTTTCATGCCCACATTTTGGACGTATTTATTTGTCTACATATTCTCCTATATATATAATACAATCATTTGGACATGCATGACATGATATGTGCTCAATGCCCAACATTTTCAACAATTTCTTTGCCTCTTTTCAACTGCCGGGCAAGACATTATCACTCAGAGGAACCTTACCTTGGAATAACCTATAGTTGTTCATGGACAATATTATATGTATATTAATGCCGATAATTATTAACATTCATAAAATTGATCATTTGTAATGTTCATTGTGTGATTATATTTCTAAAAATATAATGGACTTGATGGTCAATTGCCTTATAATTTCCGAGAAACATGCATTTGAAAAGCCAAACTTTGCTTTCAAGTTGTACATTAACATTGTTGTCCCCAACTGGGTAGACTTTGACTGATCAACAAGTCCAAAGAGAGGGGTGGTGGAAGCAAATTTAAGGCTTTCGAAAAAGGTATTAGCGATATGAGCATCATCCCCTAGTTGATCATCATTCTGGAATGCATCTAACAACATTGTCTCCATGGCAGTCGTATCCATTAAGTAATCATCCATACCAACCTCTATTTGATTGCCTCCATTGCCATCTTGTGAAGAACTACTATTTTTATAGCCATTCCTAATTGGTGAATGTGCACGTAGTGGAAATTGAATAGGTGGTTGATTCAACCATTCTTGGTACCGTTCCTCTTCGATTTTTTCTCTTAATTCAACCTTCTCTCGATTTGACATTTTCGTGGGGTGCAACGAAAGATGGTAGGTAGGTTGCTCATCATCACTAGAATCCTAATAATTTAAAAAATTATATTTGAACATGATTAGTACAAAATCGATGATATCAATTAGTAAGCATGTCGACAATGCATGATTAATTGGTTTGACATTGAAATAATTACATTACTATACAAACAATTATTATTACCATCATTGTCCTAGGATTGTGGCTAGAAGATGCAATGTTATAATTGGTAGGGTGAAGCGGTTGTCCATTTTCATCTACCAAATGCACCTTACGAGTATGTTGCTCCTGATAAGAGCTTCTGACGTTTTGGAGCTGTTTGAATATTTTGTGCATCTGAACTCGATTCGGAATCTGCATGAACCTGAAAATTTGTAAACATTAATTTTATTCAGTTGATTGACATGGATAAAAAAAAAATGAAATAGATAATGAAAATATAAATAAAATATGAAGTAATTACATCTGGAGATGGATAGGGAGAACTCCGCGATGGACTTTGAGAAATATTATGGAACGAGCTGGATTTTGAAGAATTGTCCATTTGATATAATTAAGAAATTTTCTCCCTACATTTGAGAAAAATCAACAATTTTTTTTTTGTGTACAATATACCTAAAAGTAATTTCGGTGCCATAAAAATGGACTTATTGTTATCGGTGCTAATGTACTATTAACCACATCGGTGCATTTTGATTATCGCGCACCGATGTAGTTTTATTAACTGAAGCACCGATGCTATTAGTTAACAAATGCACCGAAAATCCGGAAATAAAAAAAAGTGCAACTTTATTTTTTGAAGTGAAAAAAATGATAAATTGAAAAATTGGCGGAAATTTATTTTCAAAAATCTAATTTCATAAAAAAATTCTTTAAATAGTACAAAAAATCATTATTTCATTATTTTTGCAAAAAATTTCAGGGATGAATTTGCATGAGAGACATAACTGGACCAAGAGAGCACAAGAGCATTGTGGAGCAGCAAAATACTTTCGTACAACAACACTATTCAGAGAACCAGAATTTGAAACATCTGGTGATTCACACAAAACCCTGTAGTATAGTAAAATTGTTAAATTTTACTGTAATAATTTTCTTTTTACAGTTTTTGTTGGATTTAATACATGCATAGTAAAAATTTTAAATTTTATTGTGCATTTTCAGAAAAAATAAATAAATAAATAAATTACAAAAAAAAATCCATTCTTACATTAAACCCTTGCTTCTTCTTGTTTATGTGACTTCACAATTAGGGCTTTTCATTTTAGATTTATAGGGTTTGTATTACTCTATATATATAACATCTAACCCATGGGACCACTTACAGAGTCGGATCCCAATCCATGTTGGCCCTTGCATGATTTAAAAAAAAAAAAAAGATTTTTTTTAATCAGTGCACCCTGTTCAAAATAGCGCACCGATGTGTTATTGTAGTATAGCCATCGGTGCGTTATTGTAGTATAACACATTGGTGCGTTATTGTAGTACAGCGCACCGACCACGTACTGACAAAAAACACTATTAGATTAAAATCGTTTTTTATTAATTTATGTTTGTGTTAATCGGTGCACCGGTTAACATATAACTCACTGGGTCTCCTTATTGACAAAGAGCACCGTACGATGTTTCTACTGTATTGGCGGTGTGTTGATAAGAACCTACCGCGTCACGTTCGGTGCGTACTTTGGGAAAGATGCACCGTTTATTTATTTATTTTTTAACATGAAAAGTATGTGATTTATTTATAAAATATATTAATGAATGGTATGGTACAGGTTTCATATTGATAAAGAAATGGCTGACAATATTTCAAGTAACAAAAATACTGATAACACATCAAGAAAAGAAAAAAATGCAAGTTCTTTGTAAATTATTTACAAAAATTACTATTTTTGAACTATATGTAAGTTTAACTAATATGTATTTTTTAATGTATATCATGCACAACCACAAAATGATGAAGCTCGATAAGATTATTTCTAATCTAAGACCAGAAGAGCGTAAAATCTTGATGGAAAAATTGCAGAAGGATGAATCAGATGAATGAAAAAATACTATCGATCCAATATGAGTTTATTTTTTGAATTTTCATTAATAATATACTTAAAAATATTAGATAACATGTTTCAAACAATCAATTAATTCACATATGTTTGATGTTCTACAGGGAACAAAAACGAAGAAAAGGAATGTTGTTCTAAGAAAAGAAAAAAATAGAAATGAATTTGAAAATGAATTGTTCCTTAGCTCATCTGGAATGGTGCTGGAGGTAATAACGAAAGGGGGGAAAATTACTAAAAATTGAGGGATCTAGCGGAATGAATGTATAGGTGTTCTTTTCACTTGCAATAAAAAAATCAATCCAATGATTCCAAGAACCAAATTTTATTTAAACTACAAGATGAGTTTCCAGAGAATTGGTCAATTAGACATGTCAGACTTTAATAGCAAAAACGTACAACAACAAAAAAGAAGGAATGAAAAGGTAATATTGTTTTAAAAGTTTTTCTAGAATTATATGTATATATTACTAGAAATAAATCATTTATAAATATCACTTTTGTTATATTTACTTTTCATACATCAATATAAAAATTAAATAGTTTATTGTAATGTTACATTTTCGGGAAGATTGTGAAAATTTCAAAGAATGAACAAGCTGATATCAGAAATATGCCAGTAGGAATGTCCAAAAAGGTGTACAAGGAGATGGTCAAAGAAATGGACATAATTGCATCACACGAGGAGCCATCTCAACAACAACATGTTTTAAATGTAATATGTAATATTTAAATTTTCAATTAGGTACAATAAATAAACAATTTAGCATCAAATACTAATTTTCAAGCATTTTCTTGCAGAAAAGAAAAGAAAATGGAACCCATTCAGCACATAAAACAGGACGACAAGGAAGAAAAGGGTTGATATCTATGTCTGTGAGTAATTTTTAATTTCTTATAGCAACTTAACTAGATTTCATTTTTGTATATTTTAAGTTGTTTTACAACAATCATCATTGAATGCCTTCAAACAGGTGCTAACATACAAAGAAGAACCATCAGAAGAATTGATTAACATTGGGTTAAAAATGGATTTTTAGTATGTTTTGGCATATCAGAAATTAATTGGGGAATTTGTAAGTAAAAATATTGTTTTACTTCGCCCCTTCTATGATTAATAGAACAAAAATATATTTTATATTAAATCTATGATTTGTTATGGAGTATAAAACTTGTATGAAACAAAGTATGGAACTGCGCCAACAAATGAATTGTTGAGAGATGGCATGAAATTTGGTTTTGAAAGAATGTGTAGAGTTCATGAGTCAATTCTTGCTATGGTACATTTCTTTCGATTTACATTGATGTATATTATTTAATATTGCAATTTTCATTATTCTCGCCAATGTATATACACTCATTTCACTTTATTTTTATGTTTGTAGATGGAATTTGAAGAAGAAGAAAAAAATCAAAATAATGAAGAAAACATTCCTCCAAATAACCCAAATCATGGAATTAGCTCGAGCAGTGACAGCAGTTCCAGTGAAGAATGATGATCACTATGTTTGGATATCAAAGTAAGGCGTTGTATTTTTGGAGATATTTTTCTGTGAAATCAGACATTTTGTTTAATGTAATGGACATAGTGTCCTAATTGAAAGACAAAGGAATACCAATAATAGTCACATTTTGTATGACAAAGAGTGTCTTATATATATATATATATATATATATATATATATATATATATATATATATATATATATATATATATATATATATGTTTTAATTTATTCTATTGCGTTATCCATTGTCGTTGTGAAATGTTACACCACTGATTAAATATTATAATGAAGAGATACAAAATCTGATGATATGATATAACAAATTAATCCAAACAACACATTCAAATGCACTAATAAAAAATTAATTGATATGAATACTATTATAAGATATGTGTCGACTTTTGATGAATAATGAATTTTAAAAAATCACAATAATTTCACTGTCATAGGTCGATGTTTCTAAAAAATACAAAATGAACATTGGTGCGTGTTAGTTACTGCGCACCAGTGTGTTTGTATGATATTGTGCATAGGTACGTTTCAATGACCTATGGGCACCGCACAAATACTAACACCAATTAGAACGCTTGGTGTGCTTTATCGAGGAATACCACCCGGGCGGTTCGATAGGTGTTTCATGCACTGGTACAGTTTGCTCTTAACACGCTAGTGTGTTTATATAACTTATTGACCTAGTGTGTTTTAGCACCTAGACGGCCCATTGCGGTTTTACTCCTTAACGACCCGATGCATGCACCTTCCATCGGCTCGGTGCGCCTTGCTGGGTGATACACACCAGGACGTTGCTAAACACCCCAGGGCATCTGAAATTTGTTTTCCATCCCGGTGCCTGGTATTTTTACAGTACCAGTGCATACATGGTAAAATTCATCGGTGCGTTCATACCTGATTCGCACACCGATGAGAAAAACATCCGTAAAAACCTTCGGCCGCCCAGTTTTTTTTAGTTGTGTTGAAATTTCATTAGAAGCTCCACCAAAACCTGCGTTACTGAAAACGAATGTTGTAGAATTTTTTTTTTTTTAAATTTTGGCCAATTTTATAACACTAAAAATCTCCTTTATAACCTCCGCTAGAGAGTCTTTTCCTTGTAGTGATTCACTTCGAAGTTGAGGGTGAAGAGAATCTGTTGACTAATTCTTTCCCCCATCGTCGCATTACAGACTCCCTATGCCAAATCATGGATGGATCTGACACATACACACAAAACCCTAGCCAATCGTTGACAATCAACCAAGGTACCCTCCCTGCGTAACGCAGCACAATATGCCAAAGTGATCCTTGTGTAGTTCAGCAAGGAGGACGAGATCCCTTGCCTAAATGTTGATCTGATTAAAGAATTGGACGTAGACCTATGCGTAGCATTGCATAGTTCTTTAAGGCGCCATTCCACCCAACAAGAGGAAATGAAACCCCTAGTGAAGGGCACATGGCCTGCAACGCATTCCACCAAGCCGTTGCAGTAGTAACACCATGGTTTTGTTGTTGTAATAAGCTCCAGGTATAATAAAACGTGCAGGGAGTAGTTGACCCATCGTGGTCAAACTACTATAATATTTGGCCAAGTGCGTCAATATAATTAGATTGAGTTGTTTGAAATTGATTATGGGCCTTTACTATTTGCAATAAAGTTTTGATATATTCATATGTATGATAGCTCAAGCATTGGTGATGTGAGTACATTGTGTTGAAGATTTTTATATTAAGTTTATGATAGTGGTGTTACTGGAAATTTTTTATTTACAATGATATTTTTACAGACCAATTAAACTGTTTGCGGCACTAAGAAAACCCAATGATTAGAACGAGATAAATCCCATGTTATATTTTATGTCATATGTTGGGCCTATTCACATTATTGTAAACCCTATGTCATTCAAATAAAGGCACACTGAGCGAGATTGCAGCAGGGTTGACATCATTATTTCTAGAGGGTTTTTTCCAAAGTCAAAGGGTGGCATTCTTGATCTAAACCCAAAGAAGTCGACCCTGTGCCAAGAACAATACTCGCCACTTCATGAAGAGACAGGTTGGACCGCGATGATCACATCACCAAGTTGAGATGCTGGTGCACTAAGCGATCGATTGCAAGACCCAAGTTTGACACCTCAACCATTGGATAAGGCATAGGATGGTGAATAATTTTCAGAATTGGATGGTGAATTTATATTAAGCCCATTCGACACTAGCAATAAGTTGCGCATCCACGAGCTGGGTATATATATATATATATATATATATATATATATATATATATATATATATATATATATATATATATATATAGTGTATTTTTCTCAAAGAATTGGAATTATGCATTTTTTCTAGGGAGTTAAATCCACCAGCTATTGCAGGGATCGATACTGTAGAGTATCTTCCCAGTTATTATTACAGAAGAATTCCTTCAATTAGGTCATTATGTTTACATCAGACTATTAGAGAGAATTCAAGCCCACTACAGATCAATTTCTCAAAAGGGGAAAATCAATCTTATTGAAGGAAGTTGGGGAGAGAGAAGGAAGGCTAAGCAATAGTGCCATCATTTTACTTTTGGAAACACCTTAGGAATCGACATGGTAAAACATCATATCAGAAGCAAGAGTAGAAAAATATGCCTTTCTATCAGAAGGTCCATGCTATCCTTCAGTAGTCAAAGGATACCCAGAAGGAAGATGTAAAAAGCAAGCGTCTCTTTGAACTTGGATCCAAATTGCAGTATACAAAGTCTGAAGATGTACTCTTACGGTTGGACACATTAGATATGGCTTTGTACCTAATAAAGAAATTAGATTAGAAAAGGTTGGTTTGGGCCTTGAAGCCATCAATGATTTCTTTGATACAACCCATGTTCTTGGAGCACTCTTGTGAAAAGGTGAGACTCACAGTTGCCTCTTGCCTTAGCAAGATCATAGCCTTAGCATTGCCACTACCACCTTACAACAGTGATATCATGAGGGAGATATTGCAGGTTATGGTAGAATCCATTCAATGGTTGAAGAACATCATGCTTCCTATATTTCAAAAGCAGCACAAAATCCTAGAATTAATGGCAAGGTTCAACTTTGGCACATTCATGCTAAATCTGGAATGTGATGATTTTCTATTATAGTTTCTCCAAAACTTTTACACCAGTATTACATCAGCTCATTCAGACCATGTGAAAGCATGCATGAAAAATATTGAATTCCTGTTCTTAAAACGAGATGCCAACATCTGCAAGATAATAAGATCCAAATTTCTTGCCATTTGGATGAAGGAACCAAAGGTATCATCAACTGCCTATGATCTAGTCGAGAAGTTGGTCAGGAAAAACATAAAATTTCTTAGAAGGGCACTGACTAGGAAGGAGTTCAGAAGGATTGATGGAGGAAGAAAGAAAAAAATTTGCAGCAAGAATGAACTAAGGAGGAGAGGATTGTGCTTTATCTGCAAGGGACCTTAGGCCCTTAACCATTTATGTCCAGGTGATAAGGAGGCAACAAGGACAGAAAAATTAGATACTTCTTCGGATCATGGGGAGTCATCCATAGTTGGGTTCACCAGTTTTTAGAAGAGAACCATGAAGGATCTAAGAATTTAAGTACAAATGGTGAGAAAAAACACCATGTTTTTCAGAGAAACTTGCAGGACAAGCCGATGATAATCAGTCAGCTTGACAAAGTATATGGGGAAAGGAAGGAGGTAATTCTTATTAATGATGTGGTAGTTGAGACTATAGATATCCAGGAGAACATCCATAAAGAGTATGAGAAATCAGGTGTAGATAACAGTCCACTAGTACATCCATGTTTGACAGCCAGAGAGGGTGGACAACTTATCCCCACATGTGGAGAAGGCCAGGAAGAAGACATTCAAGGAGAATCAAATGAGGAGCCAATGGTAATCAACTGACATTTTGACCATGTTCATGCGAGGCAGCATGAAAAATATAGTATGAAGGATGAGCCATTTCTGGAGGGTTAGTCAGAGGTTCAAGTTGAAGTTGTGATCGTGGGGCATCTAGTGCAAAAAGATATAAAGACATTTAACATGGCACTAGAATTTACAGTAGAGGACTTTCAGGAAAGGATCATGCATTTCAAGAAAAACCTTATGAAGTTGAAGCAGAGTGTCTGGACAGTCCAAGACATTGTCTTACAAGAGAATAGAAAAATTGAGGAACTCATAGGGGTTTGTGTTGAATCAATGACCAAGTTATCAAGTGTTTAGGAACGACTCAAGTCCCTCACAAGGGAGCAAGAGGAGTACCATTGGGAGTTTCAGAGCAACCCTCTACATGAGTACATGGATAAGGCTTGCAACACGACCAACCCACCTTTATACACTGGGAAGAGTAGGGTTGAATTCTCAAAATGAATCCTGTTGGGTGACCCAGTGGAGTAGCATGAGTTGAGAATCGGGCATCATCAACATAATAGATTTGTAGGTATTCATCCTTCCCAAAGCATGGATTGGTGAGATATTATGACTTAGTACTCTATTGATGGGTTGATTCCTAGGATGATACTCATAGCCAAGGGCATATTACAGCTTGGGCCCTTAAGCACGGGCAGTGATGGAGGGATGAGATGGTATCATAACCCATAGGTCCCTGGACTTAGGTGGAATTGGGATCCAGGAGAATCTAATGGAGGAAGGATTGGCTGGAGGATTTTTTGGGATCTAGGTGAATCTATCAAGGGAAGGATTGACCAGAGGATTGTATGGGATCCTGGTATCAACATCCAGATACTTCTGTTGTGGATAGTAGTGTATTTCTTGAGGTAAAGAAATCTTTGGGCAGGAGGATTAGTAATATTATATTTTCTGGATATGGTAAAAAAGGACAGAGTCTACCCATGGTATTTACAGTGGTATTTATCCATGGTATATGCACACGGTATTCTCCTTTGTTTTTTGAGGAAAAATAATAAAATAAATATTCTAGAGAGACCATCAAGCCTATAAAAGGGGATAGGAGTTAGGAATTATATATATATATATATATATATATATATATATATATATATATATATATATATATATATATATATATATATATATATTTGTTTTTTATTGAGAACTTGGCGAGTCCAGTTGTAGTATGATCCTAGGGACGAAAACCCTGTGGGTGTAGTTATTTGGTGTATCCATTCAAGGTCCACAATTATGCTTCAATGTTTAGTTTAGTCTTGTTGAGCAGTTGTGCATGCCATATAGAGAGGGGGATTTCCTGATTAGTCATCCTGGCATGTATTACTTTCAGATAATAATATAAATAAGGGTTGCACCTTTCTTTTCAGATCCCATGTGTTATGTGTTTTTCTTCTTAGTTTTTCAATTAGAACACTGAAATGTTCGATATCTATTAATTATTTAGTCGTTTGGAATCTTACAGTGTGGTTTCTCGAGAAGTGGCCTCACACCCCATTATAGTAAATAATGAAAATCCTTCTCAACAAACATTGTGGATCCATCATACCTTTGGAAGAGGAATACCAAGTAAATTAATGGATTAGGAAAAGGGTCCCACCCAAATACAATAGTCCATGGGATTATAGGTATGCAAAGGCTCATCCCTCGCATAGTGAGGCACAAGTCTCATGAAATACTTTATCACAATGCTTACAATTGAGCATATGATGAAAGCATTACATAAATGGTTTACTCTGTGAAAACTTCAAACTAAATACAAAATTCATGATTGAAGGATAAAGAACAAAGGCTTTAAAAACCCTCAGAAACTACATTGAAATAAATCATTTATACAAATAGGAATAACTCTTCTTCACATCTTTCAATTGGAGTGACATGACCAAATTATAAATAGTGTGAGGGGTTTGAGTGCAGGGTGAATATTTACCTACTCACTTGAATGTCTAAAATTTTATTTGGGTGTTGTCGACTAAGTTAGCAAATTTTCTTGTAGGTCAAACAATCGCCATAATTTCACTGTTTTTTCTCAACAAATCTGACAGATTGAGTGATTGAATATTGCTTTTTTATGGTGGAAATGGATTCGATGCCATCAAAACCCCTTGGGGCACCCAAAATATTGAAATTGAATAGTTGTAACCTTGATTTCCCAAAATGTACGTCAGATTTTGTCAAAATCTTACCATAAATTCCATTTTTTGGGAGCAAATTTGAAGCCTTGTTAGACCATGCAATTTTTTTGTTTGTGACTCACACTTTGCCTACCAAGACCACAAATTCACCTTGAAATTTATTTTAAGCTCGAATCGGATGATTTTTTTTTCAAAAATATAATCATAGGAGTGTTTGAATTGTTTTTTTTTATTATGGTGGAAATAGATTCAACACCATCAAAAACTCCCTGGGTATGAAAAATCCTGAAATTTGACAACTCTAATCCAAATTTCTTAAAATTTAAAATTTCTAACAAATTTTAACAAAAACACATACAAAATTTCCACTATTTTCCAAATAAATTTATAACCTCTATAAACTACTATAATAAAAATTCCTTCAATATAATCACTACTCACTACTGAAGTCAATCACTATGAATGTAGGATTGTTACAATTAAAAACCATGTCTCAAATAGCTAGCAACCCAAAGCTTTGTCCCAATCAACTAACAACCCATGCTTTCCTTACCACAAAACTTTGATTTGTTCGATTCAAGAGGCAATACCTACCACTGTATCGGAGAAGAGAAATATGTACCTTGCACCAATACCAATGGGGAAGAGAAATGTGAACCTTACACCAATCCCAACAACCAGAATCGTGGAGATAAATCTTCACGATCCTCACCGTAATCGCATAGCAGGATAATATATCTCGTGCAATTGATGTGATGTGGAAACCCATAAATCATAAGCTATCTGTTATTAAATGCTCCTATAAAGTCTTTATTATACCTTATTCCCATAATCCCCATCTCATCTACTATATGGCCCCCCATCGCATGGCATATATAACTCTGGATGTCGTGCCTTCATCCATGGCCTCTCATATCCCGAACCCCGAGCCTCTACCTTCGGAAAATTGAATGGCGATGTCATGCCGCAGATGGGTTAGTAATCAATGAACCTTCGTACAATTGATATTTCTGGAGATTGAATCGCGAATAACTCAGCCACCATATCTTGTAACATTTAATGGCTGATTGATCCAGTTTGATTTTTATCCTTCCTTTCCATTAAAATCGGTTGTTAGCGCTGAATGGTGAATAAATTATTCTTGTTTACTCTTTCAAATTGAGCAATTGCAGTTTATGAGCTTAGCTGATCAGAAATTGCAGGACGTCTATGGTTTGCAAGAGTTTTATACTAGATTGCCGTTGAGGTTAATACTAGCAATTGCACCTGTGGTGCAAGGGAACGCCGAAAGGAGGAGCTGTGTGAATGAGGGTTTAAGAAACACTGCTTGAAAACCACTTTCTTGAAGAATTTGATTTAAAGTTTAGATATAAAGATGAATCTTATTAGTCTTGACTATTTTTTTTTAAATATTTAAATTTCTAATAATTTTATGCAATTTTTATAAATTTAAATATTTGTTTTTATAGTATATCAATTTTATATTTAAAATTGTAAAGAAATGAGAAAAAAAATAAGAAATTCTGAAATATTATTTTTAAAAAAGACATGAAAAATGGGGCCACCTAAATTAGCCCAATATTTTTCCGCAACCCATCCTAAATTATACCAATATTTTTCTGTAACCTATCCTTTGCTAGAGAAGTTGGTTGAGGAAGTTTAATAGAAAACTGAAACACATCACGACATAGAAAAGGGTTTTGGACCTTTCTTGCGGTTTTGATATTTCTGTTGTCGTTGCTCTAGTGGCAGTAGTTCCATGAGCAAATGGGTGAATTGTCGTGAACAAAATGTCTGGTTATTCTTTTGAGCTGTACTTCTCCTCATTCGGCCATAGTCAGCCATGTACATTAATAAAATGATTGATTTATATATTTGTGTGATGAGCTATATATCGTGAATCTGTAATACAAGTCTGTTTGTGAAATAACCTTTAAAAAAATGGTTTGAAGTTAAGTATATTACGACTCTGTAAGTGCTAATTACAATTTTGGATGGAAGTTTTCAGTGTAATATTTTATTATTATGGTTGTTCATATGACTCAGTGTAATATTTAGTATATATATTTATGTGATGAGTTGTATATTGTGAATCTGTAATACAAGTCTGTTGTCGTTGCTCTAGTGGCAGTAGTTCCATGAGCAAATGGGTGAATTGTCGTGAACAAAATGTCTGGTTATTCTTTTGAGCTGTACTTCTCCTCATTCGGCCATAGTCAGCCATGTACATTAATAAAATGATTGATTTATATATTTGTGTGATGAGCTGTATATCGTGAATCTGTAATACAAGTCTGTTTGTGAAATAACCTTTAAAAAAATGGTTTGAAGTTAAGTATATTACGACTCTGTAAGTGCTAATTACAATTTTGGATGGAAGTTTTCAGTGTAATATTTTATTATTATGGTTGTTCATATGATTCAGTGTAATATTTAGTATATATATTTATGTGATGAGTTGTATATTTTGAATCTGTAATACAAGTCTGTTTGTAAAGTGCAGTCGTTCTTTTGTATCCCTCAATGTGAAAAAACAAGTATTCAAACGTGTTTCACAAGAGTTGGATGGTGATCCTCCATCAAAATCTTTCATTGCCTCATACATGCATAGACCACCTGCACTTGAGGATTTGCCTCTTATTGAAGTTGCAAGCTCTTGGACCTTCTCCTCCTGCCGCAAAAAAACACCTTGGAAACACATCTTCCCTCCTATGGTTGTACGTGTCCTTCCTCGTTACACCTCCATCCCATTGAAAGACTCATCATCCTATGCGGACTTCTGTTGGAGTGAACTCCTTCTATACTACCCTTTCCATACCCTCCCTGACGACATCGGAACATCTGACACGGCCATTGTTGCACACTGGGAACAAACTAGACACACGTATCAGGCTTGGCATGTTCACCGCACCCCGATCAACCCTGCCCATGCCGACTCTTGGTGTTCATCTCCTGATGCCCCCTTCCCATGCCCCCACACTCGACATGCTTGAATGGCAATTTCTCTCTCAACTCCACCCAAGTAACAACATCCTCCTCAATGAACTTGAAATGCTTGGCCATCGTGACTTTGATGCAAATTATAATTGGGCCGAAATGATGTAGGGGGAAATGATGTATAGAACAAGAGGAGGGGGAGAAACGGGGAAGAGGCAGGAAATGTATGGCTAAAGGAGGTGGCAGACTTTGTGTGCAGGGGCAATGGAAGGTTGCAAGACTTGCAGGAGGATTTTTGACGCATTACCATAAGAGAGATCTTCTGCGTGCATAAGAGTTGGTCGCACTCGTTCGATGCCGTTGAAGGTGTCCCTCTTTAAAGATAGTGTGAAGAGGAATTGTCGCCCTTTGATTTTGCTATATATGTCAAGGACAGCTCTAGGATCTGTTGAGAGGAGGCAAAGTTCCTCCGTAGAGATGCCTAGGAGGCCATTTGCGGCCTCGTCAAAAGCAACAACATTCTCGAGGTGGCCAGTGTGATCGTGCAGCTGGAGGCGGAGAATGTAGCGGTAGTCGCACTTGGTGAAGGAGCCTTCACATTTTGAGCAACGCCACATATTATTGCATACCATCAATGGTAAGTGGGCATGCAAGGAAGTAGGAATCATGCAAGTCAATTGAGGTAGCAGTAGCACGGAGCGACATACATGGGACATTTTCTCCGGGCGAAATTGAGAGGATGTCAACAATTGTTTTTGTATTAAGTGGCTTCTTGCTGATGTCTAAGTATTTGCGACTGAGCGAGGGTGACGAAGATTGAATGCCTTATTTCTCGAACCATTTCTTTAGTTCCATGGTTTCAGCGATCTTTGGATCTATAACCAGGGAGGTGGTAGGGATTGTGCTGATAGTTTGGCCGTTGAACTCGACGATCCTGCCCCCTCTAATTGCAAGGACAGAAACTGCGTGAGCCATGCGAAGTTCAGAGAGTTCTCGTCCTTCAACATGCCATTGTTCCCCCCACAAGGTCACATCAATGCTGTTTCCGGACATGTCGCGAAGACAAATTGTCTTTTTTGGAGTTTCAGAGCCATTGCGTTTGCGGACAATAGAGGCAGGAGAGAGTGAGCTGACAATACCTATGACATCAACAATTAAGTTAGCAGGTGAAAGTTTGAGGGAATTGATAGGTACAAAGTGGAAGGTGTGGGAAGGAATTGTAAGGTCATCATTGAAGACTTGAGACATCATTGATGAAGAGAAGAGGAGAATTTCAAACAGGAGTCTTAGATAGTTATAGGAAGGGTTGGGGACCTTTATGGTGCCATTTGCAACATTGTAGATGTGGCCAACTTGAATGAGAGCATGAAGGGATTCAACCAATTCATTGAAGGCAGAAACGTGGATTTTCTCGTTTCCGTGGTCGACAAGGTCAAAGCCTAGTGATTTTTCAGAGCCACGCGCATTGGTAAAATGTCGAAGGAGTGTTTTTGAAAGGACTCGGCCCTGGATGGACCAAGTTTTTCTAGTAGGGGAGAATTATTTAAAAGGGAGAGTAGTTCAAGATGCTGGGGTGGGGTATTGGGAGGACAGTGAGTGAATGAGAAGGGAGGGTGGTGATGAAAAGGGAGAGGCAGAAGAGGAGGATGATGTGGCTTGGACCATCTGTTCAGCAGAGAGAGAAAGAGGGCATGGGTCACCAACCAATGGGGCCACGCGCTGGGCTACTTTGAGCTCGACAATAGAGAGTAAACTGCAAGAACGAGCAATGTATTAATGAAGTGGCGATGTAGAATTTTAGAAATAAGAAAGGAAAAAGAGGGACATAAGAGAAAAGCCATTATAGGGGAGGAAGGTGGGAGGCGGTTTGCAGTAAACGTACAATGTTTGATGCGAATACATGCACGAGCTTCTCTTTAAGAGAAAAATGGAGCCTACACCCAAGTCCCTGTTCTACGCGAGGGCAGTGTGCGAAGAAGGGAGAAGGGAAAAATATTTGTGAACACCATCAGAAAGTGAAACGCGGTACCGAGTTGTTGAAGTCCGGGTAGAGATGATATGCTCAAGTTCGACAACCTGGAGGGTTGGTTGTTGGGAGATAGCACCAGCTAGGAGAGAAGGAAGACAATTGCGAGATAATGACGTCTCCATGGCAGTACGGGTGGCTTGTAAAAACAATATGCTGCAAGCGAATAGAGATATTAAGGCCAAGAAAGTGAAGAAGAAGATGTGTACATTAACGAAGGTAAAGTTTTACATTGCTAATTTGCGAGAGATGAAGTGTAGAATTGCTAATTTGGATGATTTCCACTCTTCAACTGATAGTGGCAAATTTTCTCTACGGAAGATGTTACTGGAAGCTGTACAGATGCAATTTTTGCAAACACGTTCCTGACAATGAGTAGTTTAAAGGCTTTCCCTATGGAACATATATTTTGGAATAGGGTATGTTGAATTATTTCCATGGTAAACAAGGCATAGGCACAAAATACGTTAGGAGAGGATGTTGGTTTGTAGGTATAAAAGGAAAGGAAATAGTAATGTCAAATAACCATATCTGTAAATTAGCTTTTGAAGTATGCTACTTGCAGTATATCTTGAATATTCCAAGTTTTTTTTTTAACTCATTGCTAATCATGTTTCACATGACACATGCACATGACAATTTGAAACGTAAGCGTATAAGCAAATGGAATACATTGATTGAAATTGTAAATGGTACTAAGTAAACACTAAATAGCAAATATTGAAGCCTGGAACAGTAAATTAAAATTGTCTAAGATTAGTAAAGAGTGACTTGCAAGTGCACAGTTTTAATATTTGAAGTTTTTTTTTTTGAAATTATTGTTAATCATATTTGAAATGATATATGCACATCACAATTTGAAACGTAAGTGTATACAGAAATAGAAAACATTGACTGAAGTTGTAAATAGTACTAAGTAAATACTAAATACTAGAGAGAGCAAGATTGAAATGGCTAGTTTGACTCAAATAATTAGAAAGTAATTTATTTTATTTTAGAAAGAGTGAACCAAATGTACTAAATCTCTTTGCGAAAATCACATTAAAATAGATTAGGTTGACACGTGTTGAACCAGCTAGTGTGAGGCATCATCAGAATAAGATGGAAAACCTGATCAAATAACCTCTTTAAATAATAAAAATCATTCTATTTTATTTAAGAAAGAGTAAACCAAACGATCAAAGTTGATAAACTTAATTTTAAATGTTAATATTTATTTTAATAAAAACAATAACTATTAATTTAATATTAGTAAAATGTAATTTATTTTATTTTACGTTATTTGTTTGTTTATTTATTTTTTTGATTTATTTATTGATTGATTATTTTTTTTTGTTTTATATATATATATATATATATATATATATATATATATATATATTATATTTTTATTTGTAATTCTATCTTTATTTTATTTTGTTTTTTTTATTGATTTTTATTTATTTATTCATATGTTGCTTTATTCATTTATTTTTATTTATTTTTTAATTTATTTATTTATTTGTTTTTATATTTTTTCTAATATTTTTTGTATGATAGCATTTAATTGTTAAAAATAAAATAAATATATAAATTCAAACTTGAAGTATGATTTAATTATTTTTCACATTTAATTTATTCGATAATAATAAAAGCAAATGAATAATTGAAATGAAATATTAAAACGATATACTCTACTCAACTCTGTTATTTTGTGACTCTACCAACAAACCATACGTATAATGCCTATACTCTTATCTGTTCTTCTGGCTGGCTATTCAGCTTCCTCTTCAACTCTTTAATTTATTATCTAACTATTCAGATTCACCTAGAGCTATGTGCTATATCTTCTTTCTTAGAATGATTTTTGTTCTAAGTCACTGCCATGCTTCTTGTTGGTGTCATCACCTTTCAATTTGCTTAACTCCTTGGATCATGAGATCTAAACCTTTGCTCAGCAGGTCCAAATTTGCTTTGTCTTACTTGAACGAATTTTCTTGGCTGAATGGGAGAGGGGATGGCCTATTTATTGGCCTTGTTGACCCTCAAACAGGGCTGACTTGATCTGTAGGAGGGCCGACTTGACTAGGTTCAAAAATTCAATCTTCATCTTGAAAAAATCATATCTCGTCAACCGAGAGGAGTTAGAGGACGAGCCATACCTTGTTGGATAAGGTGTTGGCGAGCAGTATGAGATGGTGCAATCCATTCTTTTGTTTGCCTTGATTCTGTCCACCAAAATCTTGATTTAGTTCAGGAGTTGCTTATGGCCCATTCACCCTTTTGACATCTATGATAAATTTCTTCCAACATTAGGTTCCTTTTCAAGTCATTAAATCTGACATCTATGAAAACTTTCTTCCAACATTAGGTTCCTTTTCAAGTCATTAAATCTGACTCGATCAATTGGCATGTTCCTTTCCAAAACCAAAACGTAATAATGTGCACTTGTGGTTCATATCCTTACATAAGCCTTGTAAAACTTAAAATTCTAGGCAATAAATTTTGACTCGCCAATAATTTTAGCATTTTGTGACCATTAACACAACAATAATTTTATATATATATATATATTTTTAAGAATAGCTAGTTTATCTAGGTGCACCAAGTTCTTCCTGCTCCAATCTGGGACCGTTACAATAATTGTAGCCAGGTTGCAATATTCAAATCAGAATCTTTTGGCTAAGAAGCCTTGAGGGGGGTTACTTATTCTACCAAAGTCATCCAGGATTTGCCCCTAGACCCAACTGCAAACAAAAGCATAAGCACTAGCCCGAGCACAGCCACAAGTAGCCCTCAAGTGGTAAACATGTTGCTGGGGAGACTTGAACCCAGGAGGGGGCAATAACAGCACCATGCCTTTCCGACCAGTCAAGGTCCTCCATTAACACAACCTTACATTTTGCATAATGAGGTGGTTTGTTGGCTGCAAATACATACTTGAAACCTGAAAAATTTAATCCAGGAAATATAGTATAAAGTTGGTAGCATTATACAGCAAACTGATACCACTAAAATAACATTATACCCCTTACGATAATTCTAGACCAGTTATAAGGTGCATCATCATATATGTTACAATGACTTTAGGTATATTTCTATTAATGTCGTTTGTACACCTCTACATCATTATGCAAGAATTTTCATTGATCTTAACTAATCCAATGTAATGATATGTAAGGTAGACTGCAATGCTTGCAGCTTAATCAACATATTACAATATGAGTAAAAGCTAAGAAGAGTTCAAAATATAATGTATCTCTATTATGATATTAACAGTGCGTGCAATGTTAGTTTTTTTTTTCAAACCCAGATCCGATATACTATTCCAATAAAAATTTATACCTAGATTTTTTAACTCGAAAAATAAAATATTTTCCAGATCTAATTTTATGAACAGCAATACACTGAGTTCACTAACTTTAAAATGCATTAGAATAGAAACCATTTACACAGAAAATTTTCCACAATGATTTACCCTGGAAAACCCCAATGGGGAAAACCAGCGAACAAGTGATTCCTTTATTTCGTCCCACAGAGAAAATAAATCTGGAAATTATTACAGAAATTTATGAACTTGTACTTGGCCCAAAAATCTGAGAAATTCACCCATAGAAATTTGCCTCATACTGTGTACCAAAATAGCTCTGCATAGCATGGTTTTCAAGGGCTGTACAGATTTTACAATACAAATCCATGCAGTACAATACAACAAGTTGTTTATGTCCTGCTGCTTGAAAACTGCTTTTGCGCTGCTTGGAACTTTGTGCCCAAATTTTGTATGGGCCACCTTGAAATGCATGCCCTAGCTTGCCCTCCTTGCTACCCCTATAATTTTCTCTTGCTGCAACCTTTTTCCCTCTTCCTCTTCAGCTCAAATCCTCACGTGTTCATGCAATGTGTGTCTCTTCCCCTCCTTAGATTTTCTTTTATAACTTTCCAATGATTAAAACCCTATCTCCAAAGTGATTGATGGTCAAGATGTAATCTTGATCACTTGAGAACAATGGTTGTGACTTAATCTCTCATTGACACAACTTAAGTCACCTTCTAATCATTATAAAGTAAAAATCATTTTAACTTTTATAAAATAAAGTTAATATCTAGAGAGTACCTTTTCAAACACTTCCACATGCTATACACAAAGCCAATGTATAAGTACCTGTCCAAGCTACAACTTTTAACATACAAAGTACTGCACTTCTATTGTCAAAAGTCTTGTGGCACTGGCATAATCTTACATGTAACAGGATAACATGATCAGGAAAGATACAAGCTACGTCATTTGACTTTAGACCAAATCAAATTACATCTTATAACAACGATATTACTACTATAAAACACCAAATGATAGAGATCACTAAGCAAAAAAATAGTTGCCATCAATATTATTCGATGTCTAGTCAAATTAGAGTCAAATTAAAATGCAAAATACTCAGATAGTTAAATGTAGAAGAATTGTGTAATGATCTGGCGAGTATGGAAAATAGATCCCAGGAACCAATGGTATCTATGAAGTGAATAGCCAAAAACATGTGCCATCTATCCAATGGCTTGATGAGAATTTATTGGGTCTGGTTATGCATGTAGATAATTTTCCTCTAAAAGTATTGAACTTGCAAGAACTTATGATGTAAAGGGTACCATTGTTACCAGACTTGGCTCACGGAAAAACTAAACAAGTAAAAAGAATATAAAAAATACAATTTTCTTAGGAACATAATTTGTGGACATTTATAGGCAAGTTAGCAAGTCATACACAAGTTGACAGTGTTCAACTTATGATAACTCACAAGTCAAAAGTCATTTGACCCAAATCAAACTTTGCCAATGTGAGTATGACTCAAAACCCAAATCAAGCTTAACCAACATGAGTATGACTCGCCCTGAAATCAATCTTAGTCAACACATGCATGACTCACCCCCGAGTCATTTTGACTCATTTGGCTTATGTTTCAAGTCAGATAGCTGGGCAATGAACTGGGACATGACCCTTTCCCAACCACATGTTCTCATCCCACTCTAGTGCGTGCATACAACTTAAGGGATACTTATGGAAATTCCTACTCTTTCGTGGATTCCTTAGCAAAGACAATGCCTAGATCCATCCATGATCAAACCTATACCATCGGCATTGACACTCAGAACAAGTACAATTTCTCCATGTTGCATGTGGCCTATCTGGCATTTGTAGTTCAGTGTTGTGAAATGGATTTACTCCCAACTTCCACATTCATTCTTCAACCTTACTCCAATTTCTCCTACTTTGACAGTATTTGCTTGTTCTGCACTCTAGTTTGTTGCCAATGGTGTCCGCTTACCCCTACGCTCCCCATCTAGCTTTCCAAGGACAACCTCCTATTAGGCTTACAAGGGTTGAACTTGCTACTCGTTAAGTTGCATAATCCTTCCACAGCACAATTTTTCCTGCAACTTGCAAGAAAATAAAATTGTTGGAGGATGAGGTCAAACAAAAGGGAGGTCTCCTCCCAAACGAGGCACTCCAGCTTGAATTGAAGAATTCATACCAAACACATGATCGAGTTGCACCCACAACACCAAGTTTTTCAAAACTTTGGAATTGTACCAGCATACCAAGATGTTCATAGTGCATGCATTCACAAGCTTGGAGTTTAAAAATTTGGGAGCTTTGTGCTTGTCTGGACATGTTAGAGAAGCAGAAGCAAGTGCTCCTTACCTTTTGCAAATTGCTGACTAAAAAGCATTGTGGGATTTTGACCTCAAAATTAGCAGTTGGTTCTGGGGAACACCCCATTGACATTACCACAGATGTGCCTTCAATTATATTCCTCCAGCATTGTAAACTCGGGTTTTATCCGTGTCTTACAATTTTTTTATTTTATCGGCTTCAATGAGTCTGCTAGATTCAATATTCAAGAAGTTTTGGTTGCATTTTGGCAAAACCAACCATTATCACAATATGTATATGTTAGTCAGTCACTTTCTCAAGTTTTTCCCCACCTGATTCCCTATGGACAGGTTTTCAAATTTCATTTAATCTTTTTGAACTGATTTCTTTCAAGCAATTCTCTATTCAGGATAGGCCTCTTTACACAGTTAATATGGGCACTTGGAAGGAGAGTAGACTATCTTGCATGGAGCATTAGTGTAACAGAGTGAATTTTTGTTAATAGAATAGAACTCCTACCAACAAAATATATATTTTCCATCCACATATTGAACTCATTTCCAGGATTCACAATCAATACACCTCCGTTGTAATATATAGCAATGTTAGATGTCAGAACTCCTCTTATATATGCAGCGAACTCAGCTCCACAAAAATTTGAATTCATCGCTACTAATTAATAGTTTCCAAAAAATCCAATTCCTGACATGATCAATAATTACCTTCCATGCGAAGCAACAATCTAATGTTGCTGAGACTCAAAAACACCCTATAGGCATTAAAACCCATGATATGTCTTAAATTAACATCACCCTTCTATATGAAATAAACTCATGATAGCATATAAATATTTGCCATCGACTAAGCATCATACTGACATAAGAACTCCTAACGCTGATTATTTTCCTTCCATTGAACATCAAACTAAAAACCATCAGATAGCCAAGAAAAATTACAGCCCATGTTTATGTGCACCATTGTTCTGACCGTACAGGAACTGAGCTCATCACTAAGGTGTTGTGCTGAATATGAATCCATTAACCCATCCCCTGAAAGCATTATGATACATGTGAAATTTCCAATGAACTCAAACTCAAAACTACTGACTGACATAGCTTAGGGATTGAACTTATCTCAACTGACTTAATATTACCTTCCACTAAACATCAGACTAAAATCCAGGAGAAACTATACATGTACTTGGTTCCCATGTAAACTGACTCATAAGCCTTGACTAATTGTTGCCAATTGCACATCGCCGTCCACTAAGACTTTAGTAATTTACTATTTACAAGAACCGAATGCAATGCAGGAAGCCATGTAAAATCTGTCGTTGACATTTATTATGAACCACTGGAATCAATTCATAGCAGCCCAAGACAGCAAGAATTGAGCTCCTATGTGCAATTTCCTTCCACTAAGCATCACGGTGGGAATCCCAAGACAGCAAGAATTGAGCTCCTATGTGCAATTGCCTTCCACTAAGCATCACAATGGGAATCCATTATAACCCATAACCCATAGCAACATTAGGGCTCAAGTTAGGTGTAAAATTGAATTGATTACATAATACACAGAAATCAAACCCATGAATGCTAAATGGAAATTTCTAAAAAGAAAACAATCCATTCACACAACTCTTTGCACTATGATCCACACTTGTCTGCATATTGAACTTTTGATTGCCCATAGACAATTGTTTACGGAGAAAAAATTTAAAATCAACAAGTACCAATAACAGCTTTATATAACATAACCCATGCTACAGCATAACTATGAATACTGATTGAAAATTTCTGAGCACTAAACACAGAACTACTGATTGATAGTTGTCATCTGGCATCAAACTCATGAGTACTGACCACAATTCTTTGTGCAATGATTTTTTTATAGACCGAAACTTGACAGTTTTCTCACTATGAACGAACTAAACTCAACGATAACCCATAATAGCACTAGATCCCATGGCTATAACACAAAATTTAATCAAGAGAACCCATAGGAACCTTCAAACACGATTTAAAATTTCTTGGGCATTGAAATCGTGACTTATGACTGAAAATTGCTGCAAGAATTGAACCCGTGACCACATTCACACAGTTTGTTGCCACTAGAACCCACTGCTACCACTGACCAGTAATTGTTTGCTTACTGAAATTTCAACTGTCAACTGAAAATTGTCTTCCTAAGCACAAACTAAAACCAACAACAACCCATCACAACATGGCACAAACTTTAAATCAATTGAACCTGTAGCAGCATTTGAACTTGAGAAGACTGAATAGAAATAGCTCAGGCGTTGCACTTTAGGACACATTTTCAGCTGTTAGAAGACTTGCAGATAACCACCAGTGTAATTAGCATGTATGTTCAAGCATAGATGATAAAAGGCAAAAACCAATCATTGTTTTTTTAGGTGATAACTAGCATGTCCTTAATTGGATGCATGTACCAGCACAATATAATCGTATGAATGGAAATAACTCCCATTTAAATATAGCGAGTAGGTTGTTGTTTGCTGTCATAGTGCTGGTCCACCTTGTCTCTTTGTAAATATAAATGGCATCTATTGTAAATGGTTGAAGAAATGTTAAGGTAATTGTTTCTGTTTCCTAGAAAGTTGGAAGCATAAATAATTCCAGCAATGAAAGTGCGTTGGAACCAAGCATGTACATATTTTCTCCTTTGTAAACCATTTGTCTTTGACGTTATCTAGCAAAGGTATATATCAATAATTGATCCACAGTAGAGACTCATCTCCAATCTCCAACCAAGCAACTATTGAAACCGAGAGACTTGAAAGTTAGAACCTCAAAATCTGAATACGTCCGTAGAAAATCGCTCAAATTGTAATTTAATTCCTTGTTCACCCTGCAACCATTTAAACAGCAAGTGATTTCTTTCTTCTAAGTATTCCACATGTACAATGTGTGCTCAAAATGTCATGCTTAGAGTTGACTATGGGACACTAGAATTTTTAGGAAGATTGGATGACACGAGGATACTCAAATCTGCAAGGAAGATTGGATGTTCAAAGATGAATAGTTTTGAACTAGGATTATGTTTGACCATAAATTTTCTGGTTTTTTTGCAGCTTCAAGAACTAGCAACTTCACTGACAGAATTGTGGAATTTAATGGATACCCCTATGGAAGAGAAAAAATTATTTGATCACGTGACTTGCAACATTTCAGCATCGGTGAATGAGGTCACGGTCCCAGGTGCACTTGCTATTGATATTATTGAATAGGTGAGCCATCTACATCCCACATGTTTTTTTGGGAGTTTGGTAGTTTTGCAACATTGATGTTGTTATCAGTACGCATTTTGCTTATTTCAAAGATGCTTCTACATGAAGTCTGCACTGACCTCTTACCTAGGCTGCTACATGACCCAGCAGCGATGGGAGAATAGTTGGAAAGGTTTTCATTCAGAAATTAAGCAAAGCAAAGCCAATCAATGCGATATATAATAGGCATGCTAATTTTAGATCTAGCTATGATAGTGGATAGATCCCAGCAAATCTAAATCTAGATAGAGATGTGTTTCAAATGAAGATAAATTAGTGAACCATTGGTGTCGTATTTGGAGACTTGCTATGCAACAAAAGTAAGAGAAGTCATTACACCACGGGACGCAGAGGAATCATTCAGCCATTCACTCACTGAAATATCATACGGTGTATTATAAAAGGCATTTAGTATATACCTGTACCAGAGAGCGAGGACTCGTTAAATTCCAACAGAATTTGAAGCAAGGGTTAAAGAAATAGAAATAACAGCAAGAGCACCTGGGGACAGGATCAAATGAAAGACACGATTAGTAGCCAAGCGTGAAGATTAAATAAAGGAATCGTTCATTAAGGAGCCTTATGACTGACGAAACCAGATTTACCTGGTTAGTTCGGCTATATCCCTCTCGCTGCCTAAAAATATCCAGGTACACTTATCAAAACAAAAACGCAAGTCAAAGGGAGTCGACAGTGGTCAGCCGAAAAGGGGAAATGTCTAACCAGAAGGGAAATTCGATGGAATAATTATGCAGCTGAACTAGAAAAGAAAGGGAAACTAGAGGAAAAGACTACCTTAATCCTTCACCTGGTAAACTCCTTGGGGCGAGCGAACAGTGCGAGCCGGCTCCATACTCTGTAATGCTGCAATGACATGGCTGCATTAGGTTTAGCCAGCAAAGAAACAAATTGACACAGGTCCACCCCACTCAGAAATGAAACGAATTCCCTTCCAGATTCGAGACAAGTGCAAGGGAGGGATTTCGGGTACATAAACAGTAGGAAAAAAAAATGCTCATATTAAAATAACAGTCACAGTAAAAGAATTTAAGAGAATCTAACACTATCGAAGAATAGAACTGCTGACAGAACAGAAGCTTATCGGTTATTCTGTGAAGCTGGAAGTTCGGAAGTCGCTGAGGGTGTAAGGTGGAAGCCGGGCAGTGAGATTGAATTGGCAGGCGCTGAAACAGAACGAAGGCAGGAGAGGGTGAAGATATGAAGACCGAGTTAGGACGAATTCATTTAAGCACAGCCGTTGCTGTCAGGTTTCAGCATTAAGGAGACGTATGGCGAGCTGTTTCGGCAATTAATTTTGAAACGGCGAGCTGGTAAGAGGGCTATCTTCCATATCTGAGCGATTTTAATTTTGAAACTGTGAGCCGGTAAAAGGAGGAGGTGCCAAATGTGTGATTTTCACTGGCTGGAAGGGCGATGAGAAAGCCCTCTCATTGGCTGGAGTGAACAGTGACACTCAGCCAAAGCCAGCAAAGGGAACGCCTTTCGGCGTAATTATGCCATATTTCCGAGGTTAATAATCGGTAAGGTTCGGCACCCAAATACTTGCTTTCTAATTAAAAATTGTTTTAAGCACGCAATTTTTATTCACGGAACATTTTTTCATTCACAGCATTTTTCAATATTTTAAGCAAGAAATTTAAAAACATTTACTAACATTTTTTCATTCACAACATTTTTCAATATTTTAAGCAAGCAATTTAAAAACATTTAAGAATATTTTTTCATTCACGGCATTTTTACATTCATCCATTGAACTGCTTACTTCACAATCATGAATTTGCTCTTACGTAGCTGTTGTCAATACTTAATATTTGGTTATAGTAAAATTGGGGCAGATTTCTAAATTGGTTATAGTAAATTTGAAGTTTCCTGATTTGATTACAGTAATATTTCCTTATAACAAGGTTGTTTAATTTTTTTTTCTCCAAATCACGGAATGTGATAACTTTGTTTGATTTTTTTAATTCAATAACAATGTTGTTTTATTATTATTATTATTATTATTATTATTATTATTATTATTATTTATTTTTATTTTTTTTTCCAAAATCAGGAAATGTGATATGGTTACTGGAGATCCTTGTTTGATTTTTTGATTACGGTAGAAGTTGTTTGATTTTTTTATTCAACCAAAAATTAGTTAGCAGGCTTTAATGAAATTTGTAAAAAGTCAACAAATTTTTATATATATAATAATTGGTGACTTTGGACTATTCTGTCAATACTTAAATTTGAAGTTTACAGTAATATTTAGCTATAGTAAAATTGGTGATTTCAGACCATTTTGTCAATACTTAAATTTGAAGTTTATAGTAATATTTGGTTATAGTAAAATTGGGGCAAATTTCTAAACGAAATTTACTCTCCAAAACCCCTTCCAGATTTAGGAAATGGAATATGGTTACCTGATAACAATGTTGTTTGATTTTTTTTTCCCAAATCACGAAATGTAAAAATGCAGTTTAGCTACTAGTCCATTGATCCAGAAACACCAATAATAATACATTCGAATTACAAATTCAACTTAAATTTACATGGCAAACACCTTCCTAAGAATATAATCTCTATTTTAATATATAAAATGTCAATGTCTTTTCACAAGATAATGGTATTTTGGGCCTATGCAATGTTAGATTTAGGACAGAATAATTTTTTTGTTTTTTAAATACAATTACATAAAAAAATGGTACACGTGAATAGTATTATAATACTTGTTTATTTATATATTTTACATTGTCAAAAATATATAAATTAATTAAATCATATAGATTAATTAAATTATAATTTGTTTTAAATTATTTTAATTATTTATAAAAAGATGCAATATATAAATTAGAATTATATATATTAAAAAATATATAACAAAATTTAAGATTAATTTTTACTTTATTATATGGATATAGATTTTTAACTTTTAAATAAAGTATGTTGCAATTTTATGAAACATGTTATTTTATTTTATTATATAGATTTTTATTTTATTTTATTTTATTATATACATCCATCAATTATTTCAATCTCAAAGAAGTTTATCCAGAACAATGAAACAAAATCAAGGAGAATTTCAACAATTTTTTTTAGTTTGTCTTGTGACAACCTCATTAATCTTAACTAGTGTTGACTAGTTAAAGACAATTTGCTTAGTTTCTTTAATCTAGCAAGAAAAACTTGAAAATTACTGTTAATTTAGCAAAACTATTTTAGTTATTGATTTATTAATTAGAAGTAGTTAATAAAATTAAAAGAATAAAATCTTTTAATATGAAATAGGCATAAAGATGATGGTAAAGAAATGTTTCCAAGAATAGGAGGTGGTTGGGGAACAGTTGGAAATAGTTACCTACTCCTATGAGGATAAAGCTGAATACTAGGAGAGGAGTAGGGGTTTTGTGAAATTGGTAAAGGGAGAGAATTTTCTAGATATGGTTTGGGGGAACCAGTTGAAAATAGCTTACATCAGCCCTTGTAAAGCCAGAATATCTGAATGTGACTGGATTGGCCATCCAGAGGTCGCAGCAGAAGAATCCAATGTTAACCCGTGACACTGTCCAGATTTTGGAGCTAGGGGGCAAGTGGAGGACGTAATAGCCTCCCTTGAATGGTTGGGTGGACCTCATATTGAACCTAATTGGTTTCAGATAAGTACTACTATGCAATTCTTAATAAGATTTTATTGGATTAAAAGGTTTATGTAGTATAGTAGATGTGTGAGGTACTGACTTATTATGAATTTATGTATATCTATATGTATATACCAGAAGTAATTATGTGCAATCAGTAATAAGAAAACACTTGATTAGATGGTTGTTCATAGCAATGATGGAATACTATTTATTTATGAATGTATAAATATACATGAATGTATATGCAGGAAAGTAGAAAAGTAAATCAGTATGTAACATTACTCATTTTTTGTAATCGTACTATGACTAAACAAAGAAATAATAGAGCTAAATCTTTCTCTGTTGACCATGTTTCTTATAAGACTAGAAAAGGAAACAGAACTGAAAATTATAGGAGCAACTGTTATATAATGCAAAACTACTAAAATGTTCTACAACTATATTCACATGTTCTTTTTAACTGAAGTTGATTTAACAGAAATGAAAGAACACTTTCGGAATCCCTGTAAAAAAAAATAGCCGAAAGAGAACAAGCATATTCCATAACAAGAGTTAGACTAATCTTTGGAAAGAATAGGGTTCGAAGAGCAGAGCCGGACCTGCAAGAGGAATAGGCATAGTATCAGTTGCTTTTATAAAATGTTAAACCTAGAATGCTTCCAGAGTTAGGCGGATCAGTTGAGTAGGGTCGAGTAAGGGAAAGCCGCAACTGAACTTACCCTAAACTCTTCAGTGCTACCATAATAAAAACATGAAAACCCGCATCATCAAGCCAAGAGGGAGATTCGAGCCTCTCTGTAGGGAAAGGCCAAGCCTCTCTGCAAGATTTACGCAAAAGAGGGTTCTAAATAAAAATAAAACAAAACTCTGCCATCGTGAATCAAACTAAAACGAAACGAAAGCACCCATAAGCTGGGTTAAACCACAAAAAGAACAAAAAAATAAATACAAACGTTGTTGCAGAGTGAAAGGAACAAACCTTATAAGGGCCCAGAGACGAAGTATCCGAGATGAAGGCCGAACTCTGCAAACGTGCCAAAGGGAAAATGAAACAGCTCACAGCTTGATAACTCACAGTTGAATTGAGGATATTTTCCCAAGAATCTTGTAGAGACTGAGGCTGGATTACACAGATGTCGACGGTCATAATAGTCAGTACCAAGCTAATCAATGGAATAGACATACAAACCTCACGGATGGAGGAATAACCGGCCAAGTGGCGAACCGAATCTCGAAGGCCTTTATTCCACAAATTGACAAGGGCTTAATAATTTGAATGCCAATCAATGTGAGCACCAATACCTAAGTGCGTAAGTACAAACTATAAAACATTCTATATAACCCTGACAGAGTAATAGTATGGTGGTTGTAAAGGATACAATCCATAAATAGGAACTTTATAATTATAACTTGATTGGTAACACGAATGCCAAGGCATTTAAATGAATATTAACCAAATGCAAAATGTAACTTTGGTTACAAACAATAGGTTTTATATCGAGTTGAGACTATATGTATGGTTCTTTGGTGATAAAGATAAAAAAAAATTTGATTCCTCTTTTATGATTTTTATATGATTTACTGAGTGATCGTGCCAAGTGGTATCAGAGCCAAGTTACTATGCTGGAACCTTAAGGGTCCGCTAACAGTGAAGCTGTGTATATGAATAGTGCACAGATAAAGAAGAAGAGAGCGGGTGATAATGAGAAGAGCGACAACATCACAAGCACAACCAGAGGAAGCTCAAGCAGCAGTCATGAACCCAGAAATGTGGGTACAATTAAGTGTAGAACAACATCAAAAGACTAGTCGACTACTCGAAGAAAAACAACACCAAACTTGTTTTTTGTTGAACACAGTGCAGAAATTACAGCAGGAAATGTTAAGACTTAGAAAGGATAATGAGCGATTGTTGCAAGATCAGGAGAAAATTTTAAAGAGTTTATCAGATAAACAATATCAGGAGATGGGACACCCCAGTGCTGAAAAAGAATTATCAGCAGAACAAGAAGATCAGCAAACCAAAAACAACACTACAGGCAGAGCTAAAAAGAGTCCCTCCCAGAAAAGCAAAAACAAGAATTATAATGAAGCAGAGTCGGGCAATTTGTCTAACCAACAAGACAATAAGAGACAAAAAGTGGAATTGCAGGGGGAGTTTCGCAAAATTAAACCACAAACTTTTGATGGTGAGGCCGAGGATGGGGCTGAAGCCTGATTAATTAATATAAATAATTACTTCCAGGTGTATGAATATAGTAGCAATCTGAAGGCCATATTGGCTATATACCAGTTATGGGAAAAGGCCACTCTGTGGTGGGAGGAAGTGAAAAATGTATGCAGCATTGATGAACAAGACATTACTTGGGAGTTGTTTCAACAGTATTTCAAAGACAAGTATTTGAAAGAAAGATTTTATGATGATAAGGCTAAGGAATTCCATGATTTATGGTTGGGGCAGATGACCATGGACGATTATGTCACTAAATTCACTTCCCTTCTACGCTATGTTCCTTATCTCCGAGAGGAAAAGGCCAAAGTGTAGAGGTTTCTAAGTAGTCTACCTATTCATATGAGAGAACGTATAAAATTTGTTAATCCTCATACCATGGATGAAGCCATCCGTAAAGACCGGATGTGCTATCAGTAGTCCAAGGCCAAAGGTGAAGGAGGGAAAAGCTGGCAGCCAAAGAAAAACCAGAAAAATAATTCAAATTTTAAAAGCAGTAAAAGTGGAAATTCTAAAGGCACGACACAAAACTCCATCAGTAAGAGATTTGGTAGAAATCACCAAAGAACTAAATGGCCAGGTGAAGAGATGCCCACGGAGGCATCTAGCAAGCCAGAGCAGGGATAGACTACAAAACCTCCTTTGCAATGTTGGGGCTGTGGAGAGGCTCATTATTATAAAAATTGTCCACAACGAAATAAAAGTGAAACAGTAGCAAATCTGTAGGAAGAATCTACGGTAGGGGACGTGGCACATAACATACCCCGTATCAATGTAGCCTTGGAAGACCAACAGGCTGATTTTCAGCCCACAATGATCAAACTAGAAGGTACTTTACTAACTAAACCTGTTTCAATTTTGGTAGATCATGGAGAAAGTTTGAGTTATGTAAGTCCCAAGTTAGTGGAAATGTGTAGATTGAAGAAACAGAAATTTAAGAACTCCTGGCTAGTACAACTAGCTACTGGGGCAAAACGAAAGATAACTGCAAAAGTTCCTAACTGTGTGTTGGAAGTGGCAGAACAACAGTTACAAGTAGATCTAAATATCTTACCACTGGGATCCTATGATGTGTTATTGGGTATGGACTGGTTGGAAAGACACTGGACCTTAGTGGACTGCAAGGAAAAGGTCATTTATTATAGAATGCAAGATGGCACACGAAAAGAGATTCAATGAATTAAAAATCTAGTACAACTACGACCAATCACAACATCCCAAATGGGCAAATACATCAGAAAAGGATGCCAGCTGTATGAAATTCAGGTGGGGTATACAGACTCTAAGGAAAAGGCACCAATGATGGAAGAAATTCCAGTAATACATGAATTTCTGGATGTTTTTCCAGAAAATATTCCTGGTTTGCTGCCTAAAAGGGATTTCGATTTCACCATAGAACTATTGCCAGGAGCCTCCCCGGTGTCGACAGCTCCATATAGAATGAGCGTGCCATAATTAATGAAACTAAAAATGCAGCTGCAAGAGCTGCTAGATAAAGGCTATATCCGCCCAAGCGTGTCTCCATGGGGGGCACCAGTCCTTTTTGTTAGGAAGAAGGACGGGACATTATGTATGTGCATAGACTATAGGCAGCTTAACAAGCTAACTATTAAGAATAAATATCCCTTACCAAGAATAGATGACTTATTCGATCAAGTAAGAGGGGCTAAGGTGTTCTTTAAAATAGACTTAAGATCTGGATATCATCAGATTCGGATCAAAGATGAAGATATTTCTAAGACAACATTTCGTATCCGCTATGGGCATTATGAATTTGTGGTACTACCTTTTGGATTGACGAATGCACCAGCAACCTTTATGAGATTGATGCATGGCATCTTTCATCAATTTCTGGATAAATTTGTACTTATATTCATAGATGACATACTGATATATTCTAAAAGTGGAGAGGAACACAAAGAGCATTTGAGGATAGTTTTGGAAATGTTAAGAAAGCATTAGCTTTACGCCAAATTTACTAAATGAGATTTCTTTAAAATAGAAATCCAATATCTGGGACATGTTATATCAGCTAAAGGAATCGTTTTTGACCCAAAAAAGATCAAAACTATCATGGAATGGCAAGTACCCAAAAATGTGGCTGATATTAGATCGTTTATGGGATTAGCAGGGTATTATAGAAGATTTATAGAGGGATTTTCTAAAATTGCTTTCCCTATTGCGTCTTTGCAGAAAAAGGGAAAGCTATTCAAATGGACAAAAGAGTGCCCGGACAGCTTTGAAATGCTGAAGAAACTCTTAAATACAGCACCAGTTTTGAGGGTAGTAGACCCTGCTAAAGATTATGAGGTTTGTACTGATGCAAGCAAAGAGGGTGTTGGAGCTATATTGACCCAGGAAGGCAAAGTGGTGGCATATGAGTCTAGAAAACTAAAATACCATGAACAGAAATATTCCACTTATGACTTGGAGCTGACAGCTGTGGTACATGCTCTCCGGGTGTGGAGACATTACCTGCTGGGTAAGAGGTTTGTACTTAAAACAAACCATAGTAGCTTAACTAATTATTTTAAGCAAGCATATTTAAATTCTAGACAAGCAAGTTGGAATGCTTTTCTAAGTGAATTTGACATGGATATACAACACGTGAAGGGAAAGGAAAATTGGATTTTCGATGCATTGAGTAGGAAACTACATGGAATTTATGCATTATATTGTAATCAACTTGAAATCCAACTTCTGGAACAACTAAAGGAAGAAGCGCAAAAATATCCTGAATAAAAATTCCTATGGCAACAAATTGAAGAAGATAGGAAACAAGGCAAGACATCTGAGTATGGAAGGAATGAGGATCAGGTGTTGACCTCCGAGGCAGAATATATGTGCCTAATCGTATAACTCTGAAGGAGTTAATACTAAATGAATTCCATCGCAACAATTATGCTGGTCATCCGGGATATCAAAAAATGCTTACTGCAATAAGAAAGGCATATTATTGGCCGGGCATGCATAAAGATATAGCTGAATATTTAAGCAAATGTTTGAAATGTCAATAGGTGAAGGTGGAACACACCAGCATCATGCTGGATTATTGTAGCCCATACCTATACCTGAGTGGAAATGGGAGGTTATCTCCCTAGACTTCATCACAGGTTTACCACAAACAAAGAGGCAACATGACTCGATCATGGTAGTGGTAGACCGACTAAGCAAATATGCACATTTTATACCGGTACAGTCAACATACAAGACAGTACATATTGCGGATATCTTTATGAGGGAGATCTTTAGGTTGCATGGCATACTTAAGATTGTGATTTCAGACTGGGATGTTAAGTTCACATCCGCATTCTGGAAAGCCTTGTTTTCCGATCTAGGAACACAAATACATTTTAGCACCGCCTATCACCCTCAGACTGATGGGAAAGCAGAGCAGGTAAACCAAGTATTGGAAGACATGCTGCACATGTATGTGATGCAACAACCAACCAAATGGGAGGATTATTTGCACCTAGTTGAGTTTGCTTATAACAACGGGTATCAGGACTCCTTAAAGATGAGTCCCTTCGAGGCATTGTATAGTAGGAAATTTCATACACCTCTAAATTGGAGCAGTCCTGAAACTAAGTTATTGTTGGGACCTGAGATGTTGGCAAAAATGGAAACTGAAGTAAAAAGAATAAGACAAAACCTAAAGGCCGCTCAAGACCGGCAAAAGAGTTACGCAGATAAAAAAAGGCCTTATCATGAGTTCACAGTAGGAGATCATGTTTACATAAGAGTTAAACCCAAGAGGAGTACATTAACATGGGCCTCTTGTGCTAAATTATCTCCCAGATATTGTGGACCCTTCCAAGTATTGGAAAGGGTGGGACCAATGGCTTATCGGTTGGCTTTACCCAGCCACATTCAAGTGCACAATGTATTCCATGTGTCTTTACTAAAGCGATATGTTCATGATGAAAAACATGTGATTCATTGGCAAAATATTCAGGTAGGATAAAGCTAAATCCTAACTTAAAAAGTTTGAACGAAAATGATGAATATTTACTTGGAAACATTATGTTTTTCAGGTAGAGCCAGACGGAGAATTTGTGGTAGAGCCACAACACATACTTGACCGAAGAGAAATCGAACTCCGCAAATGAGTAGTCATCCAGGTAAAGGTGCAATGGAAGCACTTCGAACCAGAAGAAGCTACTTGGGAGGATGAGAAATTTTGTGCGGGAGGCTTACCCAAAACTCTTTACAGAGTTGGGCTGAAACACCGAGGACGGTGTTACTTCCAGGGGGGAAGTTGTGACAGCCTCATTAATCTTAACTAGTGTTGACTAGTTAAAGACAATTTGCTTAGTTTCTTTTATCTGGCAAGAAGAACTTGAAAATTACTATTAATTTAGCAAAAATATTTTAGTTATTGATTTATTAATTAGAAGCAGCTAATCAAATTAAAAGAAGAAAATATTTTAATATGAAATAGGCATAAAGCTGATGGTAAAGAAATGTTTCCAAGAATAGGAGGTGGTTAGGGAATAGTTGGAAACAATTACCTACTCCTCTGAGGATAAAGCTGAATCCCAGGAGAGGAGTAGGGGTTCTGTGAAATTGGTAAAGGGAGAGAATTTTCTAGAGCTGGTTTGGGGGAAGCAGTTGAAAATAGCTTACAACAGCCCTTGTAAAGCCAGAATATCTGAATGTGACTGGATTGGCCATCCAGAGGTCGCAGCAAAAGAATCCACTGTTAACCCGTGACACTGTCCAAATTCTGGAGCTAGGGGGCAAGTGAAGGACTTAGTAGCCTCCCTTGAATGCTTGGGTGGACCTTAACTTGAACCTAATTGGTTTCAGATAAGTACTACTTGTTAGCACCCCATAAATTTTTGACAAGCAAACAGGGGGCTAAAGTGTTTTTTGAGCCTTCAAGGAATGCATTTACCTTGAAAACACATCATCCTTGAAGCCTTTTTATGTCCCCTGCCTTTGACTATTTCCCTCTGCTGATTATGGTATCAATGAGCCTGCTGAATGATAATTTTTTTCTCAAAAAGGCCTTATTTCGCCCATTGTATCTCTGCAGATTTCCCCCATTTTATCCATTTTTCCCTTCTGTCAAAGTCCCCTTTGTTCCCCCCCCCCAAATCCCCCTTACCCTCTAAATCTCCCCTAAATCCCCATGAAATCCCGCCCTTTCCCTTTGTTTGGCTAAATTCCCCTTTTTCCCTTCTATCGTTCCCTTTCCTTGGCCTTACAATTCATTAAAAATGGGATAAAACCCACTTTAAACATTATAATAGGGCTTAGCCCCTTTTCCCGCCAGCCCCTTTCAACCACTTCCCCACACATGCCCTTGCGCTAAGACCAAGTGCTTAAGTCTTGAGTGCTAATCGCAATCGGAGGTAGTCGGAGGGGCAAATGCTTTTGTTACATTAAAAAGTTCCGATGCGATTGTTTTATTAACAAGTCCCGCAACTTGTTTTCCACCGTTGATCTGCCACATAGATCGGACGGCCCGCGCAATATCGCAATCCTTTCAATCGCAACACTTATGTTTTGTCCCCCGATCGGTTCATCGCAATCGTTTCTGATGCAATTGATCACTCCGACCTCCGATCATCGCAATCACAATCCCCCGCCGATCGCTGCCTCCCCCGATTAATCATAGATCCCGTCTTCCGATCCTCGACCATGCCATCACCCGATCTGATCCCGACCGTCCATTTTACCCATGATCCGACGGTCATCATTGTCTTCGCCCAATCGCAATCGAAACATTCGTGATGTGCCACTCCTGTTTCCCTCTTATTGCAATTGCTCCAAATAAATCCTCGCCATCCGTTACCCCCGCTGATCCAACGGCTGTCGCACTCCCAGCCTGATCGCAATCGAAAGTTTTAATATGTTTCACCCCAATCCCCCTCTGATTTTGATTGCCCGACTCATTCACAGCTGTTCATCTATTTCGAATCAATGGCCCAGATTTTCTCGCTTCGCTCCCGTCGCTCTTCCCCTTCTACCCTCCGTACAAATCTCCACCGTCGATCTCCGAGTAAATCCAACGATCATCGCTTCCCTTCCTTAATTGCAATTGGAAACTTGTGAATGTGTCATTCCTGCCCTTCCCCGATTGTGATGCTCCAAAGTAATCTCCACCGTCCGTTGGGTTTAAGATCTAACGGTTCAAAATGAATCGCCCTCCGCCTCCGGCTGGGTCCCACCTCGTACATTCATCTCCACGCATTTCACTACATTTTCCTCCATTTCCTGTGTATTTCCGGTTTTAACCAAAGTTCCAGATTTACGTTAAAATTAATGTCACATGTTTGTTTCGTCTGTTTTCACAAGGCCATTCCGTTGTGTCAATCTCCGTCGTTGATCTTTGTCCCTGGACGACGATCTAATGGTCTGCGCTGCATTCTACCATCGAAACCCAATTGTTCATTTTTTTCACCATTACAATGCATTTTCGCCGTTTTTCATTTAAAAATCACCACCGCCGCGCTATCATTTCTTCCGCCCTCCGCTTCATCCGCCCTCATATGCATTAAGTTTCTCAGTCCAATTGCGTGCTCTGCAGAATGCAGGCATTAAATGCCACCGTGATTCACCGTGGTTGAGCTCAGTGAGACAGGTTTCAGAGCCCGATAGAGAAAAAAAGTACCTGGGAAGTCAAGGAAGCCTGTTTCATCAAAGTACAGGGCAGATACATCAGCAGAATTTTTTTCCCAAGAAAGGACGGGTTGCCCATATTGTTTTTAGTCTATACCATGCTCCTTGAAGAAAGTTCCACCCTGGAGTATAGTCCCGAGCTATCAAAGCATTTACTTCACAAGTATGGCAGACCATTCAATCATTTATTTACCATTTTGTTCATGCACCAAGGGTACTACAGCGTACAACAAACCAGAATGCATCAGAGACATACCTGGAGTAAATGAAGCTTGACGAAGACCATTTTTTCCTCCAAAGGTGCCAGAGATTAAAGCTCTGAGTTTAAAACAGAATGGGCTTTGGCCCTCTCCCTCTTCTGAGTGTTAATGTTGCATTTAGTTTTCTACCTACCTCCTCTGCTCATCTTTCTGCTATAAAACTCATGAGAAAATATTGTAAAAGGTTGTTGATGAGATATCAGAGAACTGCAAGATGTTTCTGTGAGATATAGTTCTGTGTAAAATTGTAAGATAGGCTGAAGAAAGATGTATTCGGGCTGAATGTTCAAGCTGCGGGCAATGTTGTACATGACTGGTGTTGTTTTTTAATATGACAAGCACATTTCTTTGGATCCTGATCTAAAGCAGCTGGTGATGTCTTTATATCTCTGTGTTTTATTTCATTTCATTACACTTCTTCTGGCTTGCATCAGAAATCTGGCATAGGATTTTCCCTTGTTAGGTACCCTATGTTTCTGCTCTCCTTGCCTTTATGTTTTCGGCTAAATGTGTTATCTAAGAATTAGTTTCAGTTAATTTAACCAGCGTAGTGGATGTTATTGCCCGCTAGCTGATGTATGAGTTAATGAATCTGCTTCTTAGGTGTTCTTGTTAGAGTAAAAAAAATGGTTGTCACAGTTAGTAACCAAAACAGAAATCAAAACCATAACCAGAACCAGAACTTTAGAAGAAACAATGCCACCCCAAACAGACATAGAGAGTCATATCAACAAGTTATTCCCCCATTCCAAGAGAATTTTCTTCATGAAGATGAGGGAATCATAGAAGAGTCTGAAGGAAACACAATTAATATGTTTGAAACAGAAGATTCAATCCATAACTGTTACTCAGAAGAAGATCAACCCTCACCCTCTTGTTGGGATGAGGAATGGTTATAATCTGAAGATTACAGATTAGGATTCGAAAATGCCATGATGCAAGTCAGAGAACAATATGAACTTAGAAGCAAAAAGAGCCAGGAAACTGCCAAACCAAAAGCTTCTGAGGTCACCATCAAGAAAAGACCTGAGAAAACTTCTAAAGTGACTGCTGAAAGTAACAAACCAACAGCTGAGAGTTCTGGAAAGAACAAAGAAAAGGACAACCAAAACATTGACACACAAGGTAAACCTACTAGCAGCACTAGCACTGTAGTTAGTGCTCCTGATAAAACTGTCACAAACACTGTACATAGCGAGAATCAACACACTAACTCAGCCACTAAGGCAGTGGCTAACAAAACAGAGTTGAACATTCCAAAGAGTCAGTCCACTTTCAATTTGGAGAGTGAGATTGCAAAAATTAAAACATCTGTCCCACTCTCTGAGCTGGCCACTCAGGATGTATATAAAGGCCAAATTTTGAAAGCATATAATTTAGGTGAGAACAGTGACACTGTAAATCTGAGTGATGATCAACCTGCCCTTCTGTTTGGTCCAAAGATAGAAGGAAAGTTTCAGGAAGGGGTAGTGCCCCCTTTTTATATCAGTCTTAATATCCATGATAAGATCCTCCACAATGCAATGCATGATTCTGGGGCATCACACAACCTGATGCCTAAAGTAGTGATGGAAATATTAGGCCTAGAGATAACCCATCCCTATAAAGACCTATATTCATTTGACTCTAGTAGATTAAAGTGTCTTGGCCTGATCAAAGATTTATGTGTGAGCCTTACTCAGATTCCCGCCAAGTGTATGGTCATGGATGTTGTTGTGGCAGATGTGCCACCCAAGAATGGCATGTTATTATCAAGATCATGGGGGGCCAAGCTGCAAGGAACAATGAAGATGGATGGGGCTTATGCCACAATCCCAATCTTTGGCCAACTGAGAAGACTGTACAGGGAAGCACAAATGAAATTCCTGGTTAGTAGCCCCAAAAGGCCTGAAAATTCTCCTCTGTACTCTGTGCACACAGATCTGGACTCTTTCATCTTCTGCAATGATGAATCCTTGGGAGAACCAGCACCAGAAAGCATAGATACAAACAAGGGAGTTGAAACCATGGATTTTAAAATAATGGGTACCCTAGACTCAGAGGATGAAGATGTAGAAAACTTTGAGCAGTGCACTGAAACAACAACGCAAAATGAACCAGAAACAGATCACAATCAGCCAACCAGTCACCTCTCTGACTTCCACACCCATAACGAAAAACTAAACAACCCACAGCCTAGTGCAGACCCTATAATGCAGCATATTAGAGAACCCAGCTGTGGGGAAAGAAATGATAACAAAAACGAGAGTGAACCAACGTGGGAAATGAGTTTCGATGGGTCCTGCACAAGAAGAACTGTCGGGGCTGGGGTATGGCTACGAAACACAGAGAGCGACTACGCGAAGAGCCATGCCTGCAATCTGCATTTCAAATGTAACAATAATATTGCAGAGTATGAGGCCCTTATCCTGGGTTTAAATCTGTTGAAGAAAATTGGATCCCGTAGAATAGTCGTGAAGAGAGACTCTGAATTGGTTATCAAACAGGTGAACGGTGAATACAAGGCCAAACACCCTAGGTTGAGAGCATATAGGAACGATGCTGTGGATATATTGAAAACATTTGTTGAATTTGAATTAGTGTTTGTTCCTAGAAATCAGAACGCCATTGCAAATGGATTAGCTTGCCTAGCCAGTTCATACCCTAAGACTCCAAGTGACCAACAGATCATCATGGAGACCAAATTCAAACCCGCAGTGCCGGATAACGAAAAATACTGGCAGGTCTTTGAGGGGGATAAACAAATTGAAGATTTTTTGATAGGCAGGAACGACTTTGAGTTTTTCGATTCAGACTCTACGTCTAGTGATAGCTGCCTAAGTGAGGAACCCTCCGACGAGGAAGAAACTACACCCCACAATGTAGAGATAAATGCTTTAAATGTAGAAACTGGAAATTCAACCACAGAGTGTGAAAACGCAGACAATGAAGAAGTAGAGGTGCTGCAGGCCAAAGATAAGAACATACCTCGAGGTCTGGCGCCGTTAGAAGACCTGTTTGACTTCGATGATGTGGCAAAAAAGCCCACCATTGAGCACGCGAACTCCGACGTAGAAGAATGCAATATAGGCACAGAAGATAAGCCCAAAATGATTAAATTGGCCAAGTCTTTACCCACAAAAATGAAAAAGAAATACACTGACCTGTTCAAAGAATTTATTGACGTGTTTTCTTGGAGTTACGAAGACTTAAAGGCATACGACACCAACATTATAAAGCACAAAATACCTTTAAAGGAAAATCAGAAACCCTTCAGGCAGAAACTTCGTAGAATATATCCAAAACAGTTGCCTGTAGTGGAAAAAGAGATTAAAAGGATGTATGAGCCAGGCATAATAGTTCCCGTAACGTTCTCTGATTGGGTTTCGAATTTAGTGGCTGTGAGAAAGAAAACTGGGGAGATTATATTATGTATTGACTTCGTAAATCTTAATAGAGCCTCACTCAAAGACAACTACCCTTTGCCAAAAATGGAACACATTCTACATCGGGTAGTAGGCTCAAAAAGGATTTCTTTGCTGGATGGTTTTTCAGGTTACAACCAAGTCTTAGTAATCCCAAAATACCAACTCAAGACAGCCTTTACCACTCCATGGGGCACCTTTATGTATGTAAAAATTCCCTTTGGACTGATGAACACTGGTGCAACCTTCCAAAGAGCAATGGATATAGCTTTTTCAGATGAGATAGGACACTTCATTGTTATTTACTTAGATGACATAATAGTATTTTCTAAGTCTGAAGAAGAACACCTAAAACATCTGAGAAAAGTGTTTGAAAAATGTAGAAGGTTTGGTCTATCGTTGAATCCCAAAAAGACTGTATTTGGGCTGCAAGAAGGAAAGCTTCTTGGCCACATTATATCTGAAAAGGGAATCAGGATAGACCCACAAAGAGTTGAGGGAATACTACAGATCACACACCCAATAAATATCAAATAATTACAGTCCTTCATTGGAAAGATTAACTTCCTTAGGAGGTTTATTCCCAACCTAGCTGAACACCTTAGAAATATGACTAACATGCTAAAGAAAGGTGTGGGAGTTAAATGGACTGTTGGAGCTAAACAATCTTTTGAATCAGTAAAACTTGCACTCACCCAAGCTCCTGTGCTGATCAGCCTAGATTTCTCTAAAGATTTCCTGATCTTTTCATTTTCCTCTGAGCATACAGTGGCTGCTGTCTTACTGCAGAAAAATCCAGAGGGAATGGAACAACCAATTGCTTTTTTTAGAAAAGCACTAAGGGATGTGCCCTTGAAATATAACATAATGGAAAAACAGGCCTACGCTCTTGTTAAGGCTTTAAAGGACTTTAGGGTGTACATATTGAATTCCCACACCATAGCTTATGTGCCTAACATAATATTTAAATATATTCTGTCCCAAGACCCAGATGGGAAGAGGGGCAAATGGCTTGTCGTGATTTTAGAATATGACCTTGAGATTAAACCCACAAAACTGATCAAAGGTCAGGGCCTAGCTAAAGTAACGGCTGAATCAAATCTGCAAGTTCTTGACATTAACATGGTTGCTGCCTTGGATGAGCAGGAAGGACTGCCTGATCCCATTGTTGAGGAGAAGTTTCAGCACTCCCCTTGGTACTGTAATATCCTTTATGTGCTCACCAACCTCAATGCTCCACCTGAACTGTCAAAAACCAAGGCCTGATTCCTAAAACTAAAAGCCAGAAACTACTACATTTTGAATGAAAAATTATACTGGAAAAACCCAAATGGCCTATTGCTTAAATGTTTGCTAGAAACTGAAGCTGAGAGGATTGAGCAAGAATTCCATGCAGGAGAGTGTGGAGGCCACCTGAGCTAGAAGGCAACTGCAAACAAAATACTCAGGGCTGGTTACTACTGGCCCACACTCTTCAACGACATCCATAAGATGATAATTGCCTGCCACAAATGTTAGATTTTTTAAGGCAAGAGAAAACTCCTTCCCCTCCGTTTACAACCCATCACCGTTGAAGGTCCTTTCATGCAATGGGGCCTAGATTTTATTGGATAAATCCACCCTGTTTCTTCTGCACAACAAAAATGAATCCTAACAGCCACGGACTACTTCACTAGGTGGATAGAGGCCATACCTACTAGGAATGCCACAGATTCAGTCATCATTAGGTTCCTAGAAGGTCATATCCCCTCTCGGTTTGGCTGCCCAAGGAAAATAATCACCGATAAAGCTGCTGCTTTTGGATCCAAAAAAATGGTTGATTTTTGTCACAGGTATCAAATAATGCTTGGTCATTCATCTGCCTATTATCCTCAAGGTAATGGCTTAGCTGAATCTTCAAAAAAAAGCCTAGTGGCCATCATCAAAAAGCTGCTAGAAGAGAACAAAAATTCATGGCATAACAAGTTAGTGCATGCCTTGTGGGCTGGCAGGCTTACAACAAAGAAATCCATTGGCATGTCTCCATTTCAGCTTGTCTATGGTACAGAAGCAGTATTTCCAACCATCCTTGGGGTACCAGTGATTAAGCTGGTCCAAGAGATTCAAACAGAAGAAGACAATATGGTGAGAAGGATAAACCAAACAATTCATCTCCAACAAATAAAGGAAGAGGTCTATAATAGAGCTATCAAAGTTCAGGAAAACATAAAGAGGTTGTTTGACAAGAGAACCAAAGCTGCTGATTTCAAAATTGGGGATAAAGTTTGGAAGTGGGACTCAAGAAGAGAGGAAAAAGGAAAGCACGGCAAGTTTGATAGCTTGTGGCAAGGTCCATACATCATCCAGGCCACTGTGGGTCCAAATGCCTTTTTTCTACAGGAATTAGATGGTACAGAGCTGTTTGGGGGTCCTGTCAATGGTAGGATGCTCAAACACTACTTCTGCTAATTTACAATTTCTAGTTTCCATTGCATTGTACATACCATTGCATTTTCTTGTTTTCAAGAAAAAAGAGAAAATGTTTCAAAAAACAAAAGAAAAGGAGAGGTTCAGACCTGCTTAAAACATGAACCTATGAAGTGCAAAGGATTGGCTCTAATATGATCAAAACCTGAGCCAAAGAAAGCAAAGCAGCTGGTCCTAACATGCTCAAAATCTGGACTAGCAAAGAAGAAAGAAGAATCAACTCTAACATGCCCAAAACTAGAGCTGAAATGAAGAAAATAAGTGACTCTAACATGCTTAAAACTTGAGTCACAAAAAGAAAAGAAGGATACTTCAAGTTTTGGATTTCAAGCCTTCGCAGTTTTGTTTTCAGTTTTCTGCAAATTTCTGTCCATGTGCAACTGTCTTTATGCCTTGGATCAACAGCAAACTAGACTGTCTAATCCTAGTTTGACTGGTTTTAAATTTTTGTTGTAGAATATAGAGAAGAAATCTGTTGGACAGTTTAATCCCAGTAGATAGTAGATTAGGTAGAGAAACATATGAGACCAACAGTTTAATCTGGTATCATGGAGCAATAAGGGTAGATTTAGAATAGGTTTATTTTCTGTTATAAAAATAAATGATATAAAGGGTCTGCTAGTTCAAATGCACCCTAGAAGAAAAAATGCTAGGATTGTAGGATGGGTAGGTAGACTGTTGGGAATGTTTTGCTGATCTAACATATTTGTGGCAGCTGATCAAAGAAAGAAATGGATGAGTCAAGCACCAGGCATCTGGCCTACACCAAAGATCATCTTCTGAATTCTTGACTCCTTCAAGAAGAAGTCATCCCCATGTGGAGCCACTGTTAGCCCCCCATAAATTTTTGACAAGAAAACAGGGGGCTATAGTGTTTTTTGAGCCTTCAAGGAATGCATTTCCCTTGAAAACACATCATCCTTGAAGCCTTTTTATGTCCCCTGCCTTTGACTGTTTCCCTCTCCTGATTATGGTATTAATGAGCCTGCTGAATGATAAAATTTTGCTCAAAAGGGCCTTATTTTGCCCCTTGTATCTCTGCAGATTTCCCCCATTTTATCCATTTTTCCCTTCTGATAAAGTCCCCTTTGTTCCCCCCCCAAATCCCCCTTACCCTCTAAATCTCCCCTAAATACCCATGAAATCCCGCCCTTGCCCTTTGTTTGGCTAAATTCCCCTTTTTCCCTTCTATCGTTCCCTTTCCTTGGCCTTACAATTCATTAAAAATGAGCTAAAACCCACTTTAAACATTATAATAGGGCTTAGCCCCTTTTCCCGCCAGCCCCTTTCAACCACTTCCCCACACATGCCCTTGTGCAAAGACCAAATGCTTAAGTATTGAGCGCTAATTGCAATCGGAGGTCGTCGGAGGGGCAAATTCTTTTGTTACATTAAAAAGTTCCGATGTGATTGTTTTATTAACAAGTCCCGCGACTTGTTTTCCACCGTTGATCCGCCACATAGATCGGACGGCCCGCGCTATATCGCAATCCTTTCAATCGCAACACTTATGTTTTGTCCCCCGATCGGTTCATCGCAATCGTTTCCGATGCGATTGATCGCTCCGACCTCCAATCATCGCAATTGCAATCCCCCGTCGATCGCTGCCTCCTCCGATTAATCGCAGGTCTCGTCTTCCGATCCCCAACCATGCCATCTCCCGATCCGATCCCGATCGTCCATTTTACCCATGATCTGACGGTCATCGCTATCTCCGCCCAATCGCACTCGGAACATTCGTGATGTGCCACTCTTGTTTCCCTCCGATTGCGATTGCTCCGAATAAATCCTCGTCGTTCGTTACCCCCGCTGATCCAACGGTTGTCGCACTCTCTGCCTGATCGTAATCGGAAGTTTTAATATGTGTCACCCCAATCCCCCTCCGATTTCGATTGCCTGACTCATTCGCAGCCATTCATCTATTTTGGATCAATGTCCCAGATCTTCTCGCTTCGCTCCCGTCGCTCTTCCCCTTCTGCCCTCCAAACAGATCTCCACCGTCGATCTCCGGGTAAATCCAACGATCATCGCTTCCCTTCCTTAATCGCAATCGGAAACTTGTGAATGTGTCATTCCTGCCCTTCCCCGATTGCGATGCTCCAAAGTAATCTCCACCGTCCGTTGGGTTTAAGATCTAACGATTCAAAATGAATCGCCCTCCGCCTCCGGCTGGGTCCCACCTCGTACATTCATCTCCGCACATTTCACTACATTTTCTTCCATTTCCTGTGTATTTCCAGTTTTAACCAAAGTTCCGGATTTACGTTAAAATTAATGTCACATGTTTGTTTCGTCCGTTTTCACAAGGCCATTCCGCTGTGTCAATCTCCATCGTTGATCTTTGTCCCCGGACCATGATCTAACGGTCTGCGCTGCATTCTACCACCGAAACCATATTGTTCATTTTTTTCACCATTACAATGCATTTTCGTCATTTTTCATTTAAAAATCACCACCGTTGCGCTATCATTTCTTCCGCCCTCCGCTCCATCCGCCCTCATATGCATTAAGTTTCTCAGTCCAATTGCGTGTTCTGCAGGATGTAGGCATTAAACGCCACCGTGATTCACCGTGGTTGATCTCAGTGAGACAGGTTTCAGAGCCCGATAGAGCAGAAAAAGACCTGGGAAGGCAAGGAAGCCTATTTCATCAAAGTACAAGGCAGATACATCAGCAGAATGTTTTTCCCAAGAAAGGATGGGTTGCCCATATTGTTTTCAGTCTATACCATGTTCCTTGAAGAAATTTCCACCCTGAAGTACAGTCCCAAGCTATCAAAGCATTTACTTCACAAGTATGGTAGACCATTCATTCATTTATTTACCATTTTTTTCATGCACCAAGGGTACTACAGTGTACAGCAAACTAGAATGCATCAGAGACATACCTGGAGTAAATGAAGCCTAACGAAGACCATTTTTTCCTCCAAAGGTGCCATAGATTAATGCTCTGAGTTTAAAACAGAATGGGCTTCGACCCTCTCCCTCTTCTGAGTGTTAATATTGCATTTAGTTTTCTACCTACCTCTACTCATCTTTCTGCTATAAAACTCATGAGAAAATATTGTAAAAGGTTGTTGATGAGATATCAGAGAACTACAAGTTGTTTCTGTGAGATATAGTTCTGTGTAAAGTTGTAAGATAGGCTTAAGAAAGATGTATTCAGGCTAAATGTTCAAGCTGCGGGCAATGTTGTACATGACTGGTGTTGTTTTTTAATATGACAAGCACATTTCTTTGGATCCTGATCTAAAGCAGTTGGTGATGTTTTTCTATCTCTGTGTTTTATTTCATTTCATTACACTTCTTCTGGCTTGCATTAGAAATCTGGCATAGGATTTGCCCTTGTTAGGCACTCTATGTTTCTGCTCTTCTTGCCTTTATGTTTTCTGCTAAATGTGTTATCTAAGAATTAGTTCCAGTTTATTTAACCAGCGTAGTGGATGTTATTGCCTGCTAGCTGATGTATGAGTTAATGAATCTGCTTCTTAGATGTTCTTGTTAGAGTTTAATTGAATGATTTGGGAACACTGGGAGTGTAGAACCATATCTCTAGCTCACTAGGATCCTTTTCATCCAATTAAACCTTTCTAAGTTCCCTCAGTTGCTCCTTTTCCTTCCTTTGAGAGTTGCCTAAGAGTATGTCCAAGCAGGTCTGGAGTTAAATGACCTCTGACTTGATCTATAGACAGAAATTGGTTTTCTCTTGTTCTTTCACTTTCTTTCCTTATTGTCCCATTCCACCAAATAATTTTAGGATCCAATGCTTTAGATGACTAGCCCAACTGAAAGCCTGCATATTGAACAACAAGTAAACCCTTTCCTGACTCCATTTTCCCAATGGTCTTGAATACTATCTGAATTCATCTCTCTTTGCCTAAAATCTTCTTTGCCTTGCCTTGTCTTATATTGAACTCTTCATTCCTGATTCCCAACAACCAAAACCAAACAAATCAAACAAACAAACCTTGTGCCTATAACTAGCCTAACATATTAAATTTGAACTTTAAAGACATATACCTTTGACAATCATAGAGAGATCCCTCTTTGGACCTAGGAGGGCTAGATCCTAGGGTCTAAAAGTGGTTTGATGTTGTCTTATCTTTTGGTATTTCCAAATCTACCAAAACATAGGAACCCCAACATAATGGCGACTCCACTGGGGACCAGAGACCAATCAGCCTGATTTGGTAAATCACTATGGTGGAAAGTAAAATTTTGAATCATCCACCTGGCGACTCCACAGTTCCTAAATGATTAAAAGACTCCACTGATGATCAGTAGGCCTGCTGATTATCTTGGTTTCACATAAGACTCCACTGGGAGACCAGCCTCCACTCAAAATCAAACACAATAGAAACAACAAGTAAGGTTAAGCTGCTTTATTGGAAAACAACATTTTGGCTTTCATAACCATTCCCACAAGAGCTTATCCTGACCCAAACCCACCTGAAATAGTTGATAACCCTAAGAGCATCCTCAGGAAATCACCTAAACCTAGAAGATCAACTATTTCCAGTCACATCTATAGAGCTAACTCTACACCAGAAGATCTTACAGCTCTATCACACCTTCATCTTGACCTAGACCTACCTGATAGATTACCAAGAACTAGGTCATTCAGTGTTCCAGATCAGCCATACCTTGAGCTTCCTGATTCACCACCTCAAAGTGGTAAACACATTAGGGACAGAGAAACCCCACCATCTACACCTCCTGATATTCACTTCATTCAAAACTTGGGGCTCTCCCACCCTAAATCTGCTCAACAAACCTCTGCTGGTCCTAGTATCCCCACTATCCTTATACCAGCTGCTCAAGTTAACCATTTACCTCATCAAAATATCATCATGGCAGCCTGCTATGCGCCTTTGTTGTTACCTCAGCCTCTAGTGCCCTTACCAAATGACTATCAATCAAAGATCCCACACTTCACTGCAAAAGAATCCATCACAGCCCAGCAACATGTAGATAAGATGGAAGATTCTTTTGATTACATGGAAATTGATGATGATACAATCAAAATGAGAATTTTTGCCCAGAGCTTAGGGGGTGATGTGAAGAAATGGTTTAAGGGCTTGCCTTCTGGTAGTATCTGAGACCTCCCGGCTCTATATCAGACCTTCATAAAAAAATGGGAATTTAGGGCAAATCCTTGCCAAATCCTGGCAGAATACATGAACCTTAAAAAAATGTAGGAGAGAGTGTCCATGATTACTCAACAAGATTCAATAGCATTTACAATGCTCTCCCTCCACATATGAAACCTCCCCAAGGTATGGCCCTAGAAAAATAACCTGAAGGCTTTGATGCTGACATGGCCTATCAGCTGAGGGACAAAGAGTACAACACATTGGAGGACATGCAAAAAGGAGCAGTGAATATAGAGGCCAACCTGATTGAGAAAAGAGCGAGATTAAGAGCTGAGAAAAGGGTAGCATGTAGAGACGACAATGTAGCTTCCATATCTGACCCCAATTATGACCGTCTATCTAAAAATGTGGAAGAACTATAAAAAATGGTAAAAAAAATGGTTGTCACAGTTAGTAACCAAAACAAAAATCAAAACCATAACCAGAACCAGAACTTTAGAAGAAACAGTGCCAACCCAAACAGACAAAGAGAGTCATATCAGCAAGTTATTCCCCCATTCCAAGAGAATTTTCTTGATGAAGATGAGGGAATCATAGAAGAGTTTGAAGGAAACACAATTAATATGTTTGAAACAGAAGATTCAATCCATAATTGTTACTCAGAAGAAGATCAACCCTCACTCTCTTGTTGGGATGAGGAATGGTTAGAATCTGAAGATTACAGATTAGGATTCGAAAATGCCATGATGCAGGTCAGAGAACAATATGAACTTAGAAGAAAAAAGAGCCAAGAAAATTCCAAACCAAAAGCTTCTGAGGTCACCATCAAGAAAAGACCTGAGAAAACTTCTAAAGTGACTGCTGAAAGTAACAAATCAGCAGCTGAGAGTTCTGGAAAGAACAAAAAAGATGCTAAATACTTACCTTTAAAGGATAAAACTAACTAATGCTTTATACTATGATTAGTGCTCTGTCCTTATCACAAACAACGTACATAGCGAGAATCATACGATTCATCCACTAAGTAATTAACTAACAAAACAGATTGAACATTTAAAATAGTCTTCTTCCAATTTGGAGAGTGAGATTGCAAAAATTAAAATCTCTGTCCCACTCTCTGGTAGCCCTCGGGATGTATATAAGGCCAAATTTTGGCAATTAAATTTAGAGTGAGAGCAGTGACAACACTTTGTAAATTTGAGTGATGATCAACCTGCTCTTCTGTTTGGTCCAAAGATAGAAGGAAAGTTTCAGGAAGGGGTAGTGCCCATGCCTCATCAGTCTTAATATCCTTGATAGATCCTCAGGTAATTCTAGTCAGAATGCCCCAACACGATGCCTAAGATGGTGAAATGAATATTGACTGGGAATGGCCATTATATAAGACCTATGTTCATTTGAATCCTAGTGAGTAAGAGTGTCTTGGCATTAAAAGATTTATGTGTGACCTTGCACCAATTCTGCCAAATTATGGTCATTTAGATGTTATTGTGTGAGTATTTTTAAATGTATATTATTATCCAAGATCAGCAGAGGCCAAGCTGCAAGGAACAATGCATATGGATGGGGCTTATGCCACAATCCCAATCTTTGGCCAACTTAGAAGACTGTAAAGGGAAGCACAAATGAAATTCCTGGGTAGTAGCCTTAAAAAGCCTAAAAATTCTCCTCTGCCACTGCATTTCTGAATCTGAGACTCTTTCATCTTCACAACCAGTGATGAAGCTCATGAATCCTTAGGAGAACCAGCACCGAAGCACATATGTATGCCGAGAGTTGAAGCCATGGTTGCTGTATGCTTCCTAGACTGGAGAGATAAGCATCACTTGGCTGATACAAATAACTCAATCCATCATTAGCAGTCCCAGTAGACCAACCGATCACCTCTTTGAATTCCACACCCATAACGAAAAACTAAACAACCCACAACCTAGTGCAGACCCTATAATGCAACATAATGGCGAGCCCAGATGTAGGGAAAGAAATGATAACAAAAACGAGAGTGAACCCTTGTGGGAGATGAGTTTCGATGGGTCCTGCACAAGAAGAACTGCCGGGGCTGGGGTATGGCTACGTAACACAGAGAGAGACTACGCGGAGAGCCATGCCTGCAATCTGTATTTCAAATGTACCAATAATATTGCAGAGTATGAGGCCCTTATCCTGGGTTTAAATTTGTTGAAGAAAATAGGAGCCCGTAGAATAACCATTCAGGGAGACTCTAAATTGGTTATCAAACAGGTGAACGGTGAATACATGGCCAAACACCCTAGGTTGAGAGCATATAGGAACGATGCTGTGGATATATTGAAAACATTTGTTGAATATGAATTAATTTTTTTTCCTAGAAATTAGAACGCCATTGCAAATGGATTAGCTTGCCTAGCTAGTTCATACCCTAAGACTCCAAGCGACCAACAGATCATCATTCAGACCAAATTCAGACCCGCAGTGCCGGATAACGAAAAATACTGGCAGGTCTTTGAGGGTGACAAACAGATTGAAGATTTCCTAATAGGCAGAAATGAGTTTGAGTTTTATGATTCAGACTCTACGTCTAACAATATTTGCCTAAGTGAGGAACCCTCAGAGGAGGAAGAAACTACACCCCACAATGTAGAAATAAACGTTTTAAATGAAGAAACTGGAAATTCAACCACGGAGTGTGAAAACGCAGATAGTGAAGAAGTAGAGGTGCTGCAGGCCAAAGATAAGAACATACCTCGAGGTCTGGCACCATTAGAAGACATTTTTGACTTCGACGATGTGGAAAAAAGGCCCACCATTGAGCACGCGGACTCTGATGTATAAGAATGCAATATAGGCATAGAAGATAAGCCCAAAATGATTAAATTGGCTGAGTCTCTTCCTGCAAACATGAAAAATAAATACATTGACCTTTTCAAGGAATTTATAGACGTGTTTGCGTGGAGTTATGAAGACTTAAAGGCTTATGACATGAACATTATACAACACAAAATACCTTTAAAGGAAAATTAGAAACCCTTCAGGCAGAAAATTCGTAGGATAAACCCAAAACAATTGCCTGCAGTTGAAAAAGAGATTAAAAATATGTATGAGGCAGGCATAATAGTTCCCATAAGGTTATCTGATTGGGTTTCGAACTTAGTGGCTGTGAGAAAGAAAACTAGGGAGATTAGATTATGCATTGACTTCAAAAATCTTAATAGAGCCTCACTCAAAGACAACTACCCTTTGCCAAAAGTGGAACACATCCTTCAGAAAGTAGTAGGCTCCAAGAGAATCTCCCTGCTAGATGGGTTTTCAGGTTACAACCAAGTCTTAGTAATCCCAGAAGACCAACTCAAGACAACCTTTACCACTCCATGGGGCACCTTTATGTATGTAAAAATGCCCTTTGGACTGATGAACGCTGGTGCAACCTTCCAAAGAGAAATGGATATAGCTTTTTTAGATGAGATAGGACACTTCATTGTTATTTAATTAGATGACATAACAATATTTTCTAAGACTGAAGAAGAACACCTAAAACATCTGAGAAAAGTGTTTGAAAAATGCAGAAGGTTTTGTCTATCATTGAATCCCAAAAAGACTATATTTGGGCTGCAAGAAGAAAAGCTTCTTGGCCACATTATATCAGAAAAGGGAATCAGGATAGACCCACAAAGAGTTGAGGGAATACTACAGATCACACACCCAAGGAACATCAAATAATTACAGTCCCTCATTGGGAATATTAACTTCCTTAGGAGGTTTATTCCCAGCCTAGCTGAACACCTTAGGAATATGACCAACATGCTGAAGAAAGGTGTGGGAGTTAAATGGACTGTTGGAGCTAAACAATCTTTTGAATCAGTAAAACTTGCACTCACCCAAGCTCTGTGTTGATGTGATTTCTCTAATGGCTGTGATCTTTCTTTTCTTTTGACATACGGTGTTTGTTGTCTTAACGCAAAAAATCAGAGAGATAGAACTGACCAGTACTTTTGTAACCATACAAGGATGTATGAAGCTAACATAATGGAAAAACGGGCCTACGCTCTGATTAAGGCTTCAATGCCGTTATTACATATTGTTCTACATAGCTTATGTGCCTAACATAATAGTCAAAGATATTCTGTCCCAAGACCCAGATGGGAAGAGGGGCAAATGGATTGCCGTGATTTTAGAATACGACCTTGAGATTAAACCCACGAAACTGATCAAAGGTGAGGGCCTAGCTAAATTAATGGCTGAATCAAATCTGAAAGCTCTTAACATTAACATGGTTGCTGCCTTGGATGAGCAGGAAGGACTGCCTGATCCCACTGTTGAGGAGAAGTTTCAGCACTCCCCTTGGTACTCTAATATCCTTTATGTGCTCACCAACCTCAATGCTCCACCTGAACTGTCAAAAACCAAGGTCAGATTCCTAAAACTAAAAGCCAGAAACTACTGCATTTTGAATGAAAACTTATACTGGAAAAACCCAAATGGCCTATTGCTTAAATGTTTGCCAGAAACTGAAGCTGAGAGGATTGAGCAAGAATTCCATGCAGGAGAGTGTGGAGGCCACCTGAGCTGGAAGGCCACTGCAAACAAAATACTCAGGGCTGGTTACTACTAGCCCACACTCTTCAACGACATCCATAAGATGATAATTGCCTACCACAAATGTCAGATTTTTGAAGGCAAGAGAAAACTCCTTCCCCTCCCTTTACAACCCATCACTGTTGAAGGTCCTTTCATGCAATGGGGCCTAGATTTTATTGGATAAATCCACCCTGTTTCTTCTGCACAACACAAATGGATCCTAACAGCCACAGACTACTTCACTAAGTGGATAGAGGCCATACCTACTAGGAATTCCACAGATTCAGTCATCATTAGGTTCCTAGAAGGTCATATCCTCTCTCGGTTTGGCTGCCCAAGGAAAATAATCACCGATAATGTTGCTTCTTTTGGATCCAAAAAAATGGTTGATTTTTGTCACAGGTATCAAATAACGCTTTGTCATTCAACTGCCTATTATCCTCAAGGTAATGGCTTAGTTGAATCATCAAACAAAATCCTAGTGGCCATCATCAAAAAGCTACTAGAAGAGAACAAAAATTCATGACATAACAAGTTAGTGCATGCCTTGTGGGCTGACAGGCTTACAACAAAGAAATCCATTGGCATGTCTTCATTTCAGCTTGTCTATGGTACAGAAGTAGTATTTCCAACCAGCCTTGGGGTACCAGTGATTAAGCTGGCCCAAGAGATTCAAATAGAAGAAGACAATATGGTGAGAAGGATAAACCAAACAATTCATCTCCAGCAAACAAGGGAAGAGGTCTATAACAGAGCTATCAAAGTTCAGGAAAACATAAAGAGGTTGTTTGACAAGAGAACCAAAGCTGCTGATTTCAAAATTGGGGATAAAGTTCTGAAGTGGGACTCAAGAAGAGAGGACAAAGGAAAGCACGGCAATTTTGACAGCTTGTGGCAACGTCCATACATCATCCAGGCCACTGTGGGTCCAAATGCCTTTTTTCTACAGGAATTAGATGGTACAGATATGTTTGGGGGTCTTTTCAATGGCAGGATGCTCAAACACTACTTCTACTGATCTACAATTTCCAGTTTCCATTGCATTGTACATACCATTGCAGTTTTTTGTTTTCAAGAAAAAAGAGAAAAATTTTCAAAAAACAGAAGAAAAGGAGAGGTTCAGACCTGCTTAAAACATGAACCTCTGAAGTGCAACGGATTGGCTCTAATATGATCAAAACCTGAGCCAAAGAAAGCAAAGAAGCTGGTCCTAACATGCTCAAAATCTGGATCAGTAAAGAAGAAAGAAGAATCAGCTCTAACATGCCCAAAACCAGAGCTGAAATGAAGAAAAGAAGTGACTCTAACATGCTCAAAACTTGAGTCACAAAAAGAAAAGAAGGATACTTCAAGTTTCAGATTTCAAGCCTTCGCAGTTTTTTTTTCAGTTTTCTGCAAATTTATGTCCAAGTGCAACTGTCCTTATGCCTTGGATCAACAACAAACTAGACTGTCTAATCCTAGTTTGACTGGTTTTAAATTTATGTTGTAGAATATAGAGAAGAAATCTGCTGGATAGTTTAATCCCAGCAGATAGTAGATTAGGTAGAGAAACATATGAGACCAACAGTTTAATCTGGTCTCATGGAGAAACAAGGGTAGATTTAGAATAGGTTTATTTTATGTTATAAAAATAAATGATATAAAGGGTTTGCTAGTTCAAATGCACCCTAGAAGAAAAAATGCTAGGATTGTAGGATGGGGAGGTAGATTGTTGGGAATTTTTTGCTGATCTAACATATTTGTGGCAGCTGATCAAAGAAAGAAATGGATGAGTGAAGCACCAGGCATCTGGCCTACACCAAATATCATCTTCTGAATTCTTGACTCCTTCAAGAAGAAGTCATCCCCATGTGGAGCCACTGTAGCCCCCCATAAATTTTTGACAAGCAAACAAGGGGCTAAAGTGTTTTTTGAACCTTCAAGGAATGCATTTCCCTTGAAAACACATCATCCTTGAGGCCTTTTTATGTCCCCTGCCTTTGATTGTTTCCCTCTGCTGATTATGGTATTAATGAGCCTACTGAATGATAAAATTTTGCTCAAAAAGGCCTTATTTCGCCCCTTGTATCTCTGCAGATTTCCCCCATTTTATCCATTTTTCCCTTCTGTGAAATTCCCCTTTGTTCCCCCCCCAAAGCCCCCTTACCCTCTAAATCTTCCCTAAATCCCCATGAAATCCCGCCCTTGCCCTTTGTTTGGCTAAATTCCCCTTTTTCCCTTCTATCGTTCCCTTTCCTTGGCCTTACAATTCATTAAAAATGGGCTAAAACCCACTTTAAACATTATAATAGGGCTTAGCCCCTTTTCCCGCCAGCCCCTTTCAACCACTTCCCCACACATGCCCTTGCGTTAATACCAAGTGCTTAAGTCTTGAGCGCTAATCGCAATCGGAGGTCGTCGGAGGGGAAAATTCCTTTGTTACATTAAAAAGTTTCGATGTGATTGTTTTATTAACAAGTCCCGCGACTTGTTTTCCACCTTTGATCCACCACATAGATCGGACGGCCCGTGTAATATCGTAATCCTTTCAATCGCAACACTTATGTTTTGTCCCCCGATCGGTTCATCGCAATCGTTTCCGATGCGATTGATCGCTCCAACCTCCGATTAATCGCAGGTCCTGTCTTCCAATCCCTAACCATGCCATCTCCTGATCCGATCCCGACTGTCCATTTTACCCATGATCCGACGGTCATCGTTGTCTCCTCCCAATTGCAATCGGAACATTCGTGATGTGCCACTCCTGTTTCCCTCCGATTGCGATTGCTCCGAATAAATCCTCGCTGTCTGTTACCCCTGCTGATCCAACGGCTATCGCACTCCCTGCCTGATCGCAATCAAAAGTTTTAATATGTGTCACCCCAGTCCCCTTCCGATTTCGATTGCCCGACTCATTCATAGTCGTTCATCTATTTCGGATCAATGGCCCAGATCTTCTCACTTCGCTCCCGTCGCTCTTCCCCTTCTGCCCTCCGAACAGATCTCCACCGTCGATCTTCGGGTAAATCCGCCATTGATCTTTGTCCCCAGACCACGATCTAATGGTCTGCGCTTCATTCTACCACCGAAACCCTATTGTTCATTGCTTTCACCATTACAATGCATTTTCGCCATTTTTCATTTAAAAATCACCACCGCTGCGCTATCATTTCTTCCGCCCTCCGCTCCATCCACCCTCATATGCATTAAGTTTCTCAGTCTAGTTGGTGTTCTTCAGGATGCAGGCATTAAACGTCACCGTGATTCACCATGGTTGAGCTCAGTGAGACAGGTTTCAGAGCTCGATAGAGCATAAAAAGACCTGGGAAGGCAAGGAAGCCTGTTTCATCAAAGTACAGGGCAGATACATCAGCAGAATGTTTTTCCCAGGAAAGGACGGGTTGCCCATATTGTTTTCAGTCTATACCATGTTCCTTGAAGAAATTTCCACCCTGAAGTACAGTCCCGGGCTATCAAAGCATTTACTTCACAAGTATGGCAGACCATTCAGTCATTTATTTACCATTTTGTTCATGCACCAAGGGTACTACAGCGTACAGCAAACCAAAATGCATCAGAGACATACCTGGAGTAAATGAAGCCTGACGAAGACCATTTTTTCCTCCAAAGGTGCCAGAGATTAATGCTTCGAGTTTAAAACAGAATGGGCTTTGGCCCTCTCCCTCTTCTGAGTGTTAAGGTTGCATTTAGTTTTCTACCTACCTCCTCTGCTCATCTTTCTGCTATAAAACTCATGAGAAAATATTGTAAAAGGTTGTTGATGAGACATCAGAGAACTGCAAGCTGTTTCTGTGAGATATAGTTCTGTGTAAAGTTGTAAGATAGGCTGAAGAAAGATGTATTCAGGCTGAATGTTCAAGCTGCGGGCAATGTTGTACATGACTGGTGTTGTTTTTTAATATGACAAGAACATTTCTTTGGATCCTGATCTAAAGAAGCTGGTGATGTTTTTCTATCTCTGTGTTTTATTTCATTTCATTACACTTCTTCTGGCTTGCATCAGAAATATGGCATAGGATTTGCCCTTGTTAGGCACCCTATGTTTCTGCTCTCCTTGCCTTTATGTTTTGTGCTAAATGTGTTATCTAAGAATTAGTTCCAGATAATTTAACCAGCATAGTGGATGTTATTTCCTGCTAGTTGATGTATGAGATAATGAATCTGCTTCTTAGATGTTCTTGTTAGAGTTTAATTGAATGAATTGGGAACACTGGGAGTGTAGAACCCTATCTCTGTCTCACTAGGATCCTTTTCAGCCAATTAAACCTTTCTAAGTTCCCTCAGTTGCTCCTTTGCCTTCCTTTGAGAGTTTCCTAAGAGTATGTCCAAGCAGGTCTGGAGTTAAATGACCTCTGACCTGATCTATAGACAGAAATTGGTTTTCTCTTGTTCTTTCACTTTCTTTCCTTATTGTCCCATTCCACCAAATCATTTTAGGATCCAATGCTTTAGATTACTAGCCCAACTGAAAGCCTGCATATTGAATAACAAGTAAACCCTTTCCTGACTCCATTTTCCCATGGTCTTGAATACTATCTGAATTCATCTCTCTTTGCCTAAAATCTTCTTTGCCTTGCCTTGTCTTATATTGAACTCTTCATTCCTGATTCCCAACAACCAAAACCAAACAAATCAAACAAACAAACCTTGTGCCTATAACTAGCCTAACATATTAAATTTGAACTTTAAAGACATATACCTTTGACAATCATAGAGAGATCCCTCTCTGGACCTAGGAGGGCTAGATCCTAGGGTCTAAAAGTGGTTTGATGTTGTCTTATCTTTTGGTATTGCCAAATCTTCCAAAACATAGGAACCCCAACACTACTGTGCAATTCTTAATAAGATTTTATTTGATTAAAAGGTTGTACGTAGTATAGTAGATGTGTGAGGTACTGACTTATTATGAAGTTATGTATATCTGTATGTATATGCCAGAAGTACTTCTGTGCAATTAGTAATAATAAAACACTAGATTAGATGGTTGTTCATAGCAATGATGGAATACTATTTATTTATGAATGTATAAATATACATGAATGTATATGTAGGAAAGTAGAAAAGTAAATCAGTATGTAACATTACTCATTTTCTGTAATCGTACTATGATTGAACAAAGAAATAATAGAGCTAAATATTTCTCTATTGACCATGTTTCTTATAACACTTGAAAAGGAAACAGAACTGAAAATTATAGGAACAACTGTTATATAATGCAAAACTACTAAAATTTTCTACATCTATATTCACATGTTCTTTTTAACTGGAGTTGATTTAACAACAACGAAAGAACACTTTCGGAATCCCTGTAAAAAAAATTAGCAGAAAGAGAACAAGCATCTTCCATAACAAGAGTTAGACTAATCTTTGGAAAGAATAGGGTTCGAAGAGCAGAATAAATTCTTTATTGGGAGATGGTTCTTGGACAATGTCAGGGTAGGGGAAATCTGGTCACGATGGTCTGTCGACCTTGGTTCTGAGATTAACCCTGAACCCAGGTACATCGACCGTGGCCAGTCCCCAAGGTAACACGGACTTAACCCATGGTGGTTTGGGCACCGTTGCAGGGGCGAATATATAAACATATAAAATGAAGTATTCGGGTTAAGTACTCTTATATGTTGAGTAGATAATATGTAAGCAGAGAACTGTAAACCCTTAAAACAGTTGAAACAATGAAGAGATTTAACATGAAATACATATTTTCGTAAGATGAAATCAAAATATTAACCTACTGTAGCATAAAAGGAACAATATTTCCATATACAAAGTAATGTCAGAGAAGAAATTTGAATGACATCCAAACTGATAAACTTAACAGTGAAGCATAGCTACCAGTATTGAATTGGGAATGCTTAAATGTACAGTTCAACGTTATTGGGCTCCGCCCCAAAATTAACAACATGAAAAGAGAAAATTGTTTATGGAACTCGATGAACAGAGTATCCAGTTAGCCGTTCAATAATAATACACTAGGCTAAACCCCTGAGAAATTCTTTATGGACTAAGAACAATAAAACACCAAACTTCGGTAGATAGAACCCTATGTCGGGTTTAGAAAGCCCATATATCTCTTTTATCAGCACCATGTAAAAACCCAGCTACAATCCTTCTTCAAAGGAACAAAATACCTGTAAGGACGAATGTGGCGTTAGCTGCAACCATATTGGAGTGCCGCATAAAACTCTGGTGGGGTTTCACCGAAGGTTACCTGGAACACGAAATATAACCACGAGTATGGATTAAGATCGAAGAATCGGATGTGGAAATGGAAAAAAATGGTTAATAAAATAGAAACCCATCTCAGTAAAAGTGTAGAGTAATTTTTACCTGAGGAAAAGAATCCCTTGAGCCGAACTTGCAAGAGGAATAGGTAGAGTATCAGTTTCTTTTATAAAACGTTAAACCTAGAATGTTTCCAGAGTTAGGCGGATCAGTTGAGTAGGGCCGAGTAAGGGAAAGCCACAACTGAACTTACCCTAAACCCTTCAGTGGCGCCATAAGAAAAACATGAAAACCCGCATCATCAGGCCAAAAGGGAGAGCCGAGTCTCTCTGTAGGGAAAGGCCAAGCCTCTCTGCATGATTTACGTAGAAGAGGGTTATAAATAAAAAGAGAACAAAACTTTGCCATCGTGAATCAAACTAAAACGAAACGAAAGCACCCGTAAGCTGGGTTAAACCACAAAAAGAACAAAAAAGAAATACAAACGTTGTTGCAGAGCCAAAGGAAATAACCTTATAAGGGCCCAGAGACAAAGTATCCGAGACGAAGGCCGAACTCTGCAAACGCACCAAAGGGAAAATGAAACAACTCACAGCTTGATAACTCACAGTTGAATCGAGGATATTTTCCCAAGAATCTCACAGAGACCGAGGCTGGATTACACAGTTGTCGACGGTCATAATAGCCAGTACCAAGCTAATCAATGGAATAGAAATACAAACCTCACGGATGGAGGAATAACCGGCCAAGTGGCGAGCCGAATCCCGAAGGCCTTTATTCCACAAATTGACAAGGGCTTGATAATTTGAATGTCAATCAATGGGAGCACCAATGCCTAAGTTTGTAAGTACAAACTATAAAACATTCTATATAACCCTGACAGAGTAATATTATGGTGGTTGTAAAGGATACGATCCATAAATAGGAACTTTATAATTATAACTTGATTGGTAACACGAATTCCAAGGCATTTAAATGACTATTAACCAAATGCAAACTGTAACTTTGGTTACAAGCAATAGGTTTTATACCGAGTTGAGACTATATGTATGGTTCTATGGTGATAAAGATAAAAAAAAAAAAATTGATTCCTCTTTTATGATTGTTATATGATTTACTGAGTGATCGTGACATGTCTAGTGTTGTTTCGACACACGATCAATGTGTTGGCCATGTGAAATTCCTTGCAACCAAACCTGTGGGATTCATTTTTTTCTTGTTAAGTTTGATTGATCTCAAGAATTGGCGTGATAATATTTAATTTCATATGTTTATTTATATATCAATATTTTTTGTTTTTTATGGTTGAAGTTGGGATTCATTTTTCTTACCAACTCGATTTCAGGTATTGGGTTCGTAATGTTTAAGTTTATAATGTTTAAAATTTGTATTTTTTTTTAATTTATAAATTTTTTAATGCAATAAATTAATAAGTAAATATTTTATATTAAATTTTTATTAAGTTAGTATTTGAATTTTATATAAATAATTAAAAATGATTAAAAACATGTGAGTTTTATATAAAATAGTTAAATGTTATTAAAAATATATATATAATGCAATTTAATAATTATTATAAAATATTTTAGTTTTTTATAAATATTATTTACATGAATTTTATATAAGATAGTTAAATATTATTAAGAAAATATATGATGCAATCTAAAATAATTTTAATAATGATTATTAGAGATCGTAGTTTTTTTTAATATTATTTACATTAAATTTTCATATTATATTTAATCTAAGAATTTGTCTAATTCTTAAAATTCTATCAATAAAAAAATATATATTAATAACTTTGTTAAATTCAATATTTTTTTTGAAAATTCCTTTCCAATTTAAAGAGGAATTTTTCCTAGAAGTATATTGATCAGAGTTGAATTTTATCTTTTCTTAATAAGAAAATTGAGTATGCTTATTTATTGATTAGTATTCTTTTTAGCTACAAAATTAATGTTTATAAAAAAATAAATGTTTAATTCGATTCTTTTATATTTTGGTTTTTTTAGGGGTATATTTTTTTGGTCAATTTTATTAGAATTTCAAAAAATTTCACTGGAATCATAAAATTAAGCTACATAGGATTAAGTGCACTAAACTAATGATAAAACTAGGAAAAAATAAGTGGAAACTAGCAAGCATGCATAGGTAGTTTCCACTTATTTTTTCCTAGTTTTATCATTAGTTTTAATTTAATTTTTTGCACTAGGAATCGGGACCAGGACTAAATTATCTTAGAGAGAAAGTAATCTTTGTTGCCCTTGCACCTTTTGGTGACCCTGGGCATGCATATGAACACTCTTTTTTGATAATTTTCCATCTCCCTTTAGTCAAACATTTAGTTTAATAGGAAAAATTGTAAGCGGCCCACTATTCGCACATCATTTTATTTTCGCAAGGAACAATCAAAACATAGTTTAAATAGGGGGATGTGTAAAGGATCATCACATATATACATCATACAAACTTTTGTGATTGTTCACTTTCTCACACACATTGCCACACCATAAGAAAAGTAAGCCACCTTAAAACTAACCATAAGGGAACTCATTAAATCTCCCCACAAGGGCCACAAGATAATTAATAGTTCAAGTTAGGACCATGGGGGTAGGAATCCAATAAACCGCCATGGTCAGTTTACATCTTGAAACATAGAAGTTGACTTTATAGGGAGCTTTAAACCCATCTATTCACCCATGGAAAAGAAAACCCTATTGCCACAGAGACCCGATTTAGAGGGGGTTAAGCTTAAGCCCAGTGCGTGCGGTATTATTTGGGGCTACCTGACCCATCTAATGCTCGGTACTAGTAGCTGATTACCAAGAAGCTCAAGACTCGAACGTGCACGTGGGATGACAATTCTTAGTGGCCAAATATACGACATCCTTCCTTATAGGTGACGGTGTAGGCAACACTAGATCATCTTCCCATTACCTTGGTCGATTCTTCGGTTGCTAGAAGGCGTCGCTAGTTCTTTCAGGATGTTAGCCCCAGTACCCACCATAAGATATCTTTGCAAGGCCCAGTTACAATTGAGAGTGTGAGGGCGTTTAAGTCTTTAGGATTTTTAGTATCACACATAAAAACAACCATAACCATTTTTTGATTGATCGATCACATAAAAATAATCTAAAGGGAAAATTAACCTTTTTTTTATCACTTTGTTTTATGTATGTGATCACCTTTTTTCTTTGATATATAATCTCTCTCCTCTCATAGAACTGAAAAATATTTCCAAAAACATACCTAGTTGACACCATAACGAACCCAACGGGACCTCGACGATCTAGACATCTTTTGGACCTCCTCCCATTAGCGGGAGGAGTTCCAGGTCTTTCGTCATTTAGGCATCAAAGACAGAACACCGCCACCCTTATTGGTTCATCCTTTTTTGGGGCATCTTTAGTAGGGAACCCCCAAGGGTCACCCAACACCACACCAGTGGAAAACCCCCAGGGTCACCACACACCACTCCCACAACCCCTAGGGTGCAGAGGAGCGCTATCCATCATAACACACAGTCAAGTACGTCACAGACTAACCCCATACCCAACGAGAACCATGTGCTTTCACAATCTACAATGGCACTCAACATAGTTACCTTTCTTAGAATATTTGAACTTAACCGAGCTATAAAAATTAACGAATGACCCCATTTCACACAACCCCACTTGGCCCCCCATGCCCACGAAGCTCCCTTTGGACATTCCAAAATTTGAAGGGAAGCAAGAAAAAGACCCCAGAAATCATGTAATGACTTTCCACTTGTCGTGTTCGTCGAACAGTATTATTATTGATACTATTTGGCTAAGAATATTTCAGCACACCTTAACCGGACCAATCACGATCATGTAATGACTTTCCACTTGTCATGTTCATCGAACAGTATTATTATCGATACTGTTGGGCTAAGACTATTTCAGTGCATCTTAACCGGACTAGTCGCGAAATGGTATATGGAGCAACCTTCTGCTACACATGGAACCTTTAGTTCCCTCACTACTGTGTTCCTCACATATTTTTAGTTACCCATCCACCATGATTCAGGAATGGAGTTACTAACACATTTTAAACAGACATCAACCTTCCATATCTTGGACCATCTCCATGAATGGCAGTGACGTCTAATTTTTTTTAAAGCCAAACTCAACGATCGAGTTTTGCTGGACCTATTCTTGAAAACTCTCACTGCAAAGATTTCGAAGGATGTGGCAACTCAAGGACCTACGTATGAAGAGGATGCCATAAACAAATCCTAGCAACTCGAGCTGACATATACGCAATCAAGATAAATTTATAACATCCTGCCCAATGCCCTGCGCCTGCAAACTTATAAAGAATTACCAGGCACGTCGAACACTGCATATGGATTGATAGGGTCACTGACCCAAAATCACATAGGCAGCAGTAATCCATACTACGGTTACGCATATGATCCTAACCCGAACATCCCGCAACCAGGCTACCATCAGAGTCATCATGCACCTTCATAGAACATGACCAATAGGGAGCAATCATACCATCATCAGCAAGGAGGACCATACCCTCCTGCGCAGGGGACCCAGTACGCATCTAGAAATGCTGACAGAAGAGCTCCCCCCCCAGCATTCATTTACAAACCAAGGATAGGGACCCCGGTGTCAGTCCAGAATATCCCTATCCACCATTGTATCACTGACAAAGGTGAATCCACATGCATCATGTCAAAGTACGTTTGACAGAAGTTAGGGTCTCCCAAACTGAAGACATCGGACATCACACTCACAGCATACGAGGGGCGTCATTCGACTCCCATCAGTCTCTATCAAAATGTTCCGGTCTACTTGGCCGAAAATATAGTACTTATAGACATTGAGGTCTTGGATGCTCAACTGGATTACAATATACTCCTTGGGTGGAGTTATATCTATGCCATGTTTGCCATAGCATCCTCCATCTTCTGAACCATGATGTTCCCCCACGAGGACCGCATCATTACTGTGGACCAATTGAAATACCACGACAAGTGATACTAACTAACACCGACGTCATTCTACCCTATGTAGACACATCTGCTGAGATACTTACACGGTACCAAGAATATGGCCCTGGCCAATTCAAACCATCGTCTATCCTCGGACCATTCCTAGGAGATCCCCCTGTCATACCAAAATCATTTGATGATATCACAAGGGCTCTAGTGTGCATGATGTCTACATCAAGCACCGAAGCTAGCCAGGAGACAGAGACAAGCACTAACAACACCGAGGCCTCTGCCACGACGGCCTCTCTATCCAACACTATCTCCCAAACTCCTTTTCTATACCCTCCATCTTGTTTTGTGTGACAAAAGGTCTTAGCAATAGTAGTGTTGTTAGACGTATCTTTTCCAATACTAGTTTGGTACCTGGTCCCACCTACCACGGCGAGAGTCACAAGCATCAACTCTACAGGGTTAATCCCCCTCACTCCTGAGGAGGCCCCACCTGTTAAGGAAATGGCCGCAACCATACCATACAAGGAAACTCTTGTCGCAAAACCAACTGTCACGACCAAGAAAATCCATAAAAAGGGGAAGAAGGTAGAAAATCCCATCATACAACGGGAATTACAACCTTGCGCGATATGTGACATATTAGGGCACCCTACCCATATATGCCCGGAGCTGGACGAACTAAAACCATTCCTAAACTCTGAAATAAATATCACGGCAAAAAGTTCTCGTAAAAAGGAACCAGCCACCAAAAATGAAGGCAAGGCATTGCGCACCAACAATCATATAAAGATGATCCCTCCATGCAATCAAATGGAGAAGAACCTCATGTCATTTTATACTTGCAGGAGGCACGACAGACACCACAACGTCTCCCGTTCATCTTCCCTCCTATCATACGTTGTGCACTCTGCGATGAACATGACCATTTCATCGATGATTGTGCAACCCTGGAGCTCATCCAAAGATGGTATCTAGTGGACTGAGTGTACTATGTTGGCCAGTGAGCAACCCAGTTTGCATGTCCGATATGTTCTGGCAATCACCCATTAGAGCAGTTCCATTACAACCCTCGGTTTCGCTTAGCGCCAACTAGTTTACGCACAGCCATAGTTCACCTCTCATTAGAAGACAACTCTGACATATAATCCATGGATAGCTTGATAAGGTCCAAGCCATCAAATAGGTACCTCCAGCTCGAACCCTCAAGCAACTACAAAGCTTGCAAGGAAAGGTAAACTTTCTCAGAGATTTTGTCTTAGACTACGCCACTTGCGCTCAAGGATTCCTACGTCTCCTTCGTCAGAACATCCCATTAAAATGGTACAATTGAGCCCAACAATTATTTGAGGTGCTGAAAGACACATTATCCTCAACACCATTGATCAGTCCCCCAGACTACAACAAGGACTACATCCTATATCTATTACCATCCGAGACTGCTTTGGCTGGGGTATTGATCAAGGAAGGCCCATATGGTAAGGAACACATAATATATTACGTTAGTGAAACCTTATTAGGCCCCACATTAAGATATGAGCCTGAAGAAAATACTTCCCTAGCATTAATACACACAGTCCAAAAAATTCGCCACTACATTATCTTAAGGACTACAATAGTCATCACAGATATTGACCCCATCAAATACCTACTCACGCGTTTTTTAATGAACCATAAGTAAGCTCGCTGGTTAGTCATTATGTAAGAATTAGACTTACAGTTTCGCTCCCCCAAGAGTAAGAAGGCTTTAATTTTAGCTGAGTTCATTACGGACCTCCCAAGTCATACCAAAGGATCACCAGTCAATGATTCGCTACCGGATGAACATCTCTTCCTAGTAACGACCAATCTCTTATGATCTTTCTTATCGCACAATGTCATATAAGATCCCCTCAATATTACTTAAGCCCAAAGTGGTTTACCTGAAAAGTATAAAATATTTACCTAAAAATGAGACTTCCATGCATAGCGATATGCATTAATCAAGACCATACTATTTACTCAATCTAAATTAGTTTCAATGCAATTTTTATACGTATTTGAAGGACGACTAAATGGGAGAAAATTAACGAGTTGGAAGTTGAAGACCCAAAGGATATGATAATATTTTCAGCCGAAGACTTAACATGGACAGAGGTTGATGGGGACCAAGTTGTAGTTATTCCATATTGTCGACTTGATGATTTTATAATTGGAGAGGAATCAAATGAATTGGCACCCACTCAGTTTCTTCTTAAGTCTCATTGAATTAAAAATGTAGAGGATATCAAACACACATATTGTTCAACATATCTGAAGTATGCTATGTGATTCTCTATATATTTTTTCAATATACGTATAATTATTTCAATATGCATAAATGTTATATCTAATTTGTTGTAATTTTTTTACATATAGTTATTGGTGTGCATATGGTCCGGGGTCGCAAAAGAAAATTATCAGTGCATCCTCATATCAAAAGACAAACCGCAATCAACAAAAAATTATTAAAGTTGGTTTTCAATCTCACTTCATTGTGCGACGGCTTCAACTTAGACCAGATGATGCTGTAATAATATATACTGCATGTAGGCATATTGTTCAATATAATGTTGTTTGTCACTGGAAATATGCAATCGGTAAGCCTATGAGATTCAATTATGCACCACATTTAACAAGGGATATGCGATCTAGTATCCAACATTTTGTTCAAAGAGGTTTTAATGTTTCAATGATATGGGACAAGTTCATCTCTGATGTGAAGGATGGATCTGGTGAGTTATACACAGGGATATCTCGAGATACATACATGACAATACAAGATATATTAAACATTTACAATGATACCATAAGGCTAGAGTATGTTAAAGATCAAAGTGATCCAAACAATGTAGAATGTTGGTATAAGGAAAACCCTGAGAGATTTTTCTTCTACCAGAAACAAGATATTGTTGAAAACATCCCTTTTATCATAGGCAGACAAACAAAGTGGATGTGTTCAATGATGATAAAATACTCTCACAATAATATTATCTCAATGGATTCAACATTTAGTACAAATAAGTATGGGGTGAGTACATATTTATCCTAAATCCGATTCATTTATTCAATATCATATTAATGCATGTGTTCAGGAGGTGAATCCCCTCTGCGGACAGAGGCGATCCCTACTAGCCCAGATCGGGTCTAGCAACAATCAATCATGCTATAGTGCAGGTTCCTAATTGCAAATAAACCGACTTGCGAGGAAGGCTTACCTGGAATCCAACGCTGTCGCTTATAGAAGAGGTGGTGCTCCCGTTCCTTTGCCCTGGAAGATCACAATCCTCACGATCTCCGTGATCGGACACCTGCACATGCAAGAAACAACACAAACGCAAGCATAAAATCCATTATATACAACTATATGTCAGTCGAAGAGGACATAACTCATGAACATGATCAAGAACAAGAGTGGAACCATAACCAATAGTCGCTTATCATTAATGAGTCAAAAAGAATAATACAACCAAAGCTTCGACGCTGAATTCTCCTTTGGCGAGTCATCAGTAAAACATGTCTCGATAAAGCCTTTCAAGGATGGGACAAGCCTCTCTCTTCGGATACTTGGCAATATTATCCTTGCTTGGATTTGGCCTTAAGGGAATCAAGAAGGCTCTTGCAGCATAAGGATATGAAAGCTCTTGGGAACTTGGAGATTAGCTTGCCATGGAGATGAGCAAGCTTTAATAGAAGGAGGAAGGGAAGTTGGGATCCCTATAATTATGGGATTGGCCCTATCATCAAGGAAGCTTCCATGAGAGGTGGCAAACCACTTCCTCTCTATGGAAATCCGTAGCCAAACCTCCCAACTCAAGATAGATATCAATCCAGGAATTTGTTAGGACGAAACTTCTGCCTTTTATTTTAAAAAACACCTCTTAATATGGTTGGCACGGGTGCAGCTCTATGACAGAGCGCCAATTGGCATGCCCTCTTTGGAGGATTTTCCCCCTTGGCGCGAGGGCTGAACTATGGAACCGCGCCAATGGAAAAAGAGCTATTTTTAGGGTTTTTTGTAGGGAGATGTCTTCAGGGAAATGAAAACTCATCTTCAAAGAGATGCAACGAAAGTATTTTCAAGTCTTGTCTGTTCTCACAGGTCACGGAATGAGCCCTCCAATGTGCGGGATGGGGATTGTAGGGACGGTGACAAATTGCTGTGTAACAGATGCCCCCTAAAGCATGAGGCCCGAAAGAGAGAGAGGGGTGAAATGCTTTACGAGAAATTTCGACTGAAAACACCGCCATCAGAAAACCTGCGAGCGAAGTACAACTGATGTCTCAGATACATGATATATATGCGTGGTATGGGCGCAGCCATCCATAATAGAGTGTACAATAATCTAGATCCAAGGCATGGATGCAGCCATCCAGTGAGGATCGATAAATAGACTCAGGTATGGTCGCAGCCATCCAATCAGTGAGTCATAATAATCCACAATATCGTAGCCTGGATTACAACAGACACAATCCAGGGTCTTGCACTCCATCTCGACCCGAAAAAATTACAAGTTCAAGCATGCGAATATGTGAGCTGAAGTCGAACATGCAAGAACATCACCTGATTACCAGCCAATGATGAAAGTTGTTAACAGACGCGAGAGGAACCACCAATAATGACAATGGTTCTCAAGGTACTATAGGTACAATCTACGGCGTGCGAATCAATGAGCTGGTGCCGAACACCCGTAGAATCACTCGATCGGAGGCCAATGATGAAAACCTCACGTCGAATGCGACGAACCTACCATTGAGGCATGCAGGCTCCAAGGTACCATAAGGGAGTCTCTAGATCAGCTTCCTGGATAATGAGCTGAAGTCAACAGGAAGTGACCTTGATCGAAGGTGGGCCATAATGTTTCCCACAGCATCGACACGAGACAGAGGAACATGATGTTTTTTTGTGAATTAGGATCATATGAGAATCAGAGGGAGGTTGATACTTTGCAGAGGTCAACTTCTCTTAAACATATAAACGACACGACAGTAGACTTGGCAGTATTTGACATCAACGGATCATAGGTCATGGCGATGAGGCAAAGAACAGATGAGAGGTCAAAAGGGATTATCCAAACCCACGGAGGCAAGTGAAAAACGAGATGAGATGTCCCCAACCCAACACAAATATAGACAAGTGCCATGTTCAAGAGCAACATACTGCCGACACGACAATGATGTTGGTTCCATTTTCCCCCACCATTTCAGTGAGTACCTCTTTATTTTTACACAAGCTTGAAGAGGATACCATATGCTTGTCATATAAGTCTGTCCTTCGAACGAATCCATCCTAGTAAATTTAACGAGCCCTAGGAAGGAGGAACTCGGATACCGTCATTACGATTGAATCCAATGTCATCAGGGTTTAACGAGTCTGACAAAGGAAGAACTCTGCGTCTCTTCATGTTTAGAGAGTTTGAAAAGACATCGGAAAAGTAAACTCCAGCGGTCCCTTTTCGCCAAATAGTTCCTCGGACAGAAAAGGTAGAAAACAATATCTCAGAAAAACCTCCTAGTCGCGATGACTAGGGTATTCCTTTTAAGTAAATAATCCATCCCTAGCCCGAAAAAGGGGTAAACGTATCTTTGGGTGAATGTCGATTCGTGTCCATTTTAACGAGATCGAAACGACAAGGGCCTCGGCGATCTTTTTATATTTAGAGAGTCAGAAAAGAGCTGAAAGATGACTCCAGAGTGACTTTTTCGTGTATTTACCGAGTCCGAAAAAGTATAAAATACAACTCGTTTCACCGTCTAAGTTGCGTGAAAGACCTGTTGCTGCACAAAAAGGCAAGTGTAAAACCCATTTTCGACAAAATATATTAAAATATTCAGAAAAATAACTTTCAAGACCTATTTTGAGTTCAAAAAGTTATAAATATGTCAAATGGTAAAAATAAAATTACTTTTTACTTTTTACCTCACCGAAGAGCAGCAGTGGTCCAGTTTGTGTGCGAACTTCTGACAGCGATTGCGACCGATTTGGGCTACCATTCAGAGTTCCGTCAGTTCCAGGTAAGAGGCACTTCCTTGTACTCCATTTCAATCCATTTTTTAATAGTTTTCCATCATGCATTAGACTTCTGTGGCAACTTTTTAAATTTTTAGGGCTCCGCTCATTGGCGCGGGTATCGGGCACGGACCCGCGCCAATGGGATTTTATATGCAACAGGCTCGTGCCGACTGGTGCGACTGTTCCAGAAACAGCCACGCCATCGGCGGAACCTAAATTTTCACCTAAAAATTCAAGTTTTTAATCAACTTGGATGAAATTTGAAGCTCATCAGAGATCTAATTAAGGGTTTGTGACCATGTTGATGCAGGAAACCGAGAAAAATGGTGATTGAGTGGAAAGAGAGAGAGCACGGTGAAGAGGATGAACAAGCCATGGAAAATGAAACTTGCATGAATGCCCTCAGGAACTGTGGGCTAAAAAAGTTCTTCCTGACACCTTGTTTACGAGCTCAGCCTGAGCTTCTACAGTACTTGATCAATATGTGGGACGCAGATGAACAAGTGTTCAAGTTGCGGGATCAAGTGTTAGAACTGGAAGTTGCTGACGTATACTTCATAACCGGACTATCGTGCAGAGGTCCGATACCCATATTGACAGGGAGCAGACTGTATGGTGAGAAAATGGAGCAAGTGATGGCACGAGTGTGTCGAGGGGCACAACTGGAATCAGGAAGTGGAAAGGTGGACATCCACACCATTCCTGATATGGCACTGAGAGTGGTGCTACATACCATCATGCGGGTTGCGGGGTCGGAGGCACCGCATGAGGCCACAAAGGCCCAACTTTTGTTAGCCTTAGAGTGTATGACTCCCCTATTGTTTGACTGGGCCATAACAGTGACTATCAACATGAAGAGACAGCTCACGAAGTGCAAGCAGGCCAAACTGAAACAGTTCGGCTACGGTTCCATCCTGGTATCGTTCATTCTGGAACGATTACCAATCTTCCAGGGCCAAGGGGCCATAGTAGCTGAGCCGATTCCATGAGAGCCAAGAATGGCTCGCTGGGAAGCACTGATGCCCAGAGCTGGATGAGGCCAACAGATGTCCTGGAGGCCGGATTTTTTTGGGTGGTTGCGGCGTCAGTTGATCGTAGTGGAAGACTGGCCATATGCAGGAACCGATTTCACTGGAGACCCAGATCTCCCACTGCCGGAAGGAGATGATTGGGACGAGGAGTTGGGTATGACCTATTCTCTTTTTGATTTTTATGTTTTATGATTTTTTTTTAATACATGTCCATCCTGACACATTTTATATGTATGCAGACGTGGGCCCAGAGAGACCAACCGGTATGTCTCCTATCGCACGGAGGACTCTTCCCACACCTGATCCTCAGGCAGAGGGTGCAGAGGGGGGGGGAGTTAATCTAGAATCTCGAGGGCATTGCCCGAGGGATCCCAGACTATGCCTGGCTAGCGGATGTACCGATGGCGTACCAGAGACATACGGTGGGAGTGCCTAGTCGCCTCCACCGACTTCTGAGACGCTTAGTGCGTGCAGTCACTTGTTATAATGAGCACCATGCGGATTAGACTCCTAGGGATTTTATCATGCATATTTTTTGAGAGACATGTCGTCTCCGGATGTATTAAGGCGAACATGTATATTTTTTGATTCTATGCGACGCACATTATGTAAACATTTCGATATCTATATATATACATATCTATTTCTGGATGGATCTTTCTTTTTCATGTGATGTTGTTTTTATATGTCATGCGGATATCTAATACAATGTTATCTAATGTATCAGTTGCATAACAAACGACCCAAATGAAAAGTTCACACAATGTATCTAATCACACATTTCATTTTTACGCAAGCTTAAAAGCACGCATGGACACACATATGCAAACTATGCTTGAAAACGAGTTTTATTTTTTATGCAAGCTTAAAACACAAACTATGCTTGGAAAAAGATAGGCATGCCCCCTAGCATGGTGTCTCAATTCGAGGTGCATGCCCCCCAAGCTTCAGTCCATAGGACATGGAGTGAAGGTTGAAAACAAAAGAGATTTGAACTAAATCTATCAAAACTCGAATTGAAGAGGCTCGTGTTTCATTATTTTAATGAGGTTGACACACTTAAAAGAACTATCCTCGTAGCAGTTTGTTTCATTGTTTTAGGAGCTTGACACAAGTGGAGGAACTATGCTCCGAACAAGAAGTCATGGCTTCCAAGAGTCCTGCACCAGGTGGGAGAACGACATCTTGGAATTCAGGACCCAATGCCCCCAGTACACTATGCACGACGGCGCCATCACTGAGTGCAGGCACAGGGTAGGTAGACACATAGTTGACCTACGGTGGAGCAGATACAACGGGTGGATAAAAACCAAGAGGGGGTGATGGCAGACCAGTTGCCACATTAGGACCAAAGAATGAAAGTTGATCAATGGTCACGATCCGTCTTCATGCGGAAAACAGGCCACACGAAAAAGGGAGGAGACGAGCGCTCCCATGGCATAGGTGTAATCGTGCCCCAAAAGCAGATTTAAATCCAAGGGGCCTGGAACGACCATCACGTCCAAATGGACGGTTTTACCTCCCAAAGTAATAGGTAACCTTGGAAGGATCCCCAACGGTTGACTCGTCCTTCTGTTAAAAGTCAACAGATTCTGCGTAACGGGCGCAAGTGGTGGCGAACCGAAAGCTTGCCAGGTAGTTGAGGATAGAATACTAACAGAGGCGCCTTCGTCTATAATAGTACTAGGTACAACCAGACCAAAAGCCTATACTATGATCTCGAAAGGCACATAGGATGGAAGGCGAAATCCTACCAATCGATTCCAATCAAAGGAAGCAACCAAACTACTCAAAGGGGCTACCATCGAACCGAGAAGGTCTTTCCCTGGTGTTACGGAAGGATGAGCATTCTCCATAACCTCCATCTTGAAGGCAGGAGGGGTATCCTCCAGAGCCTCCATGGTGGGAGGCAGAGGAGCATCTTCTTGAGGTACGGGGACAGGAGAATCTTTCTCCAAGTATGAGGAATCTGAAGAAACCAGAAGAACATGAGGGGTGTGAGGTCCACTCTCAACGGAAAAGACTTGGTGCACCGTAGACGGGGCCAACTCAACCGATCCCACGACCAATGGTTGGTCAGGGACAGATTCTTGAATCCGAATTTATGAGGGAGTGGGATCGACCAAAGATGATTTTTGACCAATCATATCATCAGTAGGTGGAAGACTCAAAGAGAGCTGTTTATAACCAGCTGGGAGGCATGGTGTGGAAACAGCCGGGTTGTCCAACACTCGCTTGGCTTCACCCATATAAGGACAAAGGTGAATGGCATGGTGCCCTTCACACAACTTATAGGGATTAGTGATCTTACCCTGCTTCTTAGGAGCCTTATCAGTACCAGCTGAAGCCGTGACCCCAACCTGGCTCCCGGAAGTCAAAGGCAACGGCGGATGGACATTGGACCATGCTTCAAACACCTTGGGAATGCCAGGGCAGTCTCGAAGAAGATGGTCTCTTGTGCACAACATGCAGGGGAACTTGACTTTCCGTGGAGGGTTGGAAGGTATATCAAGAGGAGATGTTTCAGAAACAGTAGTGGCAGCTTTAGCCTCTCTTTTATCGGACTTCTTCTTCTTTGTCTTCTTCTTCTTCTTCTTAGCCACCTGGTTACTCGAATCCAGACTTTGACCAGGCGAAGTAGAAGAGGGGGACGCAGAAACAGGCGAAGAAGGGGAGAGGTCCACCTGGGAATCAACATGATGTTGTTCCGGTGGAGGAACTGATTGAACAGTAGTGGAGACATTCGGGACCACAGAGGTTGAAAACAACCAAACAGGCAACCCAACAGTTAACCCGGGAAGGGACAACGTTGCCATGTAAGGAGCACCAACATTCCCAAAAGGAGGAAAATGACCAGGATTCCCTTCTGAGGGGATTCCTTGGTTGGTAAACTCTGAAAAAGTTTCCATCAAAACTCAAAACCACGCATGGGCTGAAAAAGAGTCAAGACACACAATCAAACGGCCAATAAGCAGAATCTAACAGGGCGTGTGATCGCGGGTGATTAATTTTTACCACATTGAAAAATAAGAAACTTCACCGTTTCATGTTTTAAGAGTCGAGAAACGGTCAAAAAGGTGACTCTATCTCTTTCAGATTTGACACAAGCGTGAAAGGACAAGCGCTTGGTGATCCTTTCAAATTTAGGGAGTCAGAAAAGATCAAATGACCACTCAGGAATACTAGGCAAAAGGGTGTACCAAATAACCGTGAACTGCAATATACACCTTGGTTCCAATAATGAAAGAGAAATCAACCAAGGACTTTCCGTACGTGCAGGCAATCTCCCCGAATGCTGTGTCCAGTGTATCACGGGTATAGGGCGGCAGACTCGGCTTCCTATGGATAAAGGATTGAAACCTAGAGGGGTCTCCCTTTATATACGCGACGGTACGGGGAGCACAAGTCCGTACTAGTGCTGTCTAAAGCCAAGAGGCGAACGACAGCTACTAGGTTTTAAGACGCCGGAACACGTCTCTAGCCTAGACCTCTAAATGTGTTTCGTTAGATTTCAATGTTGCCTTAGTGTAAATTGAGTAGATTTTAAATTTGATCTTCAATTACGTTTCAGTTTTCAGGCCCTAATGAATGTGATGTCTCAAAAATATTCTAAATGCAAAACTATGTGCCACAGTACATCATTTCGTTCGATGAAAGCTAGCTACAGAAGAGTTAAGAGCTTTTTACACAAACAAAATGATCAGAAGAAAATCAGTGATATCTCTAATGCAACTAATGAAATCAAAAAAATTTCTTTCAAATTCACTAATTACTGAAAATATTTTAATTTGCACTAATCAATCAAAAGAAAAAGAGATTTTTTATTTTATTTTCAATGTTTGATAGCTAGATGCACTAAACAAACTGAAAACAAATGAGAAGCAATTCGAGAAATGATATTAAGAGAGAAAAACAAGTAGATTTCACTCAATGGAACGAACAATCAGATCTCAAATCGACCAAAAGTCTCCCAAAACCAAGAAAAGTCCCAAAGACACCAATGAGTCGTGTAATCTAGGCCGAAAATGAAGCAAAGCGAAATTCGAATGAAAACAAAATCATTCACTCAAAAACACAATAAAATGATAGACAACTGTCAAACGAATGCAAGGAAGCAATCCCAAAGTTGACTGAATAAACGAAAACCAAAAACTCCCAAGGGAGGCTCGACTCGCGAAAGCACCTAGATGCCTTAGGGCTCGTATGCAAAATCAAAAGAAATAGGCAAACAACCAAAGGATGGAGGTTACAATCAGTCAAAATAGGCTCCAATGCACTCAAACAGCCGAAAAAACAAGATCAAAATCACAAGTCATCCTCAGAAAGCATGAAACACAGCAAACCCTAATATCTCACAGGATTGGCGCGACTGTGAGATTGAAATTAGCGCCAAAAATGCAATGGCGCGGGTGATACACAGGAAACCTGTGCTGATGGGCGCGACTGTCACACTGAAAAGCGCGCCAGCCGAGTTTACTATGGAAAAATGAAAAACAAGCAATCTCAGACACAGACAAGTGATGACAAGGCTAAAACAAAGCCAAACAAATAGGTAAATCCACCCCAAAGAGCTGACCAAGCAAGCAAGGCCAAGAAGTTGACCGGAAAGAGAAGACAAAACTCCAAGTTGTTCAGTCCGTAAACCAAACCAAAGATTGACTGAAGCAGCGTTGATCTACTCCGCTAATGCAGAGCAAAAGCGTTTCGAAGGCTATCTGGCTGTGCTTCAGGCTCCGTCTATAGCTTACAAATCAAACAACAAGCTGAGTCCCCAGCGGAGTCGCCAAATTGTTGAGGAGGTAAATCCCCTCTGCGGACAGAGGCGATCCCTACTAACCCAAATCAGGTCTAGCAACAATCAATCACGCTACAGTGTAGGTTCCTAATTGCAAATAAATCGACTTGCGAGGAAGGCTTACCTAGAATCCAACGTTGTCTCTTGTAGAAGAGGTGGTGCTCCCGTTCCTTTGCCCTGGCAGATCACAATCCTCACGATCTCCATGATTGGACACCTGCACATGCAAGAAACAACACAAACGCAATCATAAAATCTAGTATATACAACTATATGTCAGTCAAAGAGGACATAACTCATGAACATGATCAAGAACAAGAGTGGAACCATAACCAATAGTCGCTTATCATTAATGAGTCAAAAAGAAGAATACAACCAAAGCTTCGACGCCGAATTCTCCTTTGGCGGGTCGTCGGCAGAACATGTCTCGATAAAGCCTGTCAAGGAATGGACAAGCCTCTCTCTCTGGATACTTGGCAATAGTCTCCTTGCTTGGATTTGGCCTTAAGGGAATCAAGAAGGCTCTTGCAGCATAAGGATATGAAAGCTCTTGGGAACTTGGAGATTAGCTTGCCATGGAGATGAGCAAGATTGTATAGAAGGAGGAAGGGAAGTTGGGATCCCTATAATTATGGGATTGGCCCTATCATCAAGGAAGCTTCCATGAGAGGTGGCAACCCACTTCCTCTCTATGGAAATCCGTAGCCAAACCTCCCAACTCAAGATAGATATCAGTCTAGGAATTTTTTAGGACGAAACTTCCGCCTTTTATTTTAAAAAACACCTCTTAATATGGTTGGCGCGGGTGCGGCTCTATGACAGAGCGCCAATTGGCGCGCCCTCTTTGGAGGATTTGCCCCCTTGGCACGAGGGCTGAACTATGGAATCATGACAATGGAAAAAGAGCTATTTTTAGGGTTTTTTGCAGGGAGATGTCTTCAGGGCAATGAAAACTCATCTTCATAGGGATGCAATGAAAGTATTTTCAAGTCTTGTCTCTACTCACAGGTCACGGAATGAGCCCTCCAATGTGCGGGATGGGGATTGTAGGGACGGTGACAAATTTTTGTGTAACAGCATGTATCTTATATAATTATAATTATGCACATTGTTTGTAATGTAGTATCAAATTTACACTTTAATGGTTTTCGAAGAACATCAAAATGGAGTTCCAATAGCTTGGGTGATATCATCACGCAATACTATAGCTGATATTTCTAAATGGATATTGGCCTTATTTTCCATTGGAAACAAAGAGTGACCAGATTGGCATGTTCAAGCCTTCATCACAGATGATGCTACTGCTGAAATTGAAGCATTAAGGTGATGCATTTATTATTTTTATCATAGGCATAAATAATATTGATAATGTATATTCTCTTTAAAAATTATGTTATTCTAGGTCTTCAATCAACTATAAAATATTATTATGTGTGTGGCATGTTCGTCGTGCATGGTTGAAGAATTTTGGAAATAAGGTCCATGGAAGGGAAAACCAAATCCACATTTTTCATACTTTAGGAGAAATCATGCACACATGTCAAGATGATGACTCTGTAAAAAAGGCAGTTGAAAGTTTATTTGAAGAGTTCAGCGAACATAAAAAGTTTTTGGATTATTTTAAAACCACTTGGTTAGGCAACAACAAAATATGTAAGTTTCTTGTTGGTGGTTTTAATGAATCTATTTTTCATGTCATATGTATAGTTATTAATACATAACTAATAAATTTATTTCTACAGATATGTGGGCAAAAGCATACAAAAATTTTCCACATTCCAATCAAGATATAAAACAGAGTGGTTTGGGAAAGGAAAGGTACCTATGTGAGAAGAACAATGCATGCCATAGATGATTTGATTGGTTAATCTATGTGTTGGGAAAGGAAAGGTACCTATGTGAGAAGAACAATGCATGCCATTCCTTGATATACCATAGGTATATCAAGGAAAGGTACCTATGTGAGAAGAACAATGCATGTCATAGACGATTTGATTGGTTAATCTATGTGTTGTTGAAAAATGTTGTATTATATTACAATCATATGCAACGTTTAAAAGAAGTCGATTTTGTACGACCCAGGAAAATTGAGTAACAATTGAATTCATCCAAGTGTAGAACTAATCAAATCCAAAATGAAGATTTTGTGCCTGGTGACAAGAATACCAATGATTATTGGGTTCATATCCAAAGTAAGGATCCTCGTGACATTTGGTACAATGTCATTTATAAGGGTTCTAATCTACACTTCTATAATTGCAATTGGGCCCTAAATGGAAATATATGTAAGCATGTATTGAAAGTTGAGATGTTGGTGAGTAACACTATTTTGGGTGAAAATGTACTACCTAGTGTCACTAATCCTACTACAGAAAGGCCTAATAGTTTATTTTATTTGAATGAAACACCTATATTGGGCCCAAAATCCAAACAGAACTTCCACCATGCTTCGATTCCCCTCCCAATCTGAATTATCATAATGAAACAAGAATTGATGATTTAGAGAATTTCTTGTATAATGTTGACTCAACCAATGTACGACAAGGTAATGCATTCTCCGAAGATGATGAGATGAAACGTGTTAACTCGTCAACTCATGAGAAATTGAGATCCATAACACCTACAAATTTGGAACAGGCATATGAATTGAAAAACTTGGTAGACAAAGCGTGTGAAGAATACAACAAAATGTTTTTCAATACTATAACTCCATCCAAGATCACTACCAAGAGAAAGCATAGTTTATGAGCCCAACAAATAAGAAAAGGCGATGTAGTCACAAGTCAAAATCAGGGAAAGATAAACTACAATTTGAAAGGGTTGGACGAGTTCATGCAAAAAAAAAAAAACATGGATGAACAATTGGAGTTATCTTATAAAAAAAAAAATGTGGAACACATGCCTGAGTTAGTGCAACATTTTATTATAGACAAAATTGGTAAGGAAATTTGATATGCATTGTTTTACGTGATATGTGATATATTGTAATTTTCAATACATTTGCATAACTGTCTGAACTTTTTTATTGTTACAGTTGAGGGACTGACACCTCATAGCATTCCAACTTGTCAAATTAGATTATTTGATGAAAAAATTACTGAAAAAAGATCTACCATTGGAAAAACTGCTCCAACCATTAGCATCCCAATTTTTTCCCCGAGGGTGCTTCCCCATATTGTACAACCAATGGAGATGTATCGTCGCCCACGCCCACCACCTATTTCCTTAATAAATTCTTATATGCGTATAAAAATCTCTCCAAATCCTTCCCAATGCTCACCCCTACCCTTTAGTCATCCACAATTCTCATTATTTCAATAATCCACCCCTAACATTCCAATTTCCCCCCCTCGTTTGATTCCCTGCCCTATGGTGATTCCCACTATCGTACAACCAGTGGGGGTGTATCAACGCCCACACCCACTACCTTTTTCCAATTTCAATTCTAGCATGCCTTTATCCATCACCCCTGAACCATGCCTAGACACATCACCAAGTGCTCCACCATCTACCCAGGAAGGGTAGTATTCTCCATTGCCTTGGATATTTATAGTGAGAATGAGTAGTTGATCAAAATTTCATCATGAATTAATGAAATTTATTCTATGCATTTAATTTTTTACAGCTAATTGATTAATGTAATTTTTGCAGAATTATCAATTTTGAAATGCACTTGGGAGTGCCAAGAGGAGAGAGGGTGACTTATAGATCCATATTATATATCAATCATGATGCCATTTTTCCATTATGTCATTTATGGGCATGAAATTCTATTATCTATGTTGGGAATGAAGTTCTATTTTGCAAAAAAGAAAAATGTATAGCTGGACCAATTTTCAATACAAATACATGAGTAGACTTGCGTTTATGACAACATATTCATTACCTTTTAAATTCGTGATGTGGATTTGATGTTCTATTTTATCAATGTGATATTACTTTTGATGAATTTAGTTAGAATGGATTTATCTTTTCTATTTACAAATTATGAGGTTTGCATGTTAAGTTACTTTTATATTTATATCTTTCTCATCGTTGAATGCATGCAAGAACATATCATTACCATGGAACTTTGCTTATTTATAATAATAGATGTATCATGTACATTTAGAGAACATGGAAAAATTTAGGTGCTAATATTAGCAAGTGGGCTAATTTTCCATGTTTTTTCAAAAAAAAGATTCACTAATTTCCATATTTTCTAAATAATGATTCACCCAAAATTTATGAATTATTTTTTTTTACACTAAAAATAGTCAACATTTTATAGATACAACATAAAATCATTAGAAATTTCAATACTTTTACAAATATATCGCCTATCATTTTATAGTTTGCATATTAGGAACTAGGAATATTCGTCAAGGGTCTAAACTTTAAGATAAATTTTTATTTTCAAAATTTTCCCTGGAACAAAGCATATATTAGGTACATGATATTGATGTAAATGTATCATGTACATGAAATTGTTGGGAGTGCCAAGAGGGGTGAGGGTGACTTATAGACCCATATTGTAGATAAATCATGATGCCATTTTTTCATTATGTCATTTATGGGCATGAGATTTCATTATTTATGTTGGGAATGAAGTACCATTTTGAAAAAAATAAAAACGTATAGTTGGACCAATTTTGAATACAAATACATGAATTTAGATTTGTATTTATGACAACATCTACGTAAATGATCCTAAACAGAAAAAAAATCAAGTCAACAAAGAAATCGGATTTTGAGGGTGAGAATGCAGCTTTTGTTTTCCAAGCTAGGAAACCTCTAACCAGACAAGAAAAGAAACTCCAAGGAAGCAGTAAAGACACCCAAGTAACTATTGAAGTAGCTAAGGCCCCTGAAAGGTGATTGATCTCTCATCTCCTATAGTAGAGCATGCAGTCAACAAGGTAGAGAAGGGAAAAGAATAGATGTCAGAGTGTCTGTTGTTGGAAGAAAGGTTGAAACTAGCAAATCAAGAAATGGAAATGTTGAGAAAGAGGGAAAGACAACACAACATTGAAAATACAGAATTCAAGAGGTTGAAAGCTATTTGGGAAGGTCAAACAGTTGCTAGGTCAGAGATCCCAAGCAGTGCCCAACAGTTCTACACATGGATAGTTCCAGCTATTAAAGAGGCAAGGTTTGTTAGAGTGATCAACACTCATTTGAGAGCAAGAAACAGGAAGCTCAGAAGCCAAGTGAAATATTTGGAGCTACAATTGAAACAGTCTCAAGATGAACTAAAAAGCAGAGGTACAAAATGACAAATTCAAAACAAAGTCTAAATGGAAAAGAAGGATCAAATTTTGTAAAGATTATGTTTCTAGTTCATATCGCTGATGGTTTTGATAAAATATTGATGTTTTTAAGTCTGGGCACCTTCTTATTGTAAATTTTGAATAAATTTTGATAAAAACTGCTTGCACAGCAGTTTTGTAGTGCTAGTAGTGCAAAAAGGGTGAAAAGTGCTACGAAACTGTTGTAGCAGTCTTTTCACCCTTTTCCTTATCAATTTTGAGGGGAAGTTTTGAGAAATTTTCCCTGAAATATCTAGAAGAAGCACGCCAAGTGCAGACGAAAGCCACCTTGAAAGGAAAATATCAAAATATTAAAAGAAATGGGCTAAAACATTGTGCTATGAAAAGCGCTACGAAATTGTGCTGCTTTCGTAGCGCAAGTCTGTTTTCAATCTTTTTGGATAATTCGAAGTCAATGTTGCGCAACTGGCACAAGGAATTGATTGAAGACATATTATTTTAGTTATTGACAAAAAATTGCATCTAAATCATGGTTCATAAATGGTCAGAATGTTCAAGGAGTCAAAGGAATCAAAGGCCTAAAAAACAGGGAGATAGTTTCCTAGGTTTTAGGAGAAAAACGTCATCAGCTTTATGGTTACAACAGGTTGGAGCTTCTCTTCAGAATTTGACTTCATGAAAATAAAAGTGTCATTTGATGTAATTAAATTTAGATAAGATTGTTAGGAGTAAAGTTAAAGAGTTTTAGTCCTATTTGAAATAGGACTACTCATTAGGTTTGCAGCTGTCATTTTGTAATAAAGACCATGTTTATGGTTAGAAAAGGTGTCAAATAGTAGGATTTTGAAGTATCTAGTGGAGGATAAGGTTATCATATGTTGTAAATAATCTATAAAGAGGAAGAATTCAAAATGCTAAGGGTTGGAAATTTTTAGCAAAAAACACTGTGTTTACTGTAAGTGACTATTTTCAGTTTTAATACAGAGAAGTTTACTTAGCCAACTTGAGATTCATATAGAGTTTTAGTGTGTGTTTGTTCTATTGCATCCTTTTACTATCTATTGCAGTGGTATTTGCTTATGTTTACTTAGAATTCATCCTTGATGCTTTGACTTCCTATGTAGGCAAATTGACTGTGTTTCTACTATTTCTGTATATGCACAAGTTTTGTAAATGTGCATATCTTTCGTATATGCACTTCTTTCATATATGTTCATATATTCAGTATATGCGCATATACGGAAGATATGTGCATATACAAAAGATACAAATATACATAAGTTGCACATGTATGAAAGTTGTGCATATATAGAGACTTGTGTATGCATATTACGGAAGTTATGCACAACTTACGTATATGCGTAAATATTTTGTGTATGTGCATATATTCCATATATTCACATTTCTTCCGTATATGCGCAACTTTCGTATATGCACATAATTTTCCGTATATACACATATCTTCTGTATATGTGCAACATCCGTATATGCACATATCTTCTATGCCTATAATAAAGAATTACATATACAGAAGAAGCACATAGAAGAAATACATGCACATATACAAAAGTTATGCAAATATGGAAGACATGTGCATATATGCATAGCTTATGTATATGCGCATATATTTTGTATATGCACAACTTCCATATATGCATATATCTTTTGTATATGTGCAAGTTTTGTAAATGTGCATATCTTTCGTATATGCGCAACTTTTATATATGTGCATATATTCAATATATGAGCATATACAGAATACATGTGCATATACAAAAGATACACATATACATAAGTTGCACATATACGGAAGTTGTGCATATACGGAAGTTGCACATATACAGAGACTTCTGTATGCATATTACAGAAGTTATGCACAACTTCCGTATATGCACATATCTTCAGTATATGCGCATATGAGTATGTGCGTATCCAAAATATATTTGCATATTATGGAAGATATGCACACATAAGGAAGATATGTGGATATATAGAAGTTGTACGTGTACGAAAGATGTGCAAGTACGGAAGTTGCACAAATTATATATATATTTGCATATTTTTTATCACATATCTTCCATATATACAAAGCTTATGTATATGCGCATATATTCTGTGTATGCACAACTTCTTTATATGCGCATATCTTTCGTATATACATATATTTTTTTTATATGCGCAAGTTTTGTAAATGTGCATATCTTTCGTATATGCACTTCTTCCATATATGTGCATATATTCAGTATATGCGCATATACAGAAGATATGTGCATATACACAAGATAAACATATACATAAGTTGCACATGTACGGAAGTTGTGCATATACAGAAGTTGCGCATATATAGAGACTTGTGTATGCATATTATGGAAGTTATGCACAACTTCTGTATATGCGTAAATATTTCGTATATGTGCATATCTTCCGTATATTCACATTTCTTCCGTATATGCGCATATCTTCTGTATATGTGCAACATCCGTATATGCGCATATCTTCTGTGCCTATAATAAAGAATTACATATACAGAAGAAGCACATAAACGGAAGACATGCACATATACGAAATTTGTGCAAATATGGAAGACATGTGCATATATGCATAGATTATGTATATGTGAATATATTCTATATATGCACAACTTCCGTATATGTGCAACTTCAATATATACATATATCTTTTGTATATGCGCAAGTTTTGTAAATGTGCATATCTTTCGTATATGCGCAACTTCCGTATATGTGCATATATTCAGTATATGCGCATATACGGAAGATATGTGCATATACAGAAGATGCACATATACATAAGTTTCACATATATGAAAGTTGTGCATATACGGAAGTTGCACATATATAGAGACTTGTGTATGCATATTACAGAAGTTATGCACAACTTCTGTATATGCGCATATCTTCTGTATATGCACAACTTCAGTATATGTGCAACATCCGTATATGCGCATATGAGTATGTGCGTATACAAAAGATATTTTCATATTATGGAAGTTATGTGCACATAAGGAAGATATGCGAATATATAGAAGTTGTACATGTACGAAAGATGTGCAAGTACAAAAGTTGCACAAATTCTATATATTTGCATATCTTGTATCACATATCTTCCATATATTCATAGCTTATGTATATGCGCATATATTTTGTATATGCACAACTTCCTTATATGCACATATCTTCGGTATATGCGCAACTTCCGTATATACATATATCTTCTGTATATGTGCAAGTTTTGTAAATGTGTATATCTTTCGTATATGAACTTCTTCCATATATGTGCATATATTCAGTATATGCGCATATACGGAATATATGTGCATATACACAAGATACACATATACATAAGTTTCACATGTATAGAAGTTGTGCATATATAGAGACTTATGTATGCATATTACAGAAGTTATGAACAACTTTCGTATATGCGTAAATATTTCGTATATGTGCATATCTTCCTTATATGTGCATAATTTTCCGTATATGCACATATATTCCGTATATGTGCAACATCCGTATATGCACATATCTTCTGTGCCTATAATAAAGAATTACATATACAGAAGAAGCACATAGATGGAAGACATGCACATATACAAAAGTTATGCAAATATGAAAGACATGCGCATATATGCATAGCTTATGTATATGCGCATATATTCTATATATGCGCAACTTCCGTATATACATATATCTTTTGTATATGAACAAATTTTGTAAATCTGCATATCTTTCGTATATGCGCAACTTTCGTATATGTGCATATATTTAGTATATGCGCATATACGGAAGATATGTGCATATACAAAAGATACACATATACATAAGTTGCACATATATTGAAGTTTTGCATATACGGAAGTTGCACATATATAGAGACTTGTGTATGCATATTACAGAAGTTATGCACAACTTCCGTATATGCGCATATCTTCTATATATGCGCAACTTTTGTATATGTGGAAATATTCAGTATATGCGCAACATCTGTATATGCGCATATGAGTATGTGCGTATACAAAAGATATTTGCATATTATGGAAGATATGCGCACATAAGGAAGATATGCGGTTATATAGAAGTTGTACATGTACGAAAGATGTGCAAGTACAGAAGTTACACAAATTCTATATATTTGCATATTTTGTATCACATATCTTCCATATATGCATAGCTTATGTATATGTGCATATATTCTGTATATGCACAACTTCCCTATATGTGCATATCTTTCGTATATGCGCAACCTCTATATATACATATATCTTCTGTATATGCGCAATTTTTGTAAATGTGCATATATTTCGTATATGCACTTCTTTTATATATGTGCATATATTCAGTATATGTGTATATACAAAAGATACACATATACATAAGTTGCACTTGTACCGAATTTGTGCATATACTGAAGTTGCGCATATATAAAGACTTGTGTATGCATATTATGAAAGTTAGGCACAACATCCATACATGCGTAAATATTTCGTATATGTGCATATATTCCGTATATGTGCAACTTTCGTGTATGCGCATAATTTTCCGTATATGTGCATATCTTCTGTATATGTGCAACATCTGTATATGCGCATATCTTTTGTGCCTATAATAAAGAATTACATATACATAAGAAGCACATAGATAGAAGACATGCACATATACGAAAGTTATGCAAATATGGAAGACATGTGCATATATGCATAGCTTATGTATATGTGGATATATGTTGTATATGCACAACTTTCGTATATGTGAAACTTTTGTATATACATATATATTTTGTATATGCGCAAGTTTTGTAAATGTGCATATCTTTTGTATATGCGCAAGTTTTGTAAATGTGCATATCTTTCGTATATGCGCAACTTCCGTATATGCACATATCTTTCGTATATATGTGAAACTTTTGTATATACATATAAATTTTGTATATGCGCAAGTTTTGTAAATGTGCATATCTTTCGTATATGCGCAACTTTCGTATATGTGCATATATTCAATATATGCACATATACGGAAGATATGTGCATATACAGAAGATACACATATACATAAGTTGCACATATACGCTAGTTGTTCATATACAGAAGTTGCACATATATAGAGACTTGTGTATGCATATTACAAAAGTTATGCACAACTTCTGTATATGCACATATCTTTTATATATGCGCAACTTCCATACATGCGCAAATATTCAGTATATGCGCAACATCCGTATATGCATATATGATTATGTGCGTATACAAAAGATATACACATATTATGGAAAATATGTGCACATAAGGAAGATATGCAGATATATAGAAGTTGTACATGTACGAAAGATGTGCAAGTACGGAAGTTGCACAAATTATATATTTTTACATATTTTGTATCACGTATCTTCCTTATATGCATAGCTTATGTATATGTGCATATATTCTGTATATGCACAACTTTCTTATATGCGCATATCTTTCGTATATGCGCAACTTCCGTATATACATATATCCTCTGTATATGCACAAGTTTTGTAAATGTGCATATCTTTCGTATATGCACTTCTTCCATATATGTGCATATATTCAGTATATGTGCATATACGGAAGATATGTGCATATACAAAAAATACACATATACATAAGTTACACATGTACGGAAGTTGTGCATATACAGAAGTTGTGCATATATAGAGACTTGTGTATGCATATTACGAAAGTTATGCATAACTTACATATATGCGCAACTTCCGTATATGCGTAAATATTTCGTATGTGTGCATATCTTCCATATATTCACATATATTCCATATATGCGCAACTTCCGTATATGCGCATAATTTTCCGTATATGCGCAACATCTGTATATGGGTATATCTTTTGTGCCTATAATAAAGAATTACATATACAGAAGAAGCACATAGACGGAAGACATGCACATATACGAATGTTATGCAAATATGGAAGACATGTGCATTTATAGAGGTTGGAGTTCCGTGCAACGTCAGTATAAGCGCATATCTTTTGTATATGTACAACTTCCATAAATGCACATATAGTCTGTATATGTACAAATTCTATAAATACACATATATTCTGTATATGCACAACTTCTTTATATGTGTATACACTGAAGATGCGCACATATACAAAAACTATAAATATACAGATGTTAGAGTTGTACATGGGTATGTGCATATATAAAAGTTGCGAATATACAGAAGATATGCGAATTTACAGAAGATATGTGTATTTACAAAAGATATGCGCAGATATGAAAGATATGCTCATATACAGGATATGTACATGTACGAAAGATGTGCAAGTACGGAAAATATGCGCACATAGAGAAGATATGCCTATATACAGGATCATTCGAGTAAACAGGATATGTTGAAGGAAGACAAATATTGGATGGAATCATCCCAACACATGAATTCATCCACTCTCTGAAAATATAGAAAAAGCTAGGTATGCTTCTCAAAATCGATCTCTCCAAAGAATTTGATAAACTCAGTTGGACTTATATCTGTCAAGTGCTCCTAGCCTTTAGCTTCAGTCCCACCTAGATCAGATGGATCATGAGTATGCTCGCCTCCCACTTTTTCTCCATTCTGATCAACGGTTTACCCTCTCCCACCTTCTCTCCCTCGAGAGGTATCTCCCGGAGGAGCAGCTCCACCTCTCTAGCTCCGGTAGCAGAAAGCGCCTCCACAAATCCACTCTTTCATGCTACTCCTCCCCTATGCCAAGGAAATTCATCAGCTTCCCGGTCAAGCAACTGGCGGAAGACTCAGATAGTGGTGGGAGAAGCCCAACGAAGAACTCATAGCAAAAAAATACAAAAGTGGATCATGTGGCACACTCAGTTTTGGCAAAGCCAATCGATTCGGTCTCCACCTCAAATCTGGAGATAGCCCCCTAGCTCTCAAATAAGGACATTGAGAACATGTCCGACTATGGCTGCTAAATAATTGAGGAGAATCCTCATAAGGAGCACCATGACATCCAGAACCGGTAGTTGTAGCTCGTTAGAGCTCCTCCTCTTCAGTTTACACATGTTCCTTCTTAGTTTTTATGTCTATTTTTATCTATGTCTGCATACTTTGTCACTTATGCTTATGCTAATGGTTGGTCTCCTAGAAGGGCAGCCCATCTTTTGAATCTCTGAACTCATTAAGGGTTGGTTTCCCCATGAAGGGAAACCCATTTTTTGACTGTTTGTTCTGTCTTCAACCAACAGGGGTTGGCTAGTCCAGCAACCGCTGTCATGAAGTTTGATTGTAATTTTTGTACGCTATAATAGAAATTAGCATTACTTAAAAGAAAAAAAAACAAATAATACTTTGTTGAATTTTCACTTTTGATAGAAATATGTGATTTTATTGTGGTTTCAGTTTAAAAGTAACAAAAAAATTGATTTAAATCTAATGAACAATGTTTATAGCAAAGTGAATATTTCAAGGACATATTTATAAGATTTCAATTGACAAGGTGTGAAGAGAACAAGTTAATTCATCTATATATATTTTGATCAGGGTGTCTCCTTATGTACATATATGTATGTATATGATAAGTATATGTACATGAACTCATAACAAAAAATAGATGGATAAATAAAAAAAAAATGATAAAGTAGAATTTAAGGTTAAGTTTAAACTTTATAAACTCTTTTTAATCAAATTATTATGTGGATAAAATCCCTTATCTCACAAACAACCATAAATTTAAAATTAAACTATTATATTTATTATTAAAATAATTTTAAATTTAACCAAAAAAATTGATTTCAATTTAAATAGTATTTATGAATTCATGACATGATATAATTTGTAATAATATTCCATCTTAATCTTTTAAAAAAAAAACAATTTAAATTTCATTTTTATAAAATATGATTTATTAAAATATTTTTATAATATATTTAAGTTATATCTTATAAAAAATTAAGTTATAACTTAATTACAATTATAAATTTATAAAGTGAATCTTCTTAATTTGATTGAATAATATATGGTCTTTTTTAATGATAATGGGGCATATGTTTATGTATAAACCAGACTAGGATGACCATATAAATTAAATTGTTAGTAAGTGTTGATAGACATCAAACGCCTCAAAATACATTTCACATGCTAAAATTGAAAAGAAAAAACATAAAAATTTACTTATTATTATTATTATTATTATTAAAAGAATTACTATATAGATAATGTATTTAAAAGAACATGTAACAAAAATTTTAACCATGTAGATTTAACATCACTTTACTATGGAGAATCTTAATTTATAAATGGATTTTGTTACATTATTATGAAGCAATACCATGCTATGGTCATTTTTAAAAATTATTAATTTAATTAAAAGAACTAAAATATATAACTAGTTTCAAGATAAATCTCAACTTTTAATTTATGAATATTCTAACATATTTATGGAGGTTAAATATTTACCATCTACTTTATAATTAGTGATATTTAAATTAAAATTTTGAAAATTATATTACAAAATAAACATGTCTATTAAAATAATAATGTACATCAATTTATTGTAATAAACATAAATAATGTTAGTGACTTAAAAAAAACATTCCAACAATAATGTATGCAACCAAATGTAGCCAATGGACTTATCATATTGATGCCTTTCCCATAGGGTAAAGAAGAAAACTTAGTAGGGGTAGTGGTTAAGGAATAAATTTATAAGAGCTTTTTTTCTGTTTTTTTTTTAATGGAGTATCAAAAGGGGATCTTGTTGTATGTGAAGGATGTGGAATTATATTCTTTGCAAATAATCATTCTAATAAATTTAAGTTAGGATTGGGGAGACATGAACTAACTATGAAGAATTCATTACACACTAATATTGTTTCCCCTAAAGGAAAAATGAATTAATGGGTTACACTTGTTTGGTGGATCTCAAGTTGTTATAAAATGGGTAAAAAAAGAACAAATGTGTCTCAAAGTATTTCTAAATTATGTCTTGGAAGAGTCCAAAGGTTTGAGACTGTTTTTCAACCATATTTCTCTTCAACATGTGTGTAGAAAGATAAATATGGAACTTTATGGTTTACCCAAAATTAGAATATTATGCAACATGTTACTTGGAGGACAACAAAAAAAAATAAGGATGAGCAGGGTTTATAATATTATCACCCTCCTTTTCATGACATAGATGATAACAAATATAGGAATGAAAGATATTTCTAAATTTATTTATTTTATGTATGTAAAGGAATGATCCAACATGGGATCGATTCCAATGACTACCACTACTTATGTTTACAATAACACATGAATCAAAGGGATTTGAACCTCAAAACTCCTCACATATAAGATTTCATTTTCACTAGCTTCCCGAATTAGGTTTCCCATGGGGATGGAAAACATTTCTAAATATTTTCACCTTCTTTTCCACGAAATAATGGTGGGAACACAAAAAGCTATTATTTAAGGTTCTTCTTATCTCTCATCAAATCTTATTCTTTAACAATTTTAATCATATTATTTTTTATATCTAAATATTAAAGTGATATCTCCATTATGGAAAATATATCATTTTCTAAATAAATAAGTGGGATTTATTTGAATGTAGTATATTCTATAAAACTAAAAAATAAATATAATTTTACTAGTTAAAAAGTTTTGAAAGATTTAAAATAAAAAAATATAACCAAAACTGATTATTTAGTATATTTAAGGAAATTGTTACACATTATCAGTGTCATATTACTATCTAGATATTTTTTAAATGCAATTGTTAGAATGTGTAATTACTACTTGTCCAGTTGTGACTCTCTATGAATAGAGTCTGTTCCTATTTCCTAGGTTAGCTAAAACTAATTTCCTTATTTGGTGTGAGGTTGAGATATTCCCTCAACCAACTTATTGTACGTCCAAGATAGATTTCCTATCTTGAGACTAATTCATGTATAAATGCGTGTAATCTATTTTATTAATATATAGTTTGCAGATTTAGATTTTAATTTGGTATCGGACCAAAAAAACCGTTTCAAAAAACCGCACCAAACTGGAATGCAGTCTTTTTATATGCAGCAAATGGCACACAAAAAGAAAAAAATGCAGCACCCAAAAAAAAATTGAATACCTCCTAGCGCTGGTACGAACAGAAATCCGGCACCCAAAAAAAAACTCAATCAGCACCAGCACCCTGCTGTCAAAGCTCCACGCAGCTTGTTTGTTTTGATGACAGGCACCCGCAGCTTAAAAAAAAACACAACTCAACACTTGAACACACAACTCAGCACTCAATTCCACGCTTACCGCACCAATTTAATAAGGCAGGAAATTCTTCTCTATGATTAATTCAACTCAGTCCAAAATCAGATGCAGCAATTGCAAGACCAAGCAATTTCAATCCAGCAAATTTCAAACTCCATGCGCTGACCGGAAAATTCTGTAAGCTGTCAACGGGATTGTCAAAGCAATTTCGATCCGGCAGAAACAATTTCAATCAGCGCACGATTAAATGAACTTGAACAGGAACATAGAGCACTTGAACAGCAATGTGAGATCGACTTCACTGATCTGCGTGTTTTTACAGCATCAAACGCACGTCCTCTCCGGCGTAATCACCAATGCTGCTCAACTTAACAGCAAACACCCCGCTTGATCTATCCGGCGTCGGGTGCACTCAGTTTCACACTGCGCACACTCTAATGGCAGATTCATTCACTGCCCGCGAAGAGGAGAGAGGCGCAGACAAAACAGCTCCGATACCAACTCAAAAAAATACACAGCCAGAAACGTGAGACAAAGCTCACACAATTCAATGAATTCAATTGCTCAATTACATCACACTTATATAGGAAACTGCACTCACCTAATCTTCCTGAAGACGAGGAAACAAACCTGAATATGTGCAACCAATTCCTAATTAAGCACTCTCGTTCAACCACTCAAAACTAATTCTATTTCTGCATTATTCTCACAGAAATTTTAGTTATTCTCTATCTAATAATATAAATAATAAAATTATAACACATTCTATAAATAGGTATTTTAATGTCCATATATAGTTTTATTATAATAAATTTTCATATTAATTGAAAAACTTTATCATAAGTTAATTTATATTTTAATATAATAAAATATATTTTTATATTATTTAAAAATTATTATGAATAATGTATGTGTAAGAATTATTTATATTGAAAATAAAAAAATTAATGATAATTTTAATAAAAAATGAGTTGTCATTTTGATAAATTATAAATTTTGAAAATAAAAAAAATTAATGATAATTTTATGATGCAGGAGCATCGAGACTTAGCTAGCAATGTGAATGGATTTCCACATGTTATGGCTAACCTGAGGAAAATTTCATTTCTTACATAGTCAAAACCAAGTTTACCGAGAGGGTTGGATCTCTCGAATCTTCATTTATTTAAATATTGTAATGATCCATACAGTTGTGTTACGGTTAGAATAGAAGATGAGTGTGTGAATAAGTGTGCATCGAAACTTTAGAATAGGGATTTAAGATGATAAGAGTAGAGATTGGGTTGTTATATTGTTAGATTGATCCATAAAAGAGGGAAAACTAATGTAATTATGGAAATAGATAGCAAGAGAGTGAAAAAATATATATATTGGGTTTTAAAAGAGTAAAACAGAGGTCAAAAACTGATGTAATCAAACCAGAGAGAGCGAGACCCTGTGATTTCAAGTTTAATAGAAATTGATTGAGTTATTGTGAAAACTGTGTTTCCGAGTGTTACATTTCATCGAGAATCATTGAAAATCCGTTTTATATATGCTGGCACTGTGTTTCCATTTCCTACATTTGTAATTGCATTAGACAGTGAGAGTTTGTAATTGTGTTAATCGTGAATATCTTACGGGTACATTACAGGGAGCCCGCCTTCAATTTTTTTATGATTGATTCATCAAAAGTGCCAAACTGATCCGGCAGTTAACACGTAGCAAATGGATGAGTGAAGGAAATCACTCTTATCGCACGTCTTCAAAAACGTTAAAGGTTGGGCTGATTTATTTGCGATAGCTGTTAGATTGGACGAATAAAGAAAGGTGTATGCAATGACCGTTAGATGAAGAATGGTTTGTTTCTTCGGTGGTGATTAGATGAAGGACGAGGTTTAGAACGGTCAAAGAGTTTACTTTTTTTTATTATTCATATTAATGGTTCCACTTTTATGAATCAAGCACACACACTATATTGTTTTGAAATCTTATGTTTATATATTCTGATTGGAAAATTAAAAGTATATAACGAATTGCTCCCATGGTGTGAGCGGATTGATTGAGAACTTTATATATTTTGAATATTTTGAATATTGTTGAGGTCTCAGGCATCATTTTAATAAAAAAATCCCTTGTCATTTTGATAAATTATAAATATTAAGATTTAAATATTACGAGTGTTTATGATTTAAAGTATATTTTAGAAAAAAATGTTTATCATTACGTTAAAGCAAAAATATTAAATAAAATAATTTTGTTGTTATGATTTGTTATTTTTTTTTTCAAGAATAGATACTAATTATATTTTTTTTAGTTAATTGTATTTCTGTTCCCAAGGAATTTCACTCTTTAATTTAACTAATCAATAATTTTAAAATGAATAGTTGAATTGAAAATTAATTTACAAAATATGAATCACTTTAGAATTTACTCAATGACTCAAGACTCTATAAAATAGAAGTAGGAATATGAGTGTTTGAAATGAGTGTTAAAACATTCTTTAGTGCCCTTAGGTTTTTCTTAGCTCCAAAATATTTTTTAAATTACAAAGCACCAAAGGGACATGTCGCTCAGTAATTTAACTAATCAATAGTTTTGAAATGTATAGTTGAATCGGAAACTAATTACATAAATGAACTAATTTCAAAATAACTCAATAACACAACATTGTATAAACTAAAAGTAGGAATATGAGTGTTTTGAAAGAGTGTTAAACATTTTTTAGTGCCCTAAATTTTTTCTTAACTACAAAAGGTTTTTTAATTGTAAAGCACAAAAGGCATATGCCTTTCAATGTTAGTGGTAGAAATTTTATAATTATTGGTATTGGCAGAATGTAAAAGTGAATCTAGTTTTTTTTTTTAGTTTTTGGTTTCTCTAAAGAAATTTGAGAAATTATTCTTATTAGAATAACTAAAGTTTAAAATACAAAACTTCTCACTATCTAAGTGTATCCCTTGACTACTTCTAACTATATTGTGAGAGTAGTGCATGTTAGACATCATCAAGCTACTAACAAGCATGTAATCAAAGAAAGATTAATCATGTACATTTAAGTCATGAACTTAAGAAAAATTCCAAAGAATATATCATAGGTATAGTTGATATGCAACTATTTTAAGTGTATCATTCATATAAGACAAATTGCACATAGAATTTCAAATGTGAAAAACACCTCTAATACACCATTCTATATTGAGAGAAACTTTAGCCTATCATTCAAAAATATAATATTCATTACAAAAGGAGAAACTTATTTCTACACAAAACACTAATTAATGCCCTAAACATGTTCAAGTTACCTAGACATGGTGAGTTGCTTTAGTTCTCAAAGTGGTAAGCCTAGTGGGTTTAGTAAGAGAAATACTAGTTGAGCATATATGCTCTATGTATTGTTTTCGAGACTTGAACCCACGTGCTTTCAAGTATTTTGGTGTAATTTTCGTTATTTTCACCATCGCAAGATCATTTTCCCTTTTTTATTTCTACAAAAGTTAAAACATAATAAATAATATGCAAATTGATATCAATATAATAAAAAAATGGGTTAAAACAAATGAAAAATAGTATGGAAATAATGAATAGAAGGGCACCATGCAAAATGGAAGAAGACACAATTCATTGAAAAACTATTCAATTATAATGTATGATAAATTATATGTCAATGTATTATGAGCTATGGTATAGGGTATACAACTTACATCTCAAATTCCCTTGAAGACGAGGTGAACATCGCAATGGTTGTGAACAATGTGGCTTTGGACGCATCATGTGCGTGCTATCTATTATATGTGGATGGCTTTGAGGAGATGCATATTCTTTATTCTAGACACAAGATCGTGTGTGTGTGTATATATATATATATATATATATATATATATATATATATATATATATATATATATGAATCTCAAACTAAATTAAATGTAAAAGCTAATTAACAATTGTAAAGAATTAGTTAAATATATACTTGATCCATCTCACTTACTTTCTTTTCAAGACCATGATCATGTTTTTGGGTTTCAAATGTTTGTAATGGTTCCAAAAACAATACCTGCATCCATTTTCTTTATTATCATCATAGTAAAATATAATAATAAATAAGAAAAGAAATCTGAATAATAAAATATATGTTTTCTTACTTGTCATCCTAGTAAAATATAGTAATATGTATGTTAATGTTGATGTGAAATAGTTTATATGGAAACAAAACTCACTTCCTCCAAAACTTGTTGAAATTTAGGTGAACGTCTCAATGGTTCACAGCTTGATGCATGTGGGGGTTCAAAGCTTGATGCATGTTGGGTTTCTGAGTTACTCGATCGAAAATTAGTGAGCAAATAATATGAAGATCTCTCCATGGAATTATGTTCATTAGGCTAATAATATCAATAAAAATGGGGAATTAGTATACAATTGATACTAAAAATAAACATGTCATTTAATATGAAAATATATTAAAAATAAATACAATAAAAAATTAGACTTATGTGAGTACTCATTGTTAAATCTATTATATTCATAGTATAAGTTAGGGTTATGTCCATCTACCTCTTCTGCCCTTACATCAATAAAAATTCCTTCTCCTTCTTTTTGTTGCAAAGCCATTTCTATGCGCTTAATGCGTATACGAGGTAGACTTTGGTCCCAACGATCAATTTTCCTTTTGATTTTGAGTTTAGAGGCATCATCAAGATCATCTATTGTAGAAACAAACTACATAAAAACAATTCAATGATTAACATGTAATCATATATTCATATTATTATAATAAGACACACATAACCATGCCAATAAATACTTACAAGAGAAATAATTTCTTCATGAACAAATCTTTTATACGCTTGTTTGTGTGCATGACATAACCTTTCATCTACATCATATTGGATCTTTTCATTCTGCTTTCTAATCTTGCTTGGCGACTTGACCCCATGTCTAGCATTGTGATCTCTTTGTCTCCCTCTTTGATGTGGAGGAATATGAAGGAGATTGTGTATCATTATGTGATGATGATTAAAGCCACTTAATTTGGATCGAGTGAATACAACGGTAAACAAGAAAAAATGTGTTTGGTGCCTTTGACAATGACTTTCCATTCATGTTTATCTTCCTCCATTGTCTCAATTCCCTATACATACATAATTTCCAAATCCACTTGAAAAAACATCTATTAAATTATTGTCATATACTAAATAAAATGCATAGTTTTACACTAGAATTGCCATAATTTGTGTGTTCATCCATATACACAATTACACTTATAATGATGTATTCAAATCAAATTATATATTAAAGTAAACAATATAAATTCCACATTTATGTTAGAATAGAGTTATATTTACTTGGAAATGGAATTATATTTACTTGAAGTCGCTGGTTAGCTTGGAATTTTTATTTACCGACCCTACCACTCAACTCTATATTTACTTGGAAATGGCAGCTTGTATTTTAGATGCTTAAGGCCAAATTGTGGTTTGAAAATTGCTAGAAAATTTGGGTTTTTTATTTTCACTTTGCCACGGCTGAATGGTGATGCTGGAATCAGTAAAACCTAGAACCAAAAATCCTCTCAAATATATATCACCACTTTCTATCCAACATGTATGGGCAAGTGTAGCTGAAGCCAAATGGATAGTTCACTGTTCTTGTACAAATATTTTTCAAAATATACATTTATATTTTTAATTTATAATTACTCGTTGCTCACAAGGAACAAAATTATAATTTATAACATATAATAACCATAATACAAAACATTAAATCTTATAATTTTATATTTACTCAATAAATTTGACTACAACAAAAATTATGAAATTTTTACTTCAATTTTTTTTAATTTAATAAAATTATAAATTACATACAAACCCCATTATCTCAATGGCATATTCTATATCATTATATATATAAAAAGTTGTTGATGTTTTACAAATTTCATTAAAGCCTGCTAACTTTTTTCTAGTTGAATAAAAAAATCAAACAACTTCTACCGTAACCAAAAAATCAAACAAGGTTCTCCAGTAACCATATCACAATTCCTGATTTCTGAAAAAGAAAAAAAAAACAACATTGTTATTGAATTAAAAAAATCAAACAAAGTTATCACATTTCCTGATTTGAGAAAAAAAAAATCAAACAACCTTGTTATAACCAAATATTACTGTAACCAAATCAGGAAACTTCAAATTTACTACAACCAATTTAGAAATCTGCCCCAATTTTACGATAACCAAATATTAAGTATTGACAGCAGCTACATAAGCGGAAAATTCATGATTGTGAGGTAAGCCGCGCAAGTAAATAAATATATTATCCAGTGAAATAAAATTTGCTTGCTTGTAAATTTTCAATGGATGAATGAAAAAATGTCGTGAGTGAAAAAAATATTCTTAAATGTTTTTAAATTGCTTGATTAAAATATTGAAAAATGTTGTGAATGAAAAAATGTTGGTAAATGTTTTTAAATTGCTTGCTTAAAATATTGAAAAATGTCGTGAATGAAAAAATGTTCCGTGAATAAAAATTGCTTGCTTAAAACAGTTTTGAATAGAAAGCAAGTATTTTAAATACAAGAAGAAAATTTAGGGGTTCATGATTGTGAACTAAGTGACCCAAGTAATGCTTGTAAATTTTCAATGGATGAATGAAAAAATGCAGTGAATGAAAAAATATTTTTAAATGGTTTTAAATTGCTTGCTTAAAATATTGAAAAATTCCGTGAATGAAACAATGTTCATAAATGTTTTTAAATTGCTTGCTTAAAATATTGAAAAATGTCGTGAATGAAAAAATGTTTTGTGAAAAAAAATTGATTGCTTAAAACATTTTTGAATAGAAAGAAAATATTTCAAATGCAATAAGAAAATTTGGGTACCAAACCTTACCGGTTATTAACCTCAAAAATCTGGTATAAAACTCTTGCAAACCATAGACGTCTTGCAATTTCTGATCAGCTGAGCTCATAAACTGCAATTGCTCAATTTTAAAGAGTAAACCAAAAGAATCTATTCACCATTCAGCGCCAACAACCGATTTTAATTGAAAGAGAGGATAAAAATCAATCCAGATCAATTAGCCATTAAATGTTACAAGATATGGCGGCTGAGTTATTCACGATTCAATCTCCAGAAATATGAATTGTACGAAAGTTCATTGATTACTAACCCATCTGCGACGTGACATCGCCATTCAATTTTCCGAAGGCAGAGGCTCGGGGTTCAGGATGTGAGAGGCCATGGATGAAGGCACGGCATCCAAAGTTATATATGACATGCGATGGGGGGCCATATAGTAGATGAGATGGGGATTATGGGCATAAGGTATAATAAATACTCTATAGGAGCATTTAATAACGGATAGCTTATGATTTATGGTTTTCCCTGTGATGTGATGTGATATATTATTTGGTTTTTCTTTACATAAGATGGGTTTGCATCGTTGAGGTCAAGCAATGAGCGGAGTCGACATTGTGCAACTTTGCGTTAGTATTTTATTGTTTTCAGTTTCGAGCGACTGTCCACGGTCATATGGGTGGGTGTCAAAATGTGAAAAGATGTTATAATAAGGGTGTCAAAATATGAAAAGAAGTTATAAAATATTATTATATGAACTCTGCATTAAATTTTTTCATTTCCATTTCCAATCTGTAGCAGCAGAATTGGTGGTTGATGTTTGTTGCGAAAAGTTTGCATCAAATGGGCGTAAAAATGTGAAATAAGTTATAAACTAGCAATTGCACCGGGGGTGCAAGGGAATGCCGGATGGAGGAGATGTGAATCATTTTGTGCTTTATGAGGGGTAAAAACTAAATTTTGATTTAACAGAAGAAAATCTAAAGCTAAACAAATAATCATAAATGGTAAGTAGAAATATGATCACCTAAGGTGGAAAGCCTATAGCTATTAATGTCTCGATTCTTTTTATGTTCAAACTATCTATACTGTATACTAAAGAAGAAACCTGACGCCATGTCACAAACTGACCATTCAAATGGCCTGCACATCCTCAAGACTGATGGAATCCTCATATATGAAGAAGGCAATGAGACCTTGATGTCAAATTCCCGTATTTTCTCTGCCTGTCCTTGATGTTATGTCTGGGTGGTCGAATTGACTGTGCTCATTTTGATTTGCAGAAGGCCGAATAGGATGAGAAAACCCTTTATCATACGTTATTTTCCCTTAGAACCTTTAAGTTTGTCTAAGGTGGTAAACCTTGACCGTGTGGTTCATCATCAAGATAAGATGGAGAATTTGATCAAGTAACCTCTTTAAATAGAAAGTATAGCTCCTACTTGCTGTTTGTAAAATAATGACTAGGTTGCCTCAAATAATAAAAATTAATTTATTTTATTTTAAAAAGAGTAAACCAAATGATGAAAGTTTATAATTTGAATTTTAAATATTTATATTTATTTTAATAAAAATAATAATTTTTAATTTAATATTATTAAATTGTGATTTATGTAATTTTATTTTTATTTCATTTTATTTATTTATTTGTTTATTTATTTATTTATTAATCTTTATTTTATTTTATTCCTATTTATTTATTTATTTAATTTTTATTTTTTAATTAAGAATTTTTTTATCAATTTTATTTTTATTTTTAATTTTTTTAATCTAAACATATACTTTTGAAACTTAAATAATTATATGGGCCTTTTATATTACAAATTAACTAACACTAAATATTTTTTTTATCTATCAGAAACGATTTACGATCGACCTTGATCTTTCTGGCAACAATTTACAAGGAATGATACCAGAATGGGGATTTCCTATGTTAAGATCTAATTCGGTTTGGCGTAGTCTGACATTGAATTCGTGAACAATCTCACCTTCAAAACTTGCACAGCTAATCTCCTAATGGTCACTGTGAAACTCAAGCCTGGTGGTAAGGGGTTTGCCTCCTTTTGCCAAAACAGCCACTGCACCTGCCCTATCTTTATGCACCTCGAGCAATCGAATAAAATTACCCCTTGGCTTGTTCTCGCTCAAAGCATTAACCACCCTTGAGTGAAGTTTTTGACGTCCTACGAACTAAGCCACGCACACCTGAACCACTTGAGTCATTATCTATGCTAGCAATCAAAAGAAATAGTAACTACAAGCCTTGGAGCTCCAGAGCACCGCTTCCATGCAAAGTATATATGGTGCAACCAACACAAATGAACCTAACTGCCACTGTCAACCGCCAACACAAAGCTATCATGCTGATAAGGAGAGTGATTGTGATACCGACCAATGGATTGGAGCAGTGGACGGAGGTCCTTCCCATAAACCTCATACACGCTGTCAGCATGCACTAGCCTTGCCACCTGGGAGCTGAAGGGACAGGTGCGATTATCAAAGCCCACCTGTTTACGTTATACGATATATATATAAACTAACTACACGCAATGCAAGTAGTAGTAGCTACAAAACAATTTACATTATATTTATAATAATCGATTGACAGCACGTCGTGGAAGCTTCCAATTTGTGCTCCGATAATGGGTAAGATAATTAATTAGAGATGCGCATATGAAAAAAATGGGAGGTATAACAAATGATCCCAAGAAAAGTATGCATTTGCTCAATTAAATGATGATTCGATTCACACATTACTACAAGAGTCTTGACACTACACTAGTCATAATACCATATAAATTTTTTGTAATTAAACGCTTTTTCTGGCAGCAGATCTATCAAATTTGGTTTCTAACACAGTTGGTGGACTACAGCACACCTCGTAAATGATATATTGTATTTCCCATTAGCAAGGTTCATCTTGGTCAGTGGTTTCAAACCTATACTATACCGCTAACCATAATTTTATTACTTCAGGTCAGACCTTGCTCATGGCAATTTAGAATATTGACACCTAGAATACGGCAGACCGCGTCTGTTAGAGAATAATGTGGCCACGTGTTCTGCTACATGAGAGTTTTTCTCTCTTTCACACTATGTCGCCAGCTAACTCAATTGTCCGCTTATCACCTGCGGTGCTGTAACTGTGCGGTTTTTTGTTTACGCGTTTCTAATTTTCTTTGCTCTCGATTCACCATCTCCTTCTCGCAAAAGAAAAACGGTAATGTTGCTCCTGCTGGGTTCACATGTTGTATTTTACATGAAAGAGCTCTGTTTCCTACAGGACGATGACGTGAAAGCAGAGGGTGAAGAATTTGCGTTTGCGCCCACTTGTATTTCTTGCAGTGAATCTCAACTCTGTAAACACGTAAAGGGTAAGGCCGAGTTTTCGATTGCATTCTACTCCATTTCACGGTATTGTTCACAATTTTCAGTCTTATCTTGTTTAATTCTTAAAATTTGTTCAAATGCATTGTGTTCTAACAGCATACACAGTTCTGTTTCCTGTTCTAATAGGAGTTCTCAGAGGTCAATTGAGACATCTAGCAACAATATTAGGGCTCAAGAAAACCAATTTGAACAACAGTTGAATGAGCCATTTACAGAGAAAAGCGCAATAAAATCATACGAAGCAAGGCTGAAGATGCCCAATTAGAAGTTGAGAATGAGAGGGAAAAGCTCAGGCTTGCAGAGCAACAACAAAAGAGGCTTGAATATGATTTTTTTTGTGAAATAAAAACTGTGGATGAACTGAAGGCTGAGCTGCAAAGGGACAAAACCCATTTGCAGCAGACTATTATGGATGTTCTTAATTCTGCCCACATCTATATGGAAGAATTGCATGAAGAAATGTCTCAATTAAAAGCCCTTATGGGGTCTAACGAAGATAAGCTTGTCAAAGCAACCCATTTGCTGGAGGAAAGAAAGAGAAGATGAACATGATGCAACTTGACTTGGACAATAACGAGATGAAACTCTCTCAAGCTAACTTGTTAATGAAGAATATTTCCGATCTTACAGCAAATTTGACGGGTTCAGAAAGAGAAGGTAAAGGTGGTATGGATGAAGATTCTTTGTTAATCAAAACAAATTATAAGCTATTTGCTGCTAAACGTGCATTTCTAGAAAGGGAATTGGAACTTGAGCATTTTCGAGAAAATTCAGCTGAGGATATGAAGAGATACCAACAAAGAGAGGCTGATGTTGAAGCTTTAAAAGAGCTTCTTAAAGAGAAAGAAAAAGAAATCTTGGATGCCCGTAGAGCTCTGGATGTGAAAGGTGAAGCACTAAAAGTTATTCTCAGCAGATGGGAAGACAGAGAGACGGAAATCATGAAGATGTGTGAAGAGGTGATTGAGGAAGCAAATGGTTTGAATACTTTACATGCAACTGTACAAAATAGAATAGGGAATAAAACTTTGGGGGAATTGGTAGTAGAGAAGCTGGAGCTAGAGGCTGCTAAATTAGATGTTGAAGCGGGAATGCATACACTAAGAAATCTTGTGAGTCTTAGCAATAAGCTTGTAAGAGAGAATAAAGTATCTTTGGAGGTATCCTTTGACAATCATTCTATAGGATTTAATTGTCATAATGAGACTAACATGAGATCTCGTGAACCAGAAGAGAGTTTACAAGAAGGGTTAATGTCAGAGCTTGTTGATCTAAAAGGAAAATTAATTGAGAGGGATGCAGCATTAAAGGAGACAAAGAAAGCGGTTTCACATCTGACTAACATACCAAAGCAGCTGATTGCAGAGGCTTGAATAACAAGAGGTTTTAAAAATACCTATAATAAACTTGTTATGGTATAACTAGGATAAGACTACAAGAAGTTTCCAAGATCGTAGGGGAAACTGTTTTACGAAAAAGTAACTGCAGGATTTATATATTCGATGCGATCTTAAAGAGAAAGAGCTGTGTTTTTTTCTGTAAGTATTATCTCGCATGTTCGGAACACGAACTTTTGGTTTATTTCTAAATGAAAGGAAAATTCTAGTTGTTCTTAAAGAGAAAGGACTATGTTTTTTTCTGTAAGTATTATCTCACATGTTCAGAACAAAAGCTTTTTGTTTACTTCTAACAGAAAAGAAAATTATATTTGTTCCAGCAGATTTCCATCCTTCCCTCCTCCTTTCCTCTTGTATCATTAACTGCACGATTTTATTGCCTTTGAAGTACTTCCAGTATTTGAAAGAGCGTTATAGTTTTAAAAGCTAGGGTTCCAACTGAATCCGCCTCTCGAAGCTCATTCAGAATGCCAAAGACCCGCCAGTGGGAGCTTTCCAGCGACTCTACCCGCGTATTTGCAAGTATTTGAGGAATCCCAACTTCTTGGCTAAGGCATATTTGCTTCCTGTCATTGCGAGTCTTGCTCAGGTTCATCTCCTTTTCTTTGGTTTTTTCATATCCATGCAAGGTCTATCCCAAAATATTAACATGCCAGCATTCTTTGAATTCGGCGATACTGTTGAGAAATCTGCTTTCGCTCACAGAATACTGTTGCACCCAACTGCAGCTCTGCCACTGTGAAGCACCATGCGCGGCATGCTTGACGGATCCACCACCACAATGCTGCCGCAACCGCCTCTTCCCACAACCCGGCTCGCGCCCTCCACGTCCCAATTAACTCGAGCCCCACAATTACAGATCCTATTCAGAACCCTCGGTTGGCCAGCTGGATTAGACGGGAGGCGTAAGCGTATAAAGAGTGAACATTGGTCAAATTTTAATTCGCTGGAGGGACGATAACAAATGCTTCTGATTGGCTGGGGTGAACAGTGTTTGCTCACCCCAAGCCCGCAATATTATAATAAGCACGTGTCCAATTTTGATAGGTTCGAAGGACGAAAGTAAAACTCTCTGATTGGCTGGGGTGAACAGTGTTTGCTCACCCCAAGGCCGCAAAGGAAACGCCTCCGGCTTAAATATTATTAAATGAAACTTTGTAGCAACATAACTAAGAATTGGTGGTTGTTGTTTGCATTGTATCAAGAACGATTTTTTACTTATTTTTTAATTTTTATTTAATTGAACTTGATGGCAGATTTTGAAGTATGTATAAGTAAAAAAATTAAGTTTACCAAGTTTGAATTTGAATTAGAATTTCAATTTCAATTGGAATTAAATACTATATATTTTAAATTTTAATAATTTCTAATAACTCTAGATAATATAATATCATTAGAAATACAGTTCACCTAAAAAAAACTCACATTTTCTCTTACATCTAAGAACATAGATCTAACATGGCTCTTTGGTTGCATATCTTATTTGTCCAAAATTCTTATCTATTAGATAAATACAAAAATCATTGTTTTAAACATATTTATTTAAAATTTGTCAAAATAAAAGTAAAAGTGAAATTGAAAAATGAAATTTTACAATTTGACAATTATTTATATTTTGAGCTCTATCCATCTAAGCAGGTTCCAAAGGCTACGAAGACAATCTTTTGAACTGGAATTAGATCCAAAGTTATTGCACATTGAGCATTATTTTTTCAACCACTTGTGCCTTTGCAATGATATTTTTTTTCCTTTGTCATTGATGACAACATTATTTCTAAGATTATTCCCCTTTAGCATTGATGGAAACACCATAACCAACAAATATTTGGCAACACCAAACACAAGCATGAAAACAAAAGCAAAGTTGATCATAATTTGGATCAAGGGAAAAAATTAGCTCAAAAATGAAATTTCTCATAATTGCACCAAACTAGATTCAAAGCAACCGGCTCGTTGCAAGGAATCAAACGCAACTCATTTCATCGAAAACCGAGTTCAGATGAGGAAGTTATGGTCTGTTGATCGTCGTTAAGAACAGACAAATTTTTAAAAATTATTGTAGAATAGGTACCACTGATGCCATGTCTGTCCAGTCAGCATGAAAAGAGTCTTCTTCAATTTTTAGTCCAGTGGGACTATGACAAGTTTCACAATTGGATTCTTCAGTTTGGTTTGTGAAGGTAAAAAATAATCACCCAATGTCCTCCAAGGTTGAATGTGGGTTTTGTTATCACGAATAACATTCATTTATGTTGTTTTGCATCTTCCCTTGCTCTAAGTTCAAAAAATCATCCAAATCTTTAAAATCCAACCTTTATCTTTTCTTGCATCACAAAATGATTAATTTCTATGTTCTCGCCTTATGTTTTTTGCTCCTTCTTGCAATTACAATACCCCGATGCGATATATCGTAGGTTGCATTATCGCATGCATCACATTATCGCATTATTGTATTATCGCCCACGTCACATTATCACATTATCGCATGCACGTCACTCACGATTTATGTGCCAGATCCTAAACCCCGAAGCGATAATACGATATATCGCATCGCAATCCTGCCACCTTGTTACCACCTCGATAGGACCCACCTTCCACCACGTCACTCATCGCAATCACAAATCTTAAGACATTTATTTTTCCGCCTTATGACCTCTTCCCCAGCACTACGCACCCAACACCGACGCGCCACCAGGTTTACCATTGAAAACCAATGCTCCCATCATGTATTTAAACGTGTTTATTGCTCCGACAACGAGAAAGAATTTAAGTGTAATTAACGCTAAATAAGAAATTAATGAACTCCTAAATGTGCACTTAACTTCATATAATGACGAGTTTAAGTTAGCGGCGAACTTGGTGGAGCCGCTGAATCATGAGGTAGTTCCAGATTTGGCAGGCTTAACTGGCAGTTAGCCAGATTTAGTAGCAGTTTACTAGGCTTGAAGTAAATGAGGCCAATATTGGTCAATTTTTCGACCAATTTTGGCTCAATAATTTTCATTCTTATCATTATGGCATGTTGGGAATCCATTGGAGCAAGTTTAATAGGCATTAGAGCACTTCTTGATGGAGTTTTTCTCACTTGAAGATTAAACAAGTCTAGGGCCACCAGGAGGGGAGGCCATGCCTAGAGCATCTGAAGACCAAAAGAGGCTGATGAAGAGTCATTATTAGTAGATTGACATGCTAGGAATCCGTTGGAATAAGTTTCAAACGCAATGGATCTCATCTACAAGCGTTTTTGTCACGTTAAATAATTTTGAAGCCCAGGGCCACCAGGAGGGAAGGCCATCCCTAGAGGACTTGTAGACTAATTGAAGAACCAGAAGAAGCTACTTAGGGGTTTATGGATGTTAGATCTAAGACTTTTGTGATCCATAATTTAGATAAATTTCTTTCAAATTAATCACATCATTAGGATTAGGTCATCCATAAACTTAATGATGTGATTAATTCGAAAGACATTTAGCTAAGGTTTATGGATGCTCTAAATCTATTGGTAACTTATTTTTTCTGTTTATCGCACATCTTCAAGTTCAAATTTCAGGTTCAAATAGGAGGGTGTATTGATCATTCAAATATTGGGCCAATTATTGGAGGATTTTGAGATGTAGATGACCTTGTAGGGATCTTCCAGCCTCCATATGTTTGCAGCAGTAGCCTTTGCAGCAGTGTTATAGCATTTTTGTCATCTTTTCTCTTTATGTGTTTTAGAGAAAAATATTGTTGATGTACTTACAGTTATTGAAGTACAAATTTGATGCTCTTTCATATTTGAGTAAGGGATCTTGGTAAGATGCCCATGTGTTGCTGATAGTAGGTGTATGGTAAAGAGACTTTGCAGGACTTGTTTCTTTTTAGGAGAAACTTACCATTTCATATCAACATATTGATGTACTCAGCATTTTGAAATTGGAGCATAATAACAATGAATCATGCCTTAGAGTTGATTAAAGGAGATGTAGCCCAGGCGGGGTGAAATCCTTCATCAAATGGCTTATGTTTTGATGTATGATGTATTTTCATTTCATGTTCTTAGTGTTTTAATGTCTATAACCTACTCTTGGAATTACATATTGAAAGACACCAAAAATGAATCCTTGTGATAAACTGAAAGCTCAGTAAAAATTCCTATGCACATAAAAAACACATTTTTAATACTGATGAGGGAGCTTGCATAGAATTAACAAGTTTGCCCACATTCAGATCAAGTTGGTATCGGAGAAAAAATTTATCTTATTTTAGCCAAGGTTAGCTATTGGTTGTTAAATTTGTGCAAGGAGAATTTAACAGTTTTCCAAGTTTATGTGTGAAGGAGAAGTTCAAGATTGAGACTTGAGATTCTCAAATCACAGCAAAGAAGCTTTATTTCCATTGCATGTGTGATGCCAGCTTCATTAAGGGATGTTTCAAGTTCATCTTCCTTAACAAAAATCTTTAATAAAGAGATGTTCCAAAAACTCTACATCATGATTGATAGAATGCGTTAGAAGTATGAAGATAAGAGCGAGAGCATTAAACTTCAAGAGAAATTGATTGTCACGAAGGAGGAGAAGAAAGATATTCTTGAAAAGATGCATGAGATGGAGACTCGGCTATATGCTCCAAATGAGAACCTTGAAAGGATGCATGAGATGGAGACTCAACTCCATATTGCCAAGGAAGCCTTAGCCAAGCATGTACTTGAAAAAGAGGTATGCAATTCAATTTTATCTTCAATTTCCTCTCAAGATGAATATGTAGGTACTTTTGAAAGCCACACTAGAGGAATAGGGTCCAAATTAATGATGAATATGGGCTATGAAGGTAAAGGGTTAGGAAAAACATGCACAAGACATAATTGAGCCAATTCTTGTTGAGGAAAGACCTAAGTATTTGGATCTTGGTTATGGACAACATGATGGAGAAATATCTAAAGCCAAGGAGGCACCTGAAGGTGTTACAAGGAGGAATTTAATTTAATGTTCATTACCTCAAGCTTGTGAAGATTGTGTTCATGAGGAATGCAACAATTTTATACCCACTTTTCAAGAAGGTGCTCATAAGCATGCAACTAATGAGAATGGCGAACAAGAGGATGTTGAAAACTATAAATACGTTGAATGTATTGTTGGTATTCCGAAGACAGCCACTACCTCATCAAATTCACTTCCTCAAGAAGGCGACAAAGGTGAATGTTCAAGGTATAATTCTGCTTTTAATCAAGTTGCTTTTGATTATGATAAACATGGAAAATTATCACATAAGATTTGGAGAAAATTTGTATGTTCTTTTTGTGGTTTGGATAACGATAATGTTTTAAGGTGTTGGAACTTAAAGATATCCATGCACAAGAAAATTTTGAAGCAAAGGAGGCAAAAATATAAAGACAAAACAAACCATGCTTAAAAGAAGATGCAATTGTTTTGCACTCATTTCCATAAGCAAGGTCATCTTGTAGACAAGTGTTGGACTTTGTATCCAACAAATCATCCACGAAATTTGAAGAAGGTGGAGATAGAGAATGTCAAGAATGGAAAATAAGATTCCATAATTGATGTGGGTCAAGATGATTCATATGATGATGAAGTGCAGCTGAAATAAGCGCCAATGAAATGGTTTGTTATTTTACATTTCATGTTGCATGTTTACGCCAAGAAGGTCGTTGAAAGTGGAGTATGTTGACTCACTTTATTGCAACAAAAATTGTTCATTTCAGATTTAAGTACATGTACATATGAATGGGATTCTTGTACTTATGATTGTTCTTGTGAGAGAGTTGAAGAATTGTAAACATGCATGAGAGTTTGTGTGTATAAAAATGAAATTTTGATGATTTCATTGTGCTTGAACATGCATGAGTAATTAACATGTGATGGTCGATTGCTTTGTTTAACATGTATGTTGTACACTTGAGAGTGTTGATAATTTTCACATGCATGAGTGTCGGTTTGTGTTGGTCGATTGTGTGTTGCATGCATGTCATATTGACTTGGAAGAGTTGATTTTGTCTCCATGGATGGAAAGGATATTTTGACGAAGTGTTTACATGCTTATGCTTGACTTGGAGAGTCAGCCTTTTGAAGAGGCATGTTTTTTTCAACTTGTGTTTGGTCGATGACTTTGACACCAAGATGTGAGAGTACATGGCGATGTTCACATGATGTGAAATTAGTTGCTTTGAAGGAGAAAGAGGGCATGTCGTCAAGTTGTTTCTTGCATCATGTGCTTGTGACAATATGTCAAGAAAGTTTGCAGCCATTGTAGACTATTTTATGTGCTGATGTCAAGAAGAGAAGGAGCTGGTGAATGCATTCTTCCAAACATGGAATTTAGAATCGTGGAGGTAAAGGAATGGTCATTTCTTTTCTTACTTTTACTAATGTTGGAAGCTATTTGTTGTAGTTCACTCATTGCAAGGAGGAACATGATTCTCAATGGGAATGCACCAAGGAATCGATTTGGTACAACAAAAATGTTATATCAGCAAGCAGCCAAAAGATGTTGGATTGGGTCAGCAGCAGAAGGAGAACAATGGTTGAAGAGCTAAGCCATTTGCAAGGCAAGGCAAGGCATGTCAGTGACCAAGTGGTTTTCATAGAAATTTCTCTAATTAGAATCATGATGATAGAACTTGGGAAATAGAAGAGTGTTCAACGCTCATGAAATAACTAGCTTTTGTGGTCCAAAAGCATGCCAGTGGGAAGGAGTGATTAGAATCTGGATCAGGGGCAAAAATTAGCTCAAAAATTAAAATTCTCATAATTGCACCAAAATAGATTCAAAGCAACTAGCCCATCGCAAAGGATCCAATGCAACTCATTTCGTCGAAAACCGAGTTCAGATGAGGAAGATATGGCCTGTTGATCGCCGTTCAGAACATGCAAATTTTTAAAAATTATTGCAGAATGGGGACAGATGACGACATGGCAGTCCAGTCAACATGTAGAGAGTCTTCTTCAGTTTTTATTCCAATGGGACTGTGACAAGTGTCACGATTAGATTCGCCAGTTTGGTTTGTGAAGGTTAAAAAAAATCGCTCAATTTCCTCCAATGTTGAATGTGGGTTCTGTTATCACCAATAACATGCATTTTTGTTGTTTTGCATGTGCCCTTGCTCTAAGTTAAAAAAACCATCCAAAACTTCAAAATCCTACCTTTATTCTTTCTCGCATAGCAAAATCACAAATTTTATGTTCCCGCCTTATGTTTTCTGCTCCCTCTTGTGATTGTGATACCTCAATGCGATATATCGCCTGTGTTGCATTATTGCATTATAGCCTGCATCGTATTATCACATTATAGCATTATCACCCACATCACATTATCGCATTATCGCCAGCACGTCACTCACCATTTATGTGACAGATCCTAAACCTCATTGCGACAATGTGATATATTGCATCACAATCCCGCCACCTTGTTACCACCTCGGTAGGACCCACCTTCCACCACGTCACTCATCGCAATCACAAATCGAAAAACATTTTGTTTCTGCCTTATGATGTCTGCCCCAGCACTACACGCCCACACCAACGCGCCACCAGGTTTACCATTGAAAACCAATGCTCCCATCATGTATTTAAACACGTTTATTGCTTCGACGATGGGAAAGGAGTTAAGCGTGATTAACACTAACTGTAGAATTAATTAACTCCTAAATGTGAGCTTAAATTCAGATAATGACAAGTTTAAGTTAGCGGCAGACTTGGTGGAGCCACTAAATTCGGAGGTAGTTCCAGATTTGGCGGGCTTAACTGGCAGTTAGCCAGATTTAGTGGCAGTTTACTAGGCCTGAAGTAATTGAGGCCTATCTTGGTAGATTTTTCGACCAATTTTGGCTCAAGGGTACTGATTCTTAGCATTTTGGCATGCTGGGAATCCATTGGAGTGGGTTTCATAGGCATTAGAGCACTTCTTGATGGATTTTTTCTCACTTGGATATTAAACAAGTGTAGGGCCACCAGGAGGGGAGGCCATGCCTAGAGCATCTGAAGACCAAAATAGGCTAAGGAAGAGTCATTATTAGCATATTGGCATGCTAGGAATCCATTGGAACAAGTTTCAGAGGAAATGGAGCTCATCTATAAGTGTTTTTGGCACGTTGAATAATTTTGAAGCCTAGGGCCACCATGAGGGAAGGCCATGCCTAGAGGACCTGTAGACCAATTGAAGAACCAGAAGAGGCTACTTAGGGATTTATGGATGCTTTGAATCTATTGGTAACTTATTTTTTCTTTTTAGATCACATATTCAAGTTCAAATTTCAGGTTGAACCAGGAGGGTGTATGGATCATTCAGATAATGAGCCAGTTCTTGGAGGATTTTGACATGGAGATGACCTTGCAGGGATCTTCCAGCCTCATATGTTTGCAGCAACAGCCTTTGCCGCAGTGTTGTATCATTTTTCTCATCTTTTCTCTTTATGTGTTTTATAGGAAAAGACTGTTAATGTACTTACAGTTATTGAAATACAATTTTGATGCTCTTTCATATTTGAGTAAGGGATCTTGGTAAGATTCCCATGTGATGCTGAAAGTAGGTGTATGGTAAAGAAACTTTGCAGGAGTTGTTTCTTTTTAGGAGAAACTTACCATTTCAGATGAACATATTGATGTACTCATCATTTTGAAATTGGAGCATAATAACAATGAATCATGGCTTAGAGTTGATTCAAGGAGATGTAGCCCAAGCAGGGTGAACTCCTTCATCAAATGGCTTGTGTTTTTCTGTATGATGTATTTTCATTTCATGTGATTAATGGTTTCATGTCTATAACCTACTCATGGAATTACATATTGAAAGACACCAAAAATAAATCCTTGCGATAATATGAAAGCTGAGTAAAAATTTATATGCACATAAGAAACACATTTTTAATACAGATGAGGGAGCTTGCATAAAATTAACAAGTTTTCCCACATTCAGATTAAAAGCACACTTATCCCTTCTCTTTATTCTCCTCCTTTGGATGTTTCTCCCCCTATGATGCACTTCTCCTTAGGTGTATTTTTGCTTTGGTGGAATTCTCCCCCTTTGTTTTGTTTGAGGTACTTTTCCCCCTTTGACATAAATGGAAAAGAAAATAACATGCTCCCCCTGCAACTTAGCTCCCCCTTTCTAGATGATATTATGGACCTTGCAACTTTCTTTTGATATGTTGAGTTCTTGATGGCTTCCTTTCTTCCTCTTGAGGAAGATATGGTGGAGGGGGTAAAGAGAAAATTTTCCCAATCTTTGCCTTAAATACTCAAACTGGTCTCTTGGAAATTATTTGGTGAAGATATCAACTACCTGCTCTTTTATGCGTACATACTCCAAATTAACAATTTGATTTGCAACTTGCTCTCTTAATAAATGGTACTTGATTGGAATATGCTTTGTCTTTGAATGGAAAACAAGGTTCTTGGACATGCTAATGACACTTGTATTATCACATATGATTGGGATAGGTTGATCATAGAATACTTGTACATCGTATAAAGTCTGCTTCATCCATAAGACTTGAGTGCAAGAAGAAGTTGTTGCTATGTATTTTGCTTCATCATTAGATAGAGAGATTGAAGCCTATTTTTTGCTCAACCATGAAAAAATACATTTACCAAGAACGAAATCACCACCACTAGTGCTCTTTCGATCATCTATATCACCTTCCTAATCAGTTTCATTAAAAAAAATTAGTAAAAATATTTACTTTAGGAGTACCAAAGTCCATTTTCCATTATGGCTCTTAAATATCTGAGAATCCTCTTGGATGCAAGTAGATGAATTTATTTAGGGGTTTCAATCCAGGTGGATATTGGTGGCCACCCACCTATTCCATTTGGACCTGCACCATCAATTCTTGCAGCTTTTCACTTTCAGCACAACTTATTATTTTTTAGTAGGTTTTCGAGTCCTGCACTCCCAGAGCCATTTTGGGACCCTAATTATCCAAGTGGATATTGGTGGCCACCCACCTATTCCATTTGAAATTCCACCATCAGTTCTTTCAGTTTTTCAATTTCAGCACAACTTACTATTTTTAGCAATTTTTCGGGTCCTAAACTTCCGGAGCCGTTTTGAGGCCCTGAACAGTGTTGTTTTGGCATTGCGCCTGCAACGAGTATAATATTCGTGGTTAGTAGTTGTATTCCTCAGATAGATATTTCTAACAATGTATCATGTGCACCAAATGGAGATAGTATGCCAAAGTTATGACCCCAAGAAACACTAATTTACCCAAACAGGGCCCATAGTTTTGACGCTTCATCTCCTAGGGTTAGGTTTTTGCACGTTTAGAGTTTTCCATTGTTTCTCAATAATAGATAGGCCCTCAAGCCTCATTGTAACACAGTTCAGAGGCATGTAGCCGCCACATCTCTGCTCAGAGATAAGCTACCAGCGCCCTAGCTATTTGATTTCCATTATGTCTGTAAGCATATTTATGTTATTTGATATTAATGAAATGAAGCATTATTTCCACTGCATCTCTGTGTTTATGTCTATTTCTGTATTTTATTGCATTCCTGCATAAATCTGTATCATTGGTATCAGAGTGGGTCTGCTCTTTCTCTATTTTTCTTTACATGTCCCCAACGCGGTCAGGGTATAAGAAGTTAGGGCTCAATCTGGTTGACCCCTTTCAATATCAACCTCGCAAACCCCGACGAACTCCCATGGTGGAAGAAAAGAAAGACGAGGGAGCGAGAGATCCTATCAAAATATTTCTTACGGAGGCCCTCAAGAAACAAAGGAACGTGATGATGGATAACTTTACTCAGATCCTTCAACGGCTACCCACCTACAACACATATGCATCCAACAGCCACTCTGGAGGTGCCACTCCCTTTAAGGTACAGGTAAACTTTGACATTCCTATATTTGAAGGCCAGATAGATCCAGACGTCATAGATAAATGGTTGAATTTGCTAGAAGGGTATTTCTCGGTCCATGATTTCTCCGACCGAGAAAATATTATTTTTTCACTCCTCAAAGCCGCCCCCCATGTTAAAGATTGGTGGGAAACATACTGTGAGAAAAAGGACGGGACATAACCCTCTCTGTTCTTGGCCGCACCCACTTGGAATTCGTTCTGAGATGACATCAAGGAACAATATTACCCCGTGGGGAGCTATGAGGACAAGTACATCCAATGGACCATGTCGCGGCATCAAAGGGATCAAGATGTGCACGAACTGACAAATATTTTCCATACCCTGAACACAAAGTTGGTTATTAAAGATTCAGAGAGACATTTGGTGCTCAAGTACTGAAGCTATCTGCATAGACACATTCAGGAGGAATTGATTTCCTCGTCATTACATCGCTTGGCATGACATATCGCTATGCCGCCAAGATCGAGTAGAAATTTAAGTAGAAGAAGCGAGACTTTGGATTCGCGAATATGAAGCTAGGGGAAGGCGCCCCTGAACCGCAGAATAAGGGGCAAGGCCAAAGCTGGGCGAATCAAAACAACACTACAAATTCAAAGAAGGACACAGGGAAGGGGTGTGAATTTCATAATAGCCCCACTCAGAACACAAATGAGTGTCAGGACAAACAGTTGTCGGTGGCCGAACTAAAGGCACCGGAATCAGATGCATGTTCTAATCCTGAGTCAGAACCAGACAAAGGAAATGATAAAGGGAAGCAGATCATAAATGTGGGTCCCAATGCCATTGTTGCCACCACCAATATCCAGAGGAGGGGGGGCGCCTCTTCCATTCACAGATGTGGGTGAAGGGTTCTCCACTGCAATTCCTTGTCGATAGCGGAAGCCAAAAGAACTTCATTTCAGAATAGGTCGTGAAGCGGCTCGGCCTAATGACCATAGTTCACCCGTAGTTGTATACCATCGGGTGACTTCACCAAGGGATAGATCTACGCGTTCGCCAACAGTGTCGCCTTTCGTACAGTATCAAGCCATTCACAAATGAGGTAGTGTGTGATGTTGCTCATCCTGATGTAGCTGATGTATTATTGGGCCAACCATACTTATGGTGGCGACATGTTGTGTATGAGTTTAGACCTCGTTCTATTATTATTACTTTTGGAAATAACTTGTACAGGATACTGGAGGTAGTACCGCCTCCTATCATCTCTTGGACTACTGCAAAACAACGTAGTAAGATTGTTTCCCAAACCAGGAAATTTATTTTCCTTACAAATCGCTCACAGGGAAAGAAGAATATTATGGCCACAACCTCAAAATAGGGTTCCCCTACATGGCTGCAATAGATGGACAAAGTCATGGACGAATACGAGGACATTTTCTCCTCACTCACAGAGGTTCCTCTACACTGTTAGAACAAGAACTCCATTGATCTGACCCCCGACGCACCACCGCCTGATGTTGCCATACCTCATACAACTACACAGACAGAATCCACACATGTATTGTCTAAGTCTAATAAAGAAACCAAATTTACTAAACACATCCAGCATGTCTGCCTATAGGTCCATGACATCTTCATAAAATCTGATACCCAATTCAACAGAATTTGCCTCATCACCACGTTCAATCAATTTGTTCCTGAAGACCCACTTTGTGTCAATCAAATTCTTGATTTTTGGACAAGGAACAAGCTACCATTTGTATAAAATATACCAACGAGATTCAATATGATATTATAATGTACTAAACAAGATATTGAATCCTTCCTACAATTTGCGTAAACAAAACACGATCGCACAATCACATATAAGCAAGAGAAAGAAATTATCAATCACATAACACAAGATGTATTTGGGGAAAGAAACTTCTCATAACCCCTCTATCTCTATATTTCATATGGTCAATATCATGAAACAATACAATGATTTTTACACTAGAGAAACTTCCTACAATATATTGATTGTCTCACTCCGATCCTACTCGAAACTAGATTGCAATCTAGCAAAATCGTTTAAGTATTTAACCTTTTGCTTGCCTCTACATGGCCTTCCTTGCTTATGCATTCTTGGGTTAATTTAATAGTCCCTATTAATTAGGAAAATACCAACTAATGAATGTGCAATCCTTCAGGGTCTTCCCAATGACCTCATGCATAACCTGTACAATTTTCTAATAGTACAACTGATATTTATCTTCCCTTTAACTTCTGTCTCAACTCGGTCTTCCTCAGAAAAGACATGCAACAACTATTTATTGTGAATTATTAGTTAACTGATTGATCACTCATTGTGAATTAAATCATATTTAATTCAAAAGAGCTATCATTAGCTCATCTCTCTGTTAGAACCAGTTAAACTAATTTTAACTTAATTAATTGAGTTAACTAATTACAACTCACAAATAACTCAACCCGGGGTCCTAAAATGTAGGAGATCCCTTTGCATGAATCCTCTTATACCTCTAACTCAAATTTTCTAATCTAACTCAGTCTTTATAACTTAGTTAACTAATACAAGTTGTCATGAGATGAAATTACAATTTTTCTTTCAATTTAATTAAGGGAAAATTAAATCAAAAGCCTGATATGGTAGACATTTCTGGGTTCCATTTTCTAGATTTCATTTATGGATGCAAATTTCACTGTATCTTGTTTCAAATTTCAACACTCACTCTCAACAAGAAAAGAATTCAATCTATCCCGATCTGGTACCTTTGGAATGTTCTGCATGCAACACTTCTCTAGCGTTGTTTGCTCTTGCAACTCCTGAAACTGAATAGCCTCCAAAAAATGAATCAGTATGATACATCTATTATCATAGCCTCTGATCTGAATGGGAATATTAGTGTTTGTTTTTCTAAGATCCAATTAAGAACATAAACAAAGTGCTTGAGAATTATGAGATAAATTGCAAGTTTTTCACAAGTTTTTATGTGAATTTATTGAGCAAATTAACATAAACAAAACACTAAACAACAACATCTAACAGACATGAAAATCACCATAAACAGTAACACAACAACACATGATGAAGGTGTTCACTCCACCTGGGTTATGTCTCCTTGGTCCAACTTCCAATGGCTTGGCCCTCTTCTATTATGCTCAAAAGTGTGATTACATATGTTTACAATGCTCAAACAACTCTGAAACCTTCCTTCAACTCAAAAATTCCCAAAAATGTTTGTGTAGCCTCTTTCTACTTCAAATTTGGTCAAAATATGATCCAGTTATGATCTCCCCTAGTTCCTCCACTATTCATTCGACAAAACCCTCAAAATTTGGCACCAAACCCACATTTTTGCCCCCAAAAATGCTAATGGAGCACCCATTCTGCCAAAAAACAGGCGAAATTGTTGGGGCATTAATTTGCCTAATAACGCATAAAGACTAGATTTTAAACCATACTGGTTATCGGCGCATATATATATTTTTATTAAAATAATGTTGCGCAGTTTGTTAAACCGTCGGCGTTAACGACAAGGGTGGTTACATGGGTCATCGAAATTATATGTTAACAGTGACCTGATGGAGGTTAATTCTACAAACACATGGCGATGATGGAATTTAACATTGTGATCTATGGTTATTGGGGGGGGGGGGGGGCACAAGTCTAGCCTCCTGCCCATGGTCCCGCCCTCGACGATGGCTAGGGTTGGGGCTAGACCCCCACCCCACCCCGATACGCAAAACCATATGTTAATAAAACAAACCCAATAGCATAATATATTAAGTAATACATGTGTGGTGTATTGGTAAAGGATTTTCTCAAGTGCTATGAGGTCACGGGTTCAACCCCTGCCCGCTCCACTTGGTCTATAACAAAACTTTTGGTGGCCCTCGGGCTTCCACATGGCGGCCCCTAGCTGGGAAACATGGTAACCTGTGATTGGCCACCTAACAATCGATTAAAATTCACCACAAACAACCAACCAGACGATGCCAATTGGCACAATTCCATACACCAAAGGAAAACCATTGACCAAGTCAACCTGCACAGTCACCCTTCCATGTAGGCATGCCCAGTGAGTTGTACAGACTACTGACTAGGTTGTCCTGCATGTTTTAAAAACAAACATTGCTTGTTTTAAAAAGTGGATAGAATGTGTTTCTGGTAGCATACGATGTCGATTTTCTGTGAAACAATTTTCATTGGATTCAAAATGATGAGATCTGCATGGTCGTTCAGGTTCCACACCATTCCGAAAATTTTCATTTTTTAGCATAATTTTGAGCACCTAATCACTCCTCCCACTGGAATATTTTGGACCCCAAAATCTCTTTCATTACTGAACATGTGGATGAGGGTACAACCCCCTCACCCTTCCAGTCTTGGTCCATTGGAATTTTCCTATATTCAACAATTTGAGCTTTTCATAAAAACTGATCTTTTTCCTTAGTTCTGGAGACCCTGTCTTGTTGTTGTAGATACCATCATGCTGCAATTTCCCATAATTTTTAGAGCAACAAATTGTCCTTGAAGAAAAAAAAGTGTTCCCACCTCATTCGTCAATCAAAGGAAACTTGAATAACTTGAAAACTTTCTCACCTCAAACACTGTCGACATGGCGATTTTTAGCTTGAATTTCCTTGCACTTGCGTTGACTTTTGACCAAGTGTCTTTGCCATTTCCATGTACTATTTTTAAACCCAAAAGAATTATTTCTGGATCCTATGCCTTCTTTTTCATCTTTCTTTGGTGCTTTTTCTTTGATTTTTTCACCATTCAATACCGACATCTTGTTCCCATCACTGTTCAACAATGATGTGGACTGCTGGAAATATTTCACATCTTGTTTACCTATTTTCAAAGGCAACATGTTAGAGCCCTGAAACATATTATTACAATCATTAGAAACTTCAATGAAATCATTTTTTTCATTTGATGCATCTTCTTGAAATGTCTCATTCAAAACATCACTATGTCTAAACATCAACAAAGCCAAATTTTGACTTGAATTCACTATTCTCTTCATTTCTCCCACATGTATAAGAGATAAACTCATATTCTTCTTATGCACTCTAGCTATGTACTCAAATCCATTCTTGAAAAGTGGTACTTATTCTCGTGGAAATTAAATACTTCCCTCCTATCATAAAGATAAGGACTTCCCAAAACAATACTTGAAATCTCAAGCGGAACTACATTAAGTTCAACTTCACCAAGAAAGTTTGAATTGATTACAAACCTTAGGATGCAGTTCCTTTTTACCTACAAGTTTGCAGTCTTGCATATCCAGCCTAAAGGATAAGGTCTTGGATGTGTAACATTTTGTAGATTTAACCTCTTAATTAAGTCTTCAGAAATCAAATTGGCTTGAGAACCACTATCAAATAGTGTGTCTATTTTGGTATGATTTGAAACAACTCTAATATGAAAGAGTTCAATTCTTGTATCATCATCTTGATTTACATTAGAACAACTTGAAGAACTAGTGCTTTCTATGTCCATACCTTTCAGATCCATTGCTGTAATCTTGGTTTCATCTCCTGAATCTGAACCTAAGTCATGTTCAATGATTGCAGTTCTTTTCTCCTTCTCTTTGGTTTTAAGTTTGTTGGGCTTCAACTCTAGATGGAGTTGCCAATAATGGTCTTCATCGTGGCCATGTTTCAAAAACTGTTTACATTTGAGTTTCTCTTTCTCTATTTTAATAGAACCATTTTTCTTTCCTTTTCAATTAAACTTACCCTTTCCTTTACCTTCATACTCAAGGAAACTATCACTTTTCTCATCTGTACTATGTTTCCCTCTTGCTTCTAGATGTGTGGCTTGAACATAAACCTCATCAAAGTTTGTGGGATTGAAAATGAGAATAGTATGTCTAATATAGTTTTTCAAACCCCTAATTTACTTTAACAAAGTGTCTTAAGAAGATAAATTGACACCCAAAACTAGTGCTCTTTTCATAAACTCTTGAGTATAATTTTGAACACTTTGTCCCTTTAGTTGTATAAAATTATACCATCCCATTATGGATTTCTGTATATATGCTAGAGGGTAAAATTTCCTTCTAATTGCAGCAAGGAAATCAAACCAAGAGATTGAGATGTTACCATGGTTTTTCATCTCTTATTATGTCTTAGCTTCCCACCATACTAGTGTTGCACCCTCAAATCTCAAGGAAGCTAGTTGAATCTTTGTGTCATCATCTTGAAGTTTTTGAATCCTGTAGTAGACCACCAACTGAAGAACCCAATTTTCAAGATTTTTTTCATTCATTTCACCATTATACATAGGAAGCTCAAATTTAATATCAGGTTTTAACAAGGGTTGTTTACCAATTCCCTTTGAGGTAGGTTGATGAGTATGACTAAGGGTTGTAGTACTGGAAGAGGATGAACATGAAGGTGAAGATGGTGGTGAGGATGATGGTGGATTATATTGTGGCTTATCACAATTTCCATTACCTCCTCCTCTTAGAGAACCATATCCTCTTGGAGGCTTGGAGCTTTCACCCTGCAACCTTGTATTCCTCTCTTCATATAGTACCTTCACCATCTCTGTCATCTCAAAGAAAGCCTTCCTAAAAGCCTTCTCATCCTCTGACATGTTATCATTTCCTCCTTTATGAGACATGCTTACTGAATCCCCAGGTACAAAAAGAGGTGAATCTTGTGGTGGAAATGGTGGCAATAATTCCCTCCTTATCCTTGCTCCAATTAGAGAACCTGCACCCACAAGCTTGCCTTCTCCTCTCTTGAGCTTCAAAATTGTAATAATTTAAACACTTTCAAAACAATTAAATCCTCCTTGCACAAGTAAACCTAGTGCTCTGATACCAACTTGATCTGAATCGAAATATTAGTGTTTGTTGTGCTAAGATCCAATTAAAAATATAAACAAAGTTCTTGAGAATTATGAGGTAAATTGCAAGTTTTTCATGAGTTTTTATGTGAATTCCTTGAGAAAATTAACATAAAAAAAAAACATTGAATAACACATCTAACAAACATGAACATCATCATAAACAGTAACATAAAAACACATGATGAAGGAGTTCACCCCGCCTCGCTTGCGTCTCCTTGGTCCAGCTTCCAATGGCTTGGTCCTCTTCTATTATGCCCAAAATTTTGATTACATATGTTTACAATGCTGAAATAACTTTTAAACTAGTTCCATCAGCTCCAAAATGCCCAAAAATGCCTGTGTAGCTTCTTTCTGCTACGAATTTGGTCAAAAATTGATCCAGTTATGATCTCCCCTAGTTCCTCCACTATTCGTTCTACAAAACGCTCAAAATCCGGCAACAAACCCACATTTTCGCCCCAAAAAGCGCTAACAGAGCACAAATTCTGCCAAAAACCGAGCTTAATTGTCAAGGCATTAATTTGCCCAATAACGCTTAAAGATTGGATTTTTAACCATATTGGTTATTGGCGCATATATTTTTTTATTAAAATAATGTCGCGTGTTTTTTTAAACCGTTGGTATTAATGACAAGGGTGGTTACATGGGCCGTTGACATTATTTTTTAGCGATTAGTTGTCGGTGACCTGACGACGGTTAATTCCGTGGACACATGGCAATAGTGGAATTTAACGTTGCGGGTTATGGTTAGACGAGGGGGGCACTAGGCTAGTCTCCCGCCCATGGTTCTGCCCCCAACAGTGACCAAGGATGGGGATAGACCTTGGCCCCCACCTCAATATGCAAAACCATAAGTTAATAAAACAAACCCAATAGCATAATATATTAAGTAACACATGTGTGGCATATTGGTAACGGATTTGCTCAAGTGTTGTGAGGTCGCGGGTTCAACCCTCGTCCGCCGCATTCGATCTAAAAAAAAATTTTGGTGGCCCTCGGGCTACCACGTGACGACCCATAGCTGGGTCATGTGGTAGCCTCTTATTGGCCACCCAAAAACCAATTAAAATTTGCCACAACCGAAAAACCAGACAATGGCACTTTGCACAATTCCATACGCCAGATGAAAACCATTAACCAAGTCAACCTGCACAGTCACCTTGCCACGTAAGCATAACCAGTCAGTTGTACGGACTACTGATTGGGCTCTCCTTCATTTTTTTTTAAAATTGCCTATTTTACAAAGTGGACATAACATGTTTCTGGGAGCATACGACGTCGTTTTTCCGCAAAATGAGTTGTGTCGGATTCAGAACGACAAGATCTATGTGTTCATTTAGGTTCCACACCATTCCAATAAATTTCATTTTTTAGCATAATTTTGAGCACCTGAACAACATTTGACTGCTACTAGTTACTGCACTTTCTATTGAAATATTTGCGCTTTTTCTAACTTTGCATTTGTTCCCTTTGCACTCCTGCAAGCTCCTATTTGTGCTCCAGTATCTGACATCTGTCACTCTGATTTTTTCTTCCTGACATCTGACTGCATCAATCTAACTGATCCTTCTTGCTACTACTATACTATGGGCTCCTCGTAGCGAGGTTCGATCCATGAGACACGTCATCTCAATGGACCCTACCCAAATTTATTCTCTTGGGATTATGTCTTCACATTGCCCCACTTCTCACCTGGAGGTATGGTTGCATGTGCTCCCTCTACTCATCTGGCTCGAAGTTTACCCCTACTGGAGGTCTCTGCTTGAGTGGATGGCTCCACTCATTCTCCTCTCTGCTTCTCCAAACGTGGTTGCTCTAAAATCTTCTGAGACTACTTGTTGAGAGGCTCTCTCTCAGCCACAAAGTCACTAACCTCTGCTTTTCTCCTAACTATAAAAATTTGAATTAAACACTCATGATCCAATGATGACCTTGTCAGACACAACATACATACATACATACATATATGCATACATAAACATTAACATAAAGCAATCATGATCATGTCAGACAATGACATACATACAGGCATATATACATACATATATAGACATTATCATAATAATGATAAGAACATAATTACCAGATATCATAAGGTCTATGTTAATAGAAATCCCTTTATGCGTGCATAGTATGCACAACATTGAGAACAACAATTCCCAACATAGCTAAGGCATATAATAGCTTAGATCCATTCACTTTACGTTTTGTGTTACCTTTATCATGATTGTTCTCCTACATTCCATTTACCTCAATGGACCCAACCAATCCAACTGGTTGTCATATTCTTACCTTTAGCTTCCCTTATACATGTACTGAGCTTCATATGTGTCTTACATTACCTGTTGGGTACCCCACACCTCTACCCAAGCTCCATTAGCTTCCTCTATCCCCAAAAAATTCCCAATACTCTCAAAACATAAAAGTAAAGAACAAGAAAAAAACAAAAGAAGAACATGGAAGCTAAGGCAATACAACACTGTAACAAAGTGGTATGGCCATACACTAGACATAAACAAATCCGCAAATCAAACGCAACAAACCACAAGAGACCAAAATCATAAGACTGTCAACAAACACCATGACTCAATCCCCATGGGTCCCTAGTGCTTCCATGGAAAGCTTAACCCAAGCCTTCTTCAAGATTTTATGGAAATATCTTGCCATGCAATCCCCTGCATCATATTTCCATAAGACATAACTATCAGTGCATAAATAATCATATGCCATTTATCTTACCTTGTTGTTCCAAGCGCACTGCCTTGTAACTATACACACACATGTCAGCCACATTTTCCAAAGATCAATACATAATATCTACTATTTGAAAACAACCTTTACCAAGTCTAAAAACCATGTCGTAATAAAAAATCAACTCACATCTTTCAATTATAATACATAATGCTACACTATCTCCTACTTTGACTCAAGTACACGTCATTCATCTCAACACATGGTGTTAGTACAACCATCTTAAAACAATATCATTTCTTCATGAAATATTATAGACACATACTCATATCATGTGATTAGTCAAACATTCAACAACAAATAAACAACATAATATACACCAAACACTCAAACACCAAATAAATTACATAATCAAGAATTCAAACAACAAGTACAGAACATAAGCAAACTCATAGCTTAATGAATCTCAGGGGAGGATATTTTTTCTGCACAATCAATCTAGATTAGAACGACATAACTTCACAACATATCAACTCAGGCATAAGTAAGATCTTGATATCTATAACAGTAACAAACTATCATGTTCACATCATAAGCTCATAAAAATTTGTCATTCATGCATAACAATCACATATGTACGATCAGTCTAGATTAGTACAACACAATGTCACAATTAAGTCGACTCATACCTGAATGCCATAACCCTAACCATCTGCATAAGCCAATCCAAAGAAATATGATACATATAACATCAATATCTTAATGCAATAACCCTAATCATCAAGTTAAATAACATATAAAAACAAGTTAACCTACAATATTCTCAACAAGTTAACTATCATATAAAATCAATGACAATGCATATAACAACAATTTACTCTCCTACATGACTATCTAATGCACATGCATATGGCCACACTTAGCTAGCATCTACCATGCATGTAACCACACAATAAAATGACTAACATGTATATAACCCTAATGCTTATCACAATCCATTAACTAAAATACTTGTATGACGATTTTCTCTTACCCCAAAGTATAGTGCTGCAACTTCACCTTGATGATTTGTACCACTTCTCTATCTCATCCAACACATTATCATCATAACATACCAATATCATTATGATGATCTAATTGCATACAATGACCTTAGGCACAACAACCTCAATCAAACCAATGCAAGCTTGACCATATGCATCCACTTGACAAGTATAACCAATCATGAACAACCAAGGCATGTTCAACATATAACATCACATAAGCAAGCATACATGACTAATACACAAGCATGACCAATTTTTGACCTAGTATAAACAAGAAATGCATGTACAATATATAACAATATCTAAGCAGCGTGCACAAACCATACACAAGCATGAGTGACACATAACCAATCATACACTCATGACAACATGTTGACAACAACACCATCAACCTTCACATGGAAACATCACTATCACCATGGCCAACACAACACGGATGCAACAAGCATATACACCATAGGTATGAGAAACACATATGCAACCAATAGAAAAGCATGAACAACACACCACCCATCCAGTCCAAGGGTTGAACCATGCTATGATACCACTCTGTGGTATCAAATATCACACAAAGAGAACAAAATCAAACAACCTCAAAAGGAGAGCGTAACCACGCTCTGATACCACTTTTTAATGCCCCCTTCCCACATCTACCCAACAAACTGACCAGTCAGGGTAAATATGCGACGAGAGGATACTATAATGATATTCAAATTCCTATATGGCCTTAAGGAAGTGGAATCGATGGAAACATGACAAATAGACCTTGTACATCATCAATGACACCCCTAGGAGCTAATCCAACCTTTAAGACATCTTACCCTTGGGTCAAGCTGACCTTTTGTCCTCTTTGAGACATATCTGTAGGCATAACACTACATTCCAGTGGCTAGCAGGCTATAGCCACAAGAATAACACTACATGCTAGTGGCTAGGGACCCAAATGCTCATTTTTGTGCCTGCGCCTCCAGGATTTGAGCCACCTTTTCAGGTCCAGAGCTCAGGTCGCTCCCAGAACTTCATGAAATTTTTAAAAATGATAAATAACAATGGGACAATGATATAGAAGAAAACATATCATCAAGGAATCAACCAGACCCCTGCTAGCCATGATAAGAATTTTGTCAAACATGTCACAAACATTGAATCTGCAGGTGTAAACAATAGATTTAAACATAGGGTTCTCATACTTATCTTAGAAGCACTAAGAAGCATTGCTATCTTACATAAATAGCTGCAATACAACCTATTTGACCATAGATACCCTATGAATTAATTTACAAGTAAAAGAATGGATATAGCCATACATCATGACTGATCAAATACATGCTTATAACCAACACAATAAGCACAAAAATAAAATGGATACAACAAAAATAGAATCCACATATAAATACATGCATTTGAATACCAAATACCAAGGGAAGAATTGTTCATTACTGAAAGTAGAAACCAACCGAAGATGGGATTTCCATGTTCCACCCGACCATAGATTGGTTGAGCCAAGTCTCTCTTCATCCAATCACCCTCGTGTCATATTCCAAGCATGAATGTAAGATCTCATCAAACACATCAATAAAAACAAATCCAAGGCTTCTAGAGGCCAAACCACCTCAACCCTCAACCAGTTATTCCACCTCACGGTGAGACATCACAACCATCACGGATTGGTCTCTATCCAAGTTGTTCCAGGGCTCGAGAGTGTTTGTTCCAACTAGGGCTTCCAGTACTAGTAACTCAACCCCAACTGTTACAGGGCTTCCAAAGCGTTTGTCTAACTAGGGCTTCTAAGACTAGTAACTCAACCCACATAAGGCTTCCAAAGAATTTATCCAACCAAGGCTTCCAGGACTAGTAACTCAACCCACAGTTGTCCGTCGCGCTTCCAGAGTGTTTGTCCAACCATGGCTTCCATAAACTAATAACTCAACCTACAGCTAACCGAATCATGAGAACCAACTAGAAAACAATCAATGGAAATAAACCCACAACACCATGGCTATTCAAGAAATGGAAAGGCTAGAAAAATCCACATGCATACACCATGCATGCCAAAACTAGTGAGGAAAACATACATGCAACTTGGCACCTACAATCAAAACCTGTTGTAGTTGTTGATTCCAATGTCTGATTGTGATTTACTTCTCTTCCTTTGCCTTCTTGCTCCAAATCACCAAGTATCCACACTCTCCAAGAGTGCTCCAAGAAAAAATATAAGTGCTCAAGAGTATGAGAGAGAGATATAGAAAATGAGTGCTCCAAAACTGAATTTACCAAGAGCTTATTCATTGATCCTCAGAAGCCTTTTTATTAATGAGGTCTCCATTTTCTTCATTTTCCATTATTTTCCTTCACTTTCCTCCTCATATGCAACATGTGACTCTTTCACTTTCCTTTTCTCCTAATTTCCATTATTTTCATAAATAAAATTTGAATAATGCCTCATGCCTTTAAAACGCCTTTGAGAGTTCCTTTGCCAATTTCCTTAGCCATATTAACCAAAATGAACACCCGCCAGGATGTTTTTCCCACCATTCAGCTTGGAATATGTGTCCCATCAACCATGGTTATTATTTTTTCCTTTATTAAAATTTATTACATGGAATTTTCACTGGGGTTGTTACACTATTGATTAAATGTTTCTTGAATATTTTTACCTTCTTCAATTTGCAAGAGTATATGTTTAATAACTTCATCTTTGTCCTTAATCAACAATTCATTTTGAGTTTTATTTTTCTTTATCAACCTCTAAATCTCTTTAAGAACACTAACCATATCTCCTTCCAAGTCAAATTTAACATCTTCTCCATCAGAATCAATAACTTCTACTTTCATATTATCTATGGCCATAAGCATAAATTACTTTGGACTTTCATAATATTTGTCCTCCTCAGAAGATTGGTTTCCTTCACTTTCAGAGGAGTTGGGATCTTGGGTGTAGAAGTTGTTCCTCTTAGCCTTACTGCTATCCTTTTGCAGTTTCCTGAACTTCTCTCTAGGATCTTTCTTCTTATTTTCCGGACACTTGGAAGCATAGTGACCAACTTTACCACAATTAAAGCACTCAAAAGGTAACTTACCTTTGTACTTTCCTAAGCCTCTCTTGAGTTTCCTCACAAACTTAACTTCCTATTCATCTTATTCACAACATGAATTGTCATGTTATTCCTTTCTCTTCTTATCTGATTTGAAGTTTAACTCTTTTGTTGTAGGATTCCATTAGAAATTATCATCTCACAAGTAGTATGAGTGCTTACTAGTTGGTCCAAAGTGAGAGTATTCAACTATGCCATCTCCTCAAAGGCTAAGACATTGGGATTAAATATCTCAGGGAGAGATCTCAGTACCTTTTGAACTATTACAGGCTCTTATATTTTTCATCAAGTCCTCTTATAGTGTTTACAGGCTCATCAAATCTAAAAAGTGTTTAGAAATATCTTCATTATTATGCATCTTCAAAGACTCAAATTCCATTCTCAAACCTGGAATTTTGGCTTGCTTTACCTTGTTTTCACCTTCATAGCAGTTGATCATCTTATCCTTCTTTTTTTTTTTGGCAGTAGAGTAATCCATTACCTTGACTAGTTCTGATTCACGTATGCCAACAAGAAGGGCTTTCATAGCTTTAGCATTACATTTAAATTCCATCTTTTGTTTTCTAGTAATTAACACTTGAGGCTTCTAATATTCTTCTTCCACTACATCCTGTATATCAGCTCCGAGTGATTGAATATAGATTATTATTTTGACTTTCCAAAACACACAATTTATTCCATTGAACATCGTTGCCCTATTAGTGTATCCCCCTTCCTAATTTTCCATGGTCCTTGATATTTTTTCTAGCTATTAAACTTATTTGAAGTAACCTGGTTTTCTCTGATACCAATTGTCAGAAACTAGGAAAATAATAAGAGAGGGTGGGGGGTGAATTAGTATTGCAGGAATTTTAAAATTTTCTTTCATTGATGAATATTACTAAGACACCAATAAATACTTTAAAAAAATAATCATATCAACATGACAAGATTCAATCATTAGAAGCACATATTATCACACATAGATTCTTGGAACTTTACTTGAATTTACTTCACAAAGGAAAACTTCTACTTGTTGTTACAAAGTTCTCTAGCTACAACCAGAAGGAAGCTACTACTCCCTATTTTATTACCTACGATCCCTATTTTATTAGCTACCACTAAAAGGATCTCCAATCCTTAATTGTTTAGAAGCCATTTTTGGAAGAAGATAAAATCCTTGATCTGCAAGCTGCTACTTGCTTGACTCCTTGATTCATCTTTCATACAATTTTCAAACTCAAATCATGGAGGAAAATTCCTTTGATAAACAAATAAATTTCTCACCTCAATCACTCACCCCAAGCACCATAAAATCACCTTCAAAAATATATTATCACTAACAAATCCACTAGCATCCACCTCTGAATAACCACAACAACACACCAACTCAGCCAACAACATACTCTTGCAAATTTGATTATGGTTATATAGGAATTAGGACTAATATTTTTGTAATTCTTGAACTCACACTTAATTTTCACTTATCATAGGTTTTGATCTCATTAAATTATTGCTTTTCTATTTCTAGAATGTCCTCTTGATGTGCATAATAAATATTCAATCTCTGATATGGTGTCTCTGTGAGAAAATATGAGTTCAACTACTCAATTTTTCAATTCTGGAAATTTACAAGTTTTAGTATTGTTTCTTCTAAATTTGGATGACTCCAAATTTTAGCGAATTTGCTAAACCCACCTCCATATTTTCCATTCCGCCATCGAAGCTTCCAACACATTCATTCCAATTTTAATGTAATGTTGGCTTGGTGAAGTTCAACAAATATGGCGCATAACACCAAATTTACCAACTTGTTGACTCGTCCTGGCATTGTCCCTCCTAAGATTTTATTGGTCCATGGCATCCACGCATGCGCCTATGTGGCTACCATCTCTGCGTTGACTGTGTTGTGGGACCTCTAACTTTTACTTTCAATAAATTTCAATCCTAGAGGTGTTTTTCGGACTTCAAGGGATGTTGAAATGATATTCTAAACTAGAATTGGCTACAAAGTTACTACACCTTGAGAATTCTTCTTGCAACCACTTGTGCCTTTGCAATGATTCCTTTGTCATTAATGACAAAATTATTTCTAACATGTGGGAGAACTAATATCCTTCTTCCTTAGAGGCAAAGGATACCCTCTAGAGGTCATGTGTGGTGCTCAAGGGAATTTTTAATTTCTCTAGATGCCTCAAAGATTCCTTTAGGACCTATGGCATGGCCTTCTTCTTATATCATTCCCAAATCCGTAAGACACATACACACTACTCAAAACCACCTAGTGGTATTTAAATCCCCAATCATGAGCTATAATATTGTTAGAGCACCATGTGTGGACGTTCGAGGCATCTTTCTTGGCCTTTGATGGATAGAAGCTTCCTTTAATGCCGAAGGTTCATGTTTCCTCCTTAACCATGTTCAGGCCCCTGTGACTCGTACCTAATATTGAAAATTTTAATGGTATCTATATACCTAGTTAGAGATAAAGGATTCCCTCTAGAGGAAATCTGTGGTTGTTGAAGGTGTCATTATTGGCTCCAGAAGCCTAGAAGCTTCCTTTAGGGTGTTACTCTTGCAATTGTTTCCTTGACCATATATAGTGTCCACAGCCTCATACTTAATGTTCAAAATGTCATACTATTGGTTATCCCTATTTAGACACCAAGGATATGTTATAATAGTTATTTATGGTGGTTAAAGATACCATTATTGTCCTTAAATACCTAGAATCTTACTTAGGACCGACGTCCTAAGTTTCCTCTCTCGATATTATTAGAGGACCTAGGGTACATGCTGAGTGCTCGAAATATTGTAATGATTCTTGTATCCCCACTTGAGGGGAAAATATTTGCTCGATAGGTTATTTCTGGTGGTTTGAGGTGTCATTCATGGTGTTTAAGCCATAGAAGCAACCTAAAAGCTTAAAAGATTAGATGTGGTAGTGTGAGATATTTTGTTTGGTCTTGTATGCTTAGAAGTTGTATACTTCCACAAAGGATTTGCTTCCACCCTGTGACTATGTTAAGGATTTAAGAGCCACAACTAATTATGAAAACATTTTGAGGAAATTAACATCCTTTGGAGGTCAATGATGCCCTCTAGATATCATGAATGGTACTTCAACGCATTATTCATCGCTATGGATGCCTCAAATATTTCTTTAGAATCTAAGCCATGGCCTTGTTTCTTAGAACATTTTCAAGGCATTAGCACACATACCTATGTGTTTGCATCGACATCCCCAATCTTTGGTCAAGGACCCCTCTGATAAAAAAATTCAGCTCTTAAGTCTACAAAATTGTACATACTCCACCTCGTTCGAATACAAGCTTATAACCTCCAATGAGGAAACACATGTTCTTAATTGTTAGGCCTATTGTTGTACAATACATATGCATTAATTATTTTTGTTTTAAATATTATATTGGGTTTACTCATGCCACATGACATATTAACCTTAAGCATTGGTATTATACAACTTCCTCATATTGGGTTGTAGAATTCACCTAACTTCTTTGGGAGCAACAAGTTACATCAAATAGATCTCCCTATTTCTAGCATTGATAAGCCTCCCAAACCTAAATGAGGAGAAGAAATATAAACTCACTATACCAAAGTGTAAACCTTCTAATAATAGTTTGGAGTTAGCCACTAAAGCTTGTGATGACCCTCTTTTTAATCTGAAAATTATTCTCATCATAATACATAATTTAATCGATACTTCTCATTTTATAAAATTCTTAAATCTTATATACAATATAGCTAATTTTGATTTGTTAAAAAGTAATAATCTTTTCAAATTAAATTTTAAAACAATTTTAGAAATCAAACACATTTTCACTTTTACACTCATCTAAAAACTTTATACTTATTTAAAAATATATATATTAATCCTTACCAAAACCTTATCCTAATCCAAAAATATTAAACCATACCAAAACCTTATCCTAATCACCCAAAGGTAATATTTTTAATTGATATATTTTTTAACCAATAAAAATATACAAACTCCCGTATTATAAACCCTTACGATCCTCCGAACGATCCCAACCTTCACAATTGTTGAGATAATCTCATATCACAATGTATCCTCTAAAGATGTAAATTATATTTTTATTATAATACATAATACAAATGCAATTTATTTGAGACATTATATTTAGTAGAAGGTCAATGAATAGGTTGTCAATTTTCAAACTATCTTTTGTAGTTCTGATTGTACAATTTATTGGAGAGATTATGTTTAGTGAAGGGTCAATCAATAAGTGAAATTGACAATGTAAGCTTTGTATTTTATTGCTGTTTTGGTTTTAAGTGCCTATAGTTAGTCAATTGGGTGGGTCTTATTCCAACTCCAGAACCAAAAAACTCTGAATCTAATATAATATATGAACCACAGTAAACATTACCAAGCTTTTTGCAGAAGTAATGACAGTGAGTAGTTAAGGCGCAGAGCTTGGAGGAATAATTTATGGTTTCCCATGGTACATTGTGTGATACGTTAAACACAATAAAGTGAAGAATCTTTCAAACGCTCTAATTAGAGATCGTTGCAAGTATTCTGTCACACTTATATATATATACATGTAAACTCTGTTGCAGATTTATTAGTTTAAGTATTTTTGAAATAAGGTTTAAATTTTTTTTATCTCTGTTACCGAGATATCAAGAAGGTGGTAAAGTTTTAATAAATTTTAGTTATTAATGAGTATTTTAATAGTATTGAGATTTATTTTAATAGTGATTATATATATATATATATATATATATATATATATATATATATATATATATATATTGATTAATTAAAAAAAAGTTATATAAATATTTATAATATAAAGAGATATTAGTTTTTGAGCTTTTGGTATTGGTAAAATTATAATATTGTAACAAAATTTATGTACCTATTAAAAATAGTTATAGTAAAGTTAAAATGAATCTTTATGATTAAGAATTTTAATGAATTTTTTTTAAATGTATATGTGTTTAACTTATATACTAATTCTTTTAATAAAAATAATAATAAATTTATAAATTAGTTAATTTTTATGAATTTTTTAAAGCTTTACCATGTGAAATGTATTATGAGATAAATGTTATGATGTCTATGAATATTATTATATTTATTTATTTTTATTTTTAAAAAAATAAACAACTACATCAAAGTTGTATTTATGTAACACAATAATACATTCATTATTTTATACATAATCTTTATATAATTTTATAATAATTAGTTATTAAATTAATATAAACAATTGTCTTGAAAAATTGATCATAATTAATTATGACACCTATTCATGATTTTTTTTACCTTAAACATATATAAATTTTAATAGACATTCTTCTTCTTTATATATATATATATATATATATATATATATATATATATATATATATATATATATAAAACATTGTTATGTTTATTTATTTTTTGTTTTAAAAAAAATAAACAATTAAATCAAAATTATACTCATGTCACACACTAATGCATTCATTATTTTGTACATGGACTTTGTACTCATACACATTAATGCATTCATTATTTTATACATAGTTTTTATATAATTTTATAATTAGTTATTAATTTAATATGAGCAATTGTCTAAAAAAAATTGATCATAATTAAATGTGATATTATTTAATAATATTTGTACTTATTGACACACTAATGCCTTCATTATTTTATAAATAGTCTTTATATAATTTTATCATTATATAAATAGTCTTTATATAATTTTATCACTAGTTATTAGTTTAATATTAACAATTGTGTTAAAAGAATTGATCATAAATGGTTTTTTTACCTTAAACATATAAATCTCAATGCGCATTAGTCTTCGTCTTATATAATTAATATCGAATTTTCCTTTTTACAACTATATACATAAACCATCGGTTTTTTTAATTAAATAAATTTCAATTGCGATTGATTGATAGGCCAATACAGACCCAGTAATATGACCCATACAACTGGAACGGTCCCAACGTTCGTCATCGTTCAGATAACCCTGATATCACAATATATCGTTTATGGAAGTTTGACTATATCTCATTTATGTGATATGATGCATAAATAAATCAAATTTATTTGAGACATATTTTATTCCAAACCTTCATATTTTATTGCGTTTTCGGTCGCTTCGTCAATTGGGTGTGGTAATACAGAAATAAATACAATATATTTTGATATTATGTACCAAACCTTTCAGTCTCCGATTCTTACTTAGGTGTTGCCATTCCTATGTCATCAACGTCACATTTTATATATATATATATATATATATATATATATATGTATATATATATATATATATATATGTATATATGTATATATAGCCACTAATTATAAAAAAATATAGATTTTATTATATAAATTCATTTAACCACTGATTATAAAAAAATATAGATTTTATTATAGAAATTATTTAAGTTATTAATAGTTTGAACTTTTGATAATAAAACAAGGATTCCATGGCCAAGAAGCATCGGGCACCCTCTCACGAATAAGCAAATGCAAAATCGTGTTAATAAAAAAGGAATGGGAGGATGTAAATCATGGGAGAGTTGTTATTAATTTGCCAAAGTACTTCAATACATTATTCAAAATCTGACCACGTGATGTGATGTTTGATTTTTTAAATGTGACCCTGCCGCTGGGCAACCTGTGTACGTGGATAGTGATAAATATGACGGGATACCACGTGAATCTTCGTTCAGATTATTTTTCATATTTATTGATGAATTGCTTTCATAGTTTTAGTTTATCGCCTAGTCTATTCAGGTAATGAAATGATTTAGAATTCGGTAAAGATTTTGAAAAAATTTGGCAAAATTTTTATCAGAAACTTGTTTACAGTTGTTAAACTTTAGTATTTTGAGTGCGCTAAAAGTTTTTGATAATGTTGAATCCATTTTCATTTATTGATGAATTGCTTTCATAGTTTTAGTTTATCGCCTAGTCTACTCATGGAATGAAATGATTTAGAATTCGGTAAAGATTTTGAAAAAATCTGGCAAAAATTTTATCAAAATCTTGTTTACAGTTGTTAAACTTTAGTATTTTGAGTGCGCTAAAAGTTTTTGATAATGTTGAATCCATTTTCATTATCAAAAATGGATTCCAAACACTCTAACTCCCTGATTTTTTGAATTTTAGTTAACCTAATTGCAGCAAAAAACTGCCTGTCCTAGCTATTCCATTGCCCAGATAGACAGCTACTTAGTTTACTCCAATATTAGTTTAAGTTTTTCACACATTCCCTGACAGCGAGCTATATTTAGCTTCACAATATCTTTGACATGTTGAATGCAATGCCCTTGCTCAGCCCCTTTGTATTAGGTTGCACCTAATGTTTTTATAAGTGAGAGCAGCCATTTTCACCATATAAGCTACTCACAATCTTGACTACATCCCTTGAATGATGTTCTCATAAATTATAGGCGAGGTCTAAAGTCGATGGTTCGGAAATGTCAATACTTTTCATTGGGTCATGGTTGTTTTCAAGTCTTAGTACAAACTCTGTTGAAAATTATTTGAGGCATAAGAACCAATAGTCGTCTTAGTATATAATTTGTTTTAATGTTATTTATTTTGTTTAGTTTTTTTTTACAAGGTTGTAATTTTTTATTATTAACCTTTAGGATAATTGTTTTATATAGTTTATGTTGTTTTGGTTAATTATTTGTTTTAGATGTGTTGGGTGATTATTTTGAGGGAGGTATTTTTTAATTTATGTTTTAAGGAAATGGTTAAATGTTTAATTAAATAATATTGTTATAAAAAAAAGTTAGATTTGATTTTGGCATGGTTAACTTTTCATATTGTTTCTTTTTTAAACTATTTCTTTTTATTGAAGTTATATTGTTAAATATGTGTTTATATTAATTTTAGATGAAAATTTATTAATTTTTTGTAAAGTACAAAGGAAAATTTAAACAAGCTTTGACAATGAAAATATATCTAACAAATCAAAATACTTATTTTGGATACAAAGATGAATTATTCAAAATTATTATTTGAATTTATTATATGCTTTTAAGAATAATAGCAGGGAATTTCCCACGCCGAGGCTTATTTCCTCTGCCATAGGCCCATAAATGCGCCTAAGCAGGAAATGCCTGCCGCAGGATGATCTACAACTTTAATATGATGGCGAGCATTTCCTGCCTGGGCGCATTTATGGGCCTATGGCAAAGGAAATAAGGCTCACCATTTCCCACCCTCCAAAGAAAGCATAAAAATATCTCACTAGTTTGGTTTTAGCCTTCTTATCACAATTGTAGGGTTTAACATGAGGAAACCTATATGGGTGAACACTTTGCCAACTTATGAATGATAGTGTACTTTCTCCATTAGTGGCCTCACACCCCCTTCTAGTAAAGAATGGAAATCCTTCTCAACAAACATTGTGGATCCATCATATCTTTGGAAGATGACTACCAAGTAAATTAATGGATCGGGAGAGGGGTCCCACTCAAATACAATAGTCCATGAGGTTCTATGTGTGCAAAGGCTCATCCCTGGCCAAGTGAGGCACAAGTCTCATGAAAGACTATCTTGCAAATGAGCATACTATAACAGAAGCATTGCGTTACTTAACTGGTTTACTCTATGGAAACTTCAAACTAAATACAAAATTCATGATTGAAGAATAGAGAACTAAGGCTTTAAAACCCCTGAGAAATTACATGGAAATAAATCATTTATACAAATAGGAATGACTCTTCTTTACATCTTTCAATCTGAGTGACATGACCAAACTATAAATAGTGTGAGGTGTTTGAGTGCATGGTGAATAAATATCCACTCACTTGAATGTCTAAACATTTTTTTGGGCATTGTCCACTGCAGGTGCCAAATTTTGGTCAAAAAATCGTCAAAATTTGACGATGTTTTCTCAACAAATCTAACAAGAGTGATTCAACCCTGTTTTTTATGATGGTGGAAATGGATTCAACACTATAAAAACCCCCAGGGGCACCCAAAATATTGAAATTGGACAATTGTAACCCCAATTTCCCAAAATTTATGTGGGACTTTGTCAAATTATTCCATTTTATTTGGACCAAATATGAAGCCTTGTTAGAGTAGAAGAATTTTTTGTTTGTGACTTAGGCTTTTCCTACCTAGACCACAAATTTAGCAGTAAAGTTATTTTACCCCAGGATATGTTGATTTTTATTTCAAAAAATATGATCACAGGTGTGTTTGAATTTTTTTTTTTATGTTTTTAATGGTGAAAATGGATTCAACACCATCAAAACCCTCTTTGATACCCAAAATAATGAAGTTTGACAGAAATTTCTTAAAATTTCTACCAAACTTTAACAAAAATCATACTAAAATTTTTACTATTTTCCAAATAAATTTATAACCTAAATAATATATACTAATGAAAATTTCTTCGATGTAATCCGTCACTATGAATAATGTAATGTAATCCGTCACTATGAATAACGACTGTTACAATTTAAAAAAAAAACCATGCCTCAATCAACTGGCAACCCAAAGCTTTTTCCCAATCAACTAACAATCCATGCTTTCCTTACCACGATATTTTGATTTGATCGATCCAAGAGACAATACCCACCACCATAACGGAGAAGAGAAATGTGTACCTTACACCAATCCCAATGCAGAAGAGTAATGTGAACCTTACACCAACCCCAGCAACCACGGTCGTTGACATAAATCTTCACGATCCTCGCCGTAATCACATAGCAGCATAATATATCTCGTGCAATCGATGTGATGTATTAGTTGGCTTCTCTTTACATCAGATTAGTTTGCATCGTTGAGGTCAAGCAATGAGTGAAGTTGACAGTGTGCAACTTTGCGTTAGTATTTTATTGTTTTCGGTTTTGAGCGGCTGTCCACAGTCATATAGGTTGGTGTCAAAATGCGAAAATAAGTTATAAAATATTAATATATGAACTCTGCATTAGAGTTTTCCATTTCCATTTCCAAATCTGCAGTAGCATAATTGGTGGTTGATGTTTGTTGTGAAAAGCTTCCATCAAATGGGTATAAAAATGTGAAATAAGTTATAAAATATTATTAAATGAATTGGTGGTTGATGTTTGTTGGGTAACAAAGATTTGATTTTTTTTAATTTTTTTTTTAAATTAATTATTTGAGATTTTTTATTCATTTCAAGTTGATGGTAGATTTTGAAGTATTTATAAATAAATTAAATTAAATTTTCTAATTTTACATTTGAATTTGAATTCCAATTGAAATTAGATACTATAAAAATTCGAGTGAGAAAATTTTAATTCTCGAAAGATTTGAGAGAAATTTTAGGGGCTAATATTTTCGGGTGGGGTAATTTTCTATGTTTTTTCCAAAAAACCTATTAGCCAATTTCCATTTATCTTGAAAATGATTCGTCCAAATTTTATATCATAAAATTATTTTACCTTAGAAATAGCCATTTTTTTATAAAGACTATATAAAATCATTAGAAATTTGAAAAGTTTGCATGTTAAGATTAGTAAGATTCGCCAAGGCTTCTAAACTTTAAGATAATTTCCATCCTTCAAATTTTCCCTTACTATATATCTCAAATATTTGAATACATATACTTGTTTTACTTTAACAATAAGGTATTATGATGATTTTCATTCTAATACATTTTAAATTTTAAATAATTTCTAATAACTCTAAATAATATAACATCATTAGAGATTTCACCAAAAAATCTTACATTTTCTCTTCCCTCCAAAACAAATAAATCTAACATGGCTTTTTGGTTTCAAATCTTATTTGTCCAAAATTCTTTTCTAATAGATAAACACAAAAATCACTATTTCCTTTCTCCTTTCAGGATTGTAACTATCGGAGGACATAGAACATGAATATCAATTACTAATGAAGGCTCCATTTTTCAACTCTGAAATCCTATGAACGGGCTCCAACTCAAGACTAGCTGCCTGGTAAAGTACACAACATGAACCTATATCTACTCAGATCTCCAAAAGATTTAATTTCTTGTGGCCCTGATGAAACAATTAGTCAATGTAAGTGAATTGGACTGGGATGAGAAAATGTGAAGCATTCAAACAATTACTCAATGTAAGTGAATTGGATTGGACTGAAGAGCTCAACGACAGACACAGACGGATTTTGATAGGTAGAGGAGGAGAAGAACAAAACTCGGGAAGGAGATATGAAGTTTCTGCTATCTGTGTTTTATGGAGGATTTCTATGACGATAACATGTCGAGATATTTTCCATTGGTTATGTTGTGAAACAATGGACCTCTGGTATTTAGATTTATGTCCTTTTTTATCGCGCACGGAACTCTGTGGATGTTATAAGTCGTGGAAGAGTGTTCGGGTTCAACTATGTAAAAGGTGGTGGAATATTGGAATGTGTTTATGCTGCTGTTGTGAGTCGGGACCGGTGTGACTTTCTCTGCACTATCTCATAGGCCTATGTGATTTTGTGGGGTTGGTCGGGGACTTCTAAAGCTCTCTCGGACTATCTTCGGCTTTGATTTTTCTAGAGGACTGAACTGGATTTTCGGTTGATAGTGCCGGAATGGAAAATTTGAATTTTTTCTAAGGAGGTTCATTACCGGGGGGCACTTTCGGTGGTCGTAGTACCTAATCGGCGGTAATTCGTCGTTTATGGCATCTCTTTACTAGCTTTTAAATGTGAATCCTGATTTTTTTCCATTTTTGATGGATTTGCCCGCGACTGGCCATCCACCTTTTATTTTTGACATCGTTCTTCACCTACCTATTTGACGTGGAGGGATATTTGCTTGTGTAAGCCACTTGGCATTTATTTAATTTGGTTCCTTTCCGATCCTTCTACACACTTTCTCCCAACTTGCCAGGTCTATCCATAACTTTTTCATGTCGGGTCTTAATTCTTGCTTTGAGGATCTCAATGGGACGAATGACGAGGCAGATCTTATGCATGTGTTGGACGTGGCAGAGGGAGGCACCGCATACAGAGATCTCTTATCTTCACAAACTCGCCCATCGACTGGTCTTACTCCTGTTTCAATTTCTCTAGGAGAGAATACACAGGGCACTGCGAATCAAAGTATTCCATATTCGAAGTTTACTCATCCCTCGGCTGAGGAAAAACCATTTAAACCCAGACCTGGTTGTCGTTTGCTCAGTTTTGGACGGGATGTCATGTGGGAGCACGTAGTAAGCTTACAAGAATGCTCTTTGGTCGGTAGGTGAAATTTTGATAAATTTAACAAGGAGGCGTTTTACCCATGGCTAATGGAGGTCTGGAGCAAAATCATCAGCTATAAGCCTTTGGTCAGTAAGATGGAAGGCAGTTGGTTCGGGTTTCACTTCACAAAGTCAGAGGACCTGGCCGAGATTTTTAGCAGAGTTTGGGTTAATGGAAGGTGTTTCTTGGCTCTGCATCGATGGCATGTGGGCTTTCACCCTCTCCGAAATGCGCCTATAAACCATCTTATTTGGGTGAACTACCTGGACTCCTGATGGAATACTGGACCCTGTCGGCATTGAAAGCTATCGAGGATAGCATTAGAAAGTGTCATTTTGTAGACCCTAAGTGCACAGGGGAACACAATTTTAGTAGACCCTACATGGCCTGGATTTTAGTGGAGGTGTTATTTTCGGGCAGACTTTTGGCTGAGGTGGACCTCGAATGGGAGGGTATTGTCCATAAACAGGTACTCGACTATTGGTAGACTCTATTTTGTTGCCACATTTGCCATCGGACTGGTCACTTGATGTGTTAGTGTGCTCGTCATAATGTGGCCAGTCGACCGGGAGTGGGACAGTCGATTCCTGCAAACGAGAGGCCAGAAAGTGCGGAAAATCAGGGAAGGTAGATGATCCATCATTCTATTCTAGGTAAGTCTTCACTGAAATCCCATATCTCCAATTCACTACATTTTGTTGTCTCGGATTTAACTTTGGATAAAGGACCACCGAATGATGTTGATGCTCCCATTATTGTTAGCACTGGGGAAGTGGGGGATACTATTCTTCAGTCAAAATCAGTTATGGAGGAAATTAGCCACCCTCCCGATAGGCTTCCTATCCTTATTCTTGGGCTGACGATCTCTAATTTTCCCCCAACTGTTGTTTCGCCAATATCCCCTCATCAGCTCTCTCACTCTGATGGGCCTTCCAATCAACATTTGACCCCTCATAATTCCATAGTGAGTGAATTAAATTTTTTAATTCAGAACCCTGTTACTTGCTTGGTCCCAATACCAGTCGACACAGGGTGCCCTACATCTCCTGATCTTATCATCAGCCCTTCCTCGTGTTCTAATGTTACAATTCGCAAAGGAAAAGGCCAAACATGGGGTAGAAAAAAGTCTGTCTAGATGGATTCACTTGTGGAATTAAATCTGGATAATTTCTGTGATGTTCTGGTTACTCAAGCATTATCCCAGATCCTTACAGCCTTGACCCCCTCTCCTGAGTGTCCACCATGAAGTTGTGTTCATTAAACATTAGGGGGGTGGGGTGCCAGTTCAAAATGGCCTCTGCGAGGGATATTTTTTCTTCTTTATGTCCTATAGTAATATTTCTACAAGAGACTATGACTTTCGCTGACTGCACTCGTCAATTTTGTCGGGCTCTATATCTAGGTTGGCATTTGGCTACCACGGATGCAGTGGGCCATTCAAGTGGACTTGTCGCCTTCTGGGATCCCAGTCGGGCTTCCTTCAAGGTGTTCAACTTCTGTGGGGGAATATTGTTGACTGGTCATCTCAGAGGTTTGTATCGTCAAATTTATTTGGTCAATTTATATGCACCTTATAGGGATAGACGAAACGTTTGGAGGAACATGGAGGTTTCAGGGCTGTTATCGCTGGATAGCGCCATCATCGCCAGGGATTTCAACTGTACCATAAGAGAAGGTGAATTCTGGGGCACCCATGGGAGAAGGAATCTACTGGAAGATTACCTGTTCACACTTTTTAAGGCATCCAACCTGGTGGATCTAAGTTTGGAGAGGGAGGGGCTGACCTAGTTCAATGGCTGATAGGGAGCTGATTTTATTGGGAAAAGGATTGATCGCATCATGGTACAAGCCTCACTCCTGGAATCAATGGAGGGTTTAAAGACTCGACCAGAGGATTTCATCTTATCAGATCATCGGCCCATATATGTGGAATGGTCCTTTGAGAAACAACAAAAGTGATACCCATTTAAATTTAACTGGGTCTAGTTAAATGATGTCGACTTCAATCGACTGGTCAGACTACACATTGAAGAATGTAAAGGAGAGGGCGAAACCTCGGCGATGACCCGACTCGCAAATAATCTTCGGAGCCTGAATTCTAAGGTTAAGAAATGGGAAAAAATAGAAAAAGAAATTTTTTTACAGGACCTTAAGCTCACAAATGCGGAGATATCAAATATTCTCAAAGATATTGATGACAAAAAATTAATTCCAGATCGCTGGACTCGACTTAAAGTGTTGGAAGCTAAAAGATGCAAGATATTGCTCATCCGTGAACAAACTTGGAGACTAAAGAGCCGCGCGACGTGGTTGCAAGAGGGGGACAACAATACTAAGTTTTTTCATAATTTTGTTAATGGCCGGAAAAGGATAAATGTGATATCATGGAAGTTGGAGGTAAACAGAGTCTGTACTAACACTACAAGTGGAATCCAAGAGGAAGCGATAAGGTATTTCGAAAACCTGTAAAAGGGTCGGGAACATGTGAATATTTCAAAACAGCTGAAGGTTCTATATAATTTTCCTCAAATGTTCAAGACTGTTGAAAATGAAATATTGGAAAGGTCAGCCTCCCATGCAGAAGTGACTAAGGTACTGAAGTCTTTTCCGACAGATAAAAGCCTAGGTCCAAACGCGTGGACACCAGATTTTTTCTCCCATTTTTCTCACATCTTCCTGGAAGATACAATTCATACTATTGAGGATGTTAAATCAAGAGGAAATTTCAAAGGAGGGATCAATTCCACATTTATTGTGCTGATCCCAAAGAAGAGTGACCCCAGGGGTTTTGAGGCTTTCTTCCCTATCTCTTTATGCAATACCCTTTACAAGATTGTGTCGAAGCTATTGGAAGAAAGATTAAAAGGAGTTTTTGCCATATTTGTTACACTCGAAGAGTCGGGTTTCCTTCCAGGGTGGAGCATCCATGATGCAGTGGCTATTACGCATGAATCCATGCACTCTATAAAGTCTAGGAAACTAAATGCAGGGATCATGGAAATCAATCTCAGTAAAGCCTATGATAGAATTGATTGGAGTTTTTTTAAATTGATACTTCATAAAATAGGTTCATCATGTGATATTGTCGACTGGATCATGGGTTGCATTACTACCTCCTCTATGTCTGTTTTAATTAATGGAAGAGCATCAAAAAAATTTAGACCTGGGAGAGGGTTAAGACAAGGTTGCGCACTCTCACCATTACTGTTTATCCTAGTAATGGATGCATTTAGCCTAAATTTAAGGAGTGTTGTATCATCTGGGGATTTTGTGGGCTTAAAGATATCCAGTAAAGGGGAAAATTCTCAGAGTTTTTTTTTGATGACATCCTTATATTCGGGCTCCTGATCATAAGATGTTGGAGGGTGCTTGGTCAGATATTTAATAATTTCTGCTATGCATCAGGTATGGAGGAGAATAATGGTAAATCACACTTCTATCACTCAAATGGTTCTACGAAGGTCATTCAGTTCATACATGACCAGTTCAAATTACAAGTTGTAAAACTCGAGGAAGGAATTTCATATCTCAGTTTTAGACTGCGGGCAACCAAATACACCATAAATGACTAGCTGTGGGTGTTGGAGAAATTTCAGAAAAGAATCAGTAACTGGTCGAATAAATGGCTGACCAAAGGAGGTCAACTGGTTCTTACTCAGGCTATCTTACAACAACTAACTATCTACTGGGCTCATATATTCCTTGATTCCTCATAAGCTTCTTAATAAAATTCGAGGTTTTATGGCCCATTTCATTTGGAAAGGAGGCATAGGGAAAGGTTCTTTCCACCTGATAAAATGGGAGAATACTGCGGCACAAAAGAACATGGGGGAATGGGGGATCATTGATTTAGATACCTTCGAGAAGGCTCTTCGGATGAAATCCCCATGGAGGTGTCTTTGCACTCCAGGACCATGGAAGGATATCATGGAACAGAAATATTTAAAAAATCATTTGGTGGAATATTTATATATGAGGGATCAACTACAACATAAAAAAGGCTCTCCGATGTGGACGGGATTCTGGGAAGTCTGGCTGGAATTAAAAAAAAAATTAACATGGCACTTTGGGAATGGAGTGAATACAAAAATTGGACAAACTGGGCTCGAAGGTACATATGACACAGGCTATTTTAGGGAGGAACTTCTTCACTTCTTAAATAACAAAGGCATTTTATTTTTATGTCAGATCATGGACTGGCAGGGGGATATTCCGAAATGGTACACGTTTGATCAGCTCGGAATACCTATAACACTGGAGGTGGAGTGGAATAGTTACTGTGATTTGCTGAGAGGTAAGGGACTACATAGAAGCAGACAGGGCAACCACATTAAGAGGGGGGGTAAACTTAACAAAGGACAGATAGCCATCAATGAACTTTATCATACTTTGATTAAAGAATGAGTTCAGAGAGGCACTCCTGGTTGGATAATGGACATGTGGAGGACAAAAGTACAAAAAAAAGAAGTTATCTTTTACTGGTTGGTATGGCAGAACAAAAACTTGACATGGCACAATTTACAACGGCAAGGGATAAATGGACCTGGTATATGCAGACTATGCTAGCAAGAAGTGGAAGATAATAGACATTTTTTCTATAATTGTACCTTCTCGATGATGGCTCTCAATCACATTTGCAGTAAACTCAAACTTGAGGTGCCATTGTATGATTCTGCTGAAAGTTGGTTCATTTGGTGGAACAGAAAGGGTAAGCATATTTCAATCATCCCTATTACTTTCCATTGGATTATATGGTGTAGCAGGAACATATGGATATTTGAGGGTCAGTCTTGCACACCAGAGAAAGTTAGCAATCAAGTGATATTGGCAATGGAAAATACGAAGACTATAGATAAACCTCCGTTTGATCGGTTAATTAGAGCTAGACCACATGAAATAAACTACCCTGCAGGTTTTTTCGATGGAGCAGCTCAAAATTAGAGATGTGGGTGTGGATGTGGTGCAGTATTGATGATAAATCCAAGTTGCCAATATAAGATGTACTGGTATGGGGGTAATGGAACGAACACGAGGGAAGAAGCTATCGCACTATGGGGTCTCATGTGGTTTGCACACCACCTCTGCGTGGACATATTTTTAATCTATGGGGATTCACTAGTCTTGATCGACCACTTGAATAAGGGATTTGCCCTCAGACCTGAATTTATTACATCCTGGATGGGTCGTATATCTATCATGCGCAAAAATTTCTCATCTATCACATTCTGCCATATTTATAGAGAAAAGAGCACACAGGCGGACATGTTATCTAAGAAGGGACTGTAGGGCAGATATGGAGAAATTCATTATGAATTGTATGAAGCAGTTGGAAGAGGAGCAAAAGGATTTGTCATATTTTTCTAATATTTCTTGTTTATGTGTTGATCATGTAAGAGGATCTCAGGATGTGATAACAATAACAGCAAAGGTTCACTGTCAGTTGATGTCAGGTTTTGGCCTATTAGCAACAGGTGAAAGTATTATGACCGATCACCATTTATGAAGGAGAGCAAAGTGATCCAAGCTTTTTGGGAACGTATGACAATTTAAAATTTTGGCATGTTTTGTAAAGATCTATTTTTTTTTCAAACCATAAAGTTGAATTACGAACAATTTTTGTGATGATCAGTAGGTGTCTATTAAGACTATAGAACATTTGGTTGGGTTCGGAACCACTGATGTTTGTTATTTTGAGGCAAAAATGATGTAACTATGGAAACATATTTTAGAAATCATGGGAGATATTGTGCTGGTACTCAATATAAATCAGTTGCTTTTTCTATTGAAAAAAAACAAAAGCAAAAGTGAAATTAATAAATGAAATTTTGCAATTTGACAATTATTTCTCTTTTCTTTTCTGAGTTTTTATTGTGCACAATCTCTAAATTCTATATGTGTTCAAGCCTTGACATTAACATTCTATATGTGTTAAAGCATTTAACATTCTATGCCCGCTAAATCAAAGGATATCTAACACTTTCATCTCTGACCAGAAACTCAAACTCCCCATAAACTCCATAAGAGCAATTGAGCACTCCTATCTCTTTAGAAAAGATTCTTACTTTAAAATTATTGTTTTCATTGAGGAGGTGCCTGAATAGACAACACCATGGACAAACCTAATTGAATTTCAATGAATAATTAGTTATTCAAATGATTTTTATTTTTATTTATTTATTTATTTTTAATTTAATTTAATTTGGGCGAATTTGGTAACTACGGTTCATGTTATAGTATGAAGAAGATGTGTAAGTCCTTACACTTAATCTCAAATTCAATTTTGTTTTTTAAATAAAAATAAATTATTCTCTAAATAAATAAATAAATGTCGACTATAATAAAAAACAAAAATAAATCTACATATTTGATTATTTTAATTAAAATAGTTATAAAACATTAATAATTTCACTCTTAATATGCTTGTTAGGTTGGATGATGATATTAAACTCAACATGGAAGAAATGTGATAAAAATATTTCACTCTTAACAAAATCCACATTATTTAAGATTATTTTATATAAATTTATTGTTAAAAACATATATTCTATTAATTAAATGGCTCTCCAGGTGAGGTACCTGGAGAGTTCCCAAACACTCCACACAATGCACTGACTATTTAGTCAGAAGAACCTCAACCATATAGTCTTTCACACTAATAGAATGGTTTCAACAACTCCCTAGATCGTAGGATCTAAGACATAATCTTAGAGTCTTAATGCTATCCAAACAACTAAGTTTAGCTTTCTCCATTAATTCCAACGCTCCCCTTAATTGAGAAAGGGTACTGAAAGAATAACATATGCTTGTTGGTATAGTCTCAACTAGGCTTACATAAAAACATAAAAATTTGGTAACAGAGGTTTTCATTTTAGTCTTCTTGCTTGAGATCCCATGCTTGTTCATTCCTAGGTGAGGCTTCATCTTTACTTTTCTCGCCATGAGGTAGTGATAGATCTTCACCTCCTTTCTATGTTTTCTTCCCCAAAGACGAAACACTTTAACTCTTATCCTCCTCGATCTTGATTGTAGATTGTCATCCTTTATATCTTGATTGCTGGTAAATGATAACACTTTAGAGGATGCAAGCTTGATAGGAGAATTTTTCCTCTCACTATTTCCAGTGTCAAATATCTGAACGTCAGCGATCTTGTCGTCAACATTCATTGATGCAACTTTTGTGTTGACTTCAGAAAGACATGGTGTTCAAGCCATGCTTCAAGAAATTTTAATTCCTCTTCAAATTTTGTTGATTCTTCCTTCTTGTTGTTATTAACATGTGCACACTGAGAAATATTCATGATATCATCATAATTTGAATTCTCTCCAGCTTTGTCTTCTTCTGCCAAGTCTTTGCAATCATCTTCATGTGGCTCGTCCAATTAATCTTCAACAATATGTTCTTCTTTACTTCCTTCCTCAAGAACGACTAGTAGGTCTTCTTGATCTTCAACCACATGTTCCTCTACAACTCGTGAGTCTTCAATCTCATGTTGTTTTAGAACATATAGTATCTCTCGATAATCGTGGTCATTAATAAAACCACCAAGCCTCATGAAGAAAATATCATCAGGGTCAAATATGTCTAAAAATGCAGCCATATTGAAAAAATTTCAACTTATCTCGCTTCCATATTTCTTTCTGACTTGCCTCGGTCCTCTCAAGATCTCCAACAACCGGTTACTACGCAGGCGAGAAACTTCTCCCTTTGGCAACTCTTCAACTGTAGAACCTTGTGGTGGAGATTGTGGCTTCTATGCCACGCATCCAAATCTGATGCAAAAGCCACCAATGCAACCTGAACTTGAGTGCACTTGCACCAAGCTTCCGGATCGAGGTTTCAAATCTCCTCTCGATGCAGATCACCTCTTCATCTGCAGGCTCTTTATATGCCGTGACTTCAGCTTTCTGAATATGCTCACCTCCTCTGATCCAACCGTCGGAGATTTGAATCTTTCATATGTATGCCCTAATGTTGGGTATGACATGTGACCCACTCTCAGATCTATTCTCAGATATGCTCACAGCCACCGATCGAGTGCCTTGGGGTTCATGGGTTCACGGGCCCTTCTGTCATTGGCGCCCCACTGAAACTCAGATGTTGTGCTGGCTGTGCCGGGCTTAAATCTCTGTAAGTTCTGGACTGATTGATGCACTCTTATCCGACAAGTCCGCGCTTTTTGGTGCGTTCCTTCCGCACATATATGCTATTATCAGTGCATCAGTACCATCATAAATCGCGTTGATCACGTCGGCATGAATTTCAACAGGCTGCTTTTCTACTTCCACAGGGGTGGATTTTGTTGCGGCCCCACTGCCTCAGAAATCACTCTTTCATTCTTGAGCGACGTGCCCTGGATGACCCGAGTGCTGGTAATCTCCATTGACTACCATATGACGCCCGAGCATCGCCTCCCCGCTCCTTACGACGACTGCCAATGTTTGGAAAATGGAGAGGTTTACAAAACCCTCAGCGAGGAATGACTTAGTTCGTAAGAGCTCACCTAATAAGCTACGTTTTTTCTCTGCTCATGGCGTCATGGTTGTGGCTCAGAACCACAACTATCATCTACACATGGCTCATAAAAAAATTCTAGGATCAATATCGATGCCACAAAATTTTTATATGTTGTTCTCTCACACAATTTCACAGATCCACGCAATCACCCACGAACCAGGAAGAAAACCCCACTGAACTGCAATAGTATGACGTTTCTTAGAGACTGCTCCAACACACTAGAGGACGCAACACTATGTTACGAATCAGACATCGTTAGTTCTGCTTTCTTCTAGCCTCACGCACTCGGATTTGCGTAGAGATCTCTGGCACTCCTGTCATGAGGTTCTTTCACAGACTGGTCACACTAGCACAGTGACCTCATGACTTGGGAAATCAATTGACTCCACAATCAACACCAAAGGATCAAGCGATCAAGCGCGAGATATGATCCACGCAAGAAAAAAAAAAGCTAATTCAAATTTGACATCCACTTCACTGATGTCAATCACAGCTCTCTCGATGGACAAACAAATTCACCGAGGCTCTGATACCATGTTAAAAATAGATATTCTATTAATTAAATGGCTTTCTAGTTGAGGTACCTGGAGAGTGCCCAAATACTCCACATAGTGCACTGGCTATTAGTCAAAAGAACCTCATACATATAGGCTTTCACACTAACAGAGTGGTTTCAACCACTCCCTAGATAGTAGAATCTGAGTCCTAATGTGAGAGTCTAAATCCTATCCAAACAGCTAAGTCTAGCTTTCTCCATTAATTCCAACATTTACAGATAAATAAAGTAATTAAAAATCAAGTATAATTCTTACTTTTTAAAAATATTTCAAGATATAATTTAAATAAACTATTTAAATATCCACGTTAAGTAATATATTTCCATCTCAATTATATATAAATATATATAGAGAGAGTATGAGAAGTAATATATTTCCATATCAATTATATATATATATATATATATAGTATGAGATAGTTATGGCCGCTCATTTTTTTTTAATGTTGATCATAATAAAACATTTCAATACCTATGTTAAGTAAAATATTTCAATGTCAATATTATATAAAACAAGAGTATATGTGTATATGAAATTAGTATAGATCCATTTTAATCATGGATTTCCCAAGATTTTGAGATGCAAGTTTTTTTTCAAATTTTACATTCTAAAAGAAGTTTGCACCTAAAGAGATTTGATGCTCTAAATACTTGAATATTTCAATGTCAACTGTATATTTATTATATAAAACAATCTAAAACTAGATAGACATGAATATGTGTTTATATAAAATTAATATAGATCCGTTTTCACCATGAATTTATCCAGCTTTGGAGATTCAAATACTTTTCTAAAATTCTGTATTCTAAAAGCTTTTGCATCTCAAGATATTTAACCCTCTAAATATTTAATACATTCTAAGCAAATATTGATTATAAATTTAAACAAATATAAAATAATAAAAATTTTAGCATTGCATATTTCGTTATTCAAAAGTATTTCTTTAAGCAGCCAAAAAAAATAGTAAATAATTAATACATTCTTAATTAAAATTAATATATTTTGATTACAAATTTAAATAAATATAAAATAATAATTTTTTTAGCATTGCATATTTTGTTATTCAAAAGTATTTTATTTTATTTTATTTTATTTTTTATTTTTTCAACCAAAAAACATTATTCTTTTCCATTAAAAAAATGATAATAGATATGTAATTTATAAGGCAAGACTTATTTCCCACGCTATCAGTCATAAATGGGTAGGGCAGTAAATGCTCACCTTAAGATTAAAGCAAGTACACTATCCAACAATGGCCATATACTGCCCCATACATTTATGATTAGATAGCCTGACAAATAAGCCTCTTTCTTCGCGGATTTATACAATCAGTCTATTCCTATTCATAACATGGTAATTCTGTCTGGTTGATCTTACTTATATTAAAACATTTCTGTCTTTGCTTTCTGTTTAATATTTATAGCGAAATTTAAACAATTTCATATTTTTAACTCATTTAAATTGTAAACATGTTCATCTGCATCAAAATTTCTTACCAAAAAACCCTGTCACATGTTCATAATTCTGTTGTACCTTTTATGATAAATTGATGCTTCCCGCATTTGTCAATTTCTCAGTTAGCTATGGAGTAAAATTAGTAAAATTAATAATTAACTTAAACCCATCTCTGTTTAGCACACATAATATACGGAATCTACTTACTAATAAAAAAAAACAAAGAAGTTATGCAGGGTCATGACAACAGAAACATATTACAATTTGGCATGTTATTCAATAGTAACATGGATACAATGTCAATCACCCATGGCAGACATCTGCTCACCATGCGTTGCCCGAGGTCTATGGTGCAGATCCCTATGCTGGCCTGCCTGGCCTTCCTCTGTACAGTTTTCTGCTAGACAATGCCCACATACCCCAATTATAACTAGTAAACGGAGAGCCCTCTAAACTATTACAGCCACCATAATTGGACCCCACTGACGCATATCCAATGTCTTTACTTTTTCAATCACCCTATTCGGTTACATGAAACTTATTGAGATCCCACGGATCGCCCCCGTCGGTTGAATGAAACTTAAGATGTGATGGTCTAAAACCCAGAAAACAACATTTTCATACCAGTATGCCTTATAACCAGTTCGTTTCTGCCAGTTTTTCACATCAAGATCCGTTGTGTACTTTCTTGGAAGACAGGCTGTCGTTGGAAAGCTTGCGTTCTCTTTCCGCCGACATCATGGCCGATTCAGAAACGCTCCACTTTTCAGGGCACCGGCCTGCTGCTTCACTTCTTTCCCCCAACCATGCAATGATATCCGAGAACACCAATTCAACGTGCTCAGGGGGTTCGCCATAAGTCAAACCATGCCACATATCAGGGTACAGTTTCACCGTCTTGTCAGAACTTTTGGCACAAGAATACAGCAATTGACTCACAGATGGGTCTGTTATTTTATCGTCTTCTCCATGAAGAATCAGAAAAGGCAACCTCACCTGCATCATATAATTCATTATAACCTCTCTAATGAGAACGCCATGAAAGTTACGATCTACACATAATTGAATTCAATGTCAAAATTCCGTACCTCGTCCAGCCGTTTCTCTATGTCCAAACTTGCCATGAGGAGCTCGTAACCCGTCTTTAGACGAGGCTTCTCTTGATAAATATAGGGATTTGCTCGAATCTGTGTTTCAGCACATCAAGAGAGTCAATTCATAATTTTTTAATGTAGTTCATAGTTTACATGTTAAAAAAAAATTAAACACATAAATTTTCAATAGCAAAAATGCTTTAACCACACAACTTAACCTAACCCTCCAAACTTCAAAAAAAAATCCAATACCAAATAAACTAACCCTACAAACTTCCAAAAAATTCCAATATAATGATCAATAATGGAATTTATTACCTTTTGTCTCTTTTCTGGGTCCTTAAAGCCAGTATCTATAATGTTCTCAATAGGTACAATCTTCCATGTTGGGATTATGACACTTAACTTTTTCAATATGCTGATAACCAGGGGGTGGGGCTTTAACGCTTCTGCAATCTGTAGTAAGCAGAAAATAATATGTTAGGGAATTTGAACTGGATAATGTCCAACAATGATAATGATGATAAGTTAAACTGATCCTTACTGTAAAAAATACTTCAAAAACAATACCTTGCACATAGGGGCAACAAGTACAGCACCATTCCAAAAGTTAGGCTGCTTTCTATGGATGAGCAGTGCCACAACTCCTCCCATTGATTCACCGTAAAGGAACCTCGCTTTCTCTTTATACTTAATGCTCTCTGTAATATAATCCATATTGTTTTTGTTAGTGTGTATACTCAAATTTCAATAAATTTATTTATTTTTAACACATCCTCTGTAAAATACCCCTGGACACCCATTATAATATTTAAGAATAATGTAAATATACAAACATACCAATTATACGTACCAGCTACACTTTTGAAAAAAGTTGCACAATCCGTTACAAGGTCATCGAAGTTTGTAATGTAACAACGTGTTCCACCAGATTTTCCATGTCCTTCATAATCTATACCAAATACTGCATACCCTGCCTTTGCTAGCCTCACTCCTATGTCTGTGAATAGGCCCAATGGATTGTTAGTTTTGAAGATAAATTAATAAGAAACATAGCTGAGAAATCAACATCTTGTTCATCTTTATTTGTAATCCATGGAACCAAAAAAACCAGGGAGAGAGCTAGTCCAAGTACCTTCCATGAAAATGCTGCACTCCATGGCATAGCCTACAGTAACGGAAAAGAAACAAATTAAACAATAGAAACCAAAAATCTTTAACAAATTTATAGAGTAATGGAATCCTCAATCACTTTAACAAATTTACAGAGTCATTGAATCTTGATTAAGGTTTGGTAAATTTATTGGTATTGTGATTTTGGAGATATTTTTGAACATAGCTTATAACTTATAAGACTGAATTTAATTTGTCAAATTCTAAAATATTCTTAAAATTAACAATTTAAGTTTTGTGAACTTATAAAGATGACAGTTCTCAGAAATATTTTGAAATCTAACTCATAAAATTGGAAAAAGAGTTCAATTCATTAAATTCTAAAATATTCCTAAAATCAACAATAGCGATGAAGATTATATTGATATCAATATGTATACTCTATACAGAGAATTGAAATCTATTTGATGCTGACCATGGCAGAGAAATATCAGGGCCTTCGCTTCTCTATCTGCCGGTAGCCATCTGCACGTAAATAGCTCCACTCCTCGAGAGTTTTGAATAAATTTCTGCATCACAATTGAGTTTAACGAACATCAGCCTACAAGAAACGAATCAGCCTGCCTATTTATTACTATTAAGGTAGTGTTCTGCTATTTACCTCTTCATATTTAATGTTGCTGAGTTGATCCCCTGACATGTTTGCAGGCTCCTGCAAAAGTTAAAAACCGTAATTCAGATATTGTCATTAAAAAAGATATGAATATATAACCACTCAATATTCTCTGAACTGTACTAGTAAAAGTCTTAAATAGGGGGTCGAACAATAATGAAAATCCCCCAAACTTTAAAGCCTGAAACATCATGTATGTTCACAAAATTTTCATTTTGCAGTTGCCTAGCTTCAATTACAATTGGAAAAATACTAACAAACGCAGAGATCCTAGTTTTCACTAGCTTGAGACTTATCCATAGCATCTGAATTCCAATAATATATCTTCAATATGAACTGTCTCTAAGAAAAAAAAGAAATGCAAGGTACTATATAACAAATTTCTTACCATATAACCAACTACACAAGATGAACTGAGCAGACTGCACCCAAATATCTAATGAATCAATCCTCTTCCTTTAAAACTTGAGGAATTTGTTAGAGATCACCACAAACAACTATTAAAACGAAGATTTCAACACCAAAGGTTGGTTGTTACATTGGCTTGATGTCATGAGCCACTGTTGCAGAAAGAAACACAATTTTGTCAATTTAAAGACAATTGGGGCCAAGAATCCGCGTTTTTCAACGATTCTAGAATTCCAGATCTCATGTAACTAACGCGAGGGCAAATTAGTCAGAGCCAAGCCCTACAATACAGGATATCCATGGACCCCGCTGTACGAAGAAGAAAACACAGCAAAGTCTCCCTAATAAAAGAGAATGAAATTAATAGACTCATTGGGTAGCTAGGTATTGTGAATGTCAAGGTCCTTAAATTTTTTATACGTCAATGGTAGGTTGTTATCTCATTTTTTATTTTTATAATTCACCTGCGACCGGCCGAGTGCTGCAGGCAGCAGGCGTGGCTCCGCGTGCGACACAGACCTGGTCGGCTGGAGCTCGAATGAATAATGGCGTGGATTTTTTCCATTTATTTTGTTTTATAAATTTTCAACGACCAGAATCGGGATTTGATCATTGGTCCCTTTCCTTTGTTCAACCCCTCCCATTATTTCGACTACGTTATTGTTTAATGTTTTAAGGCGTATTATTTGCAAACACGTCTTCAAAGTATATCCCTATTTTATCTCGAGAGCGCTCTTTAGATACCGGATTGATGCAACATCCTAAGTGGATCACGCGGATTCCAAAATTAGCCACAAACTTCATATCTTAATTTTACAGCGGTTTGGGTTTTAATTTATTTTTGAGTTGTTTGTAATCTGATTTTTTGAAAATTTTCTGATTTACTTTTTGATTTAATTTAATTTAATTTGTTTGAAATCTGGTAGGAATTTATTGAAATTATAAATTTAATGGCTAAATTCTGTACAGTCTAAGTATTATAAAAAAAAATCAAGATACTAAAACCATATATGCAGTAAAATTAGGCACATATTTCTTATCTTATTTTTACACCCTTATTTTATTTTATTTTCAAATTGTTTTTAATATAACTTTTTAAAAATTTTCAAAATTTCAATTCAAATTATTCAACAAAATTCTAATAAAAAATTCTACCAAAATCACCCCCAAAAAATAGGTGGCAAATTTTAAACGTTTTAAGATTTATATTATTTACCCGAATTGATTTAACTAAACCTATTATTACAATTATATTATAAATTATTTTAAATTATAATAAAATATTTTAAACGAAACCCATCATGATTATTATTATTTTTTTATTTTTTTAAAATAGAACATTTGAATTACACTAAATTAAAATACACAATATTAATCATGAAGTTTAAAAACATTATGATTGAACTCGTAAGCGTGCCTCAAGTTGCATTGCACATGTGACATGTGACGTATAAATAAAAAATGTTAATAATCATCTATGTAAACGTTATTTTGCATTTCTTTATTTAGTTGTAGTTTACGGTCTCGGATGATATTTTGGTTAAAGTATAGATATTTAATGTTATGTTTTTATGACATATTTTTCCTTGTGAAAGAGGATGTACATACACACATTGTATTTCATATCTAATATATTGGTAAAGTTGAACTTCATTTTCCACCCATGTGTTCTCAATTTTTTTTGGGTTATAATGATTTTTTTTTTTTAATATTTTAGGCTTTTTAATTTTGAGATAATTTTTTATATTTGAATTTGTATTTTGAAGTTATTAGAAAAATAAAGAAAGTTGAGAGGTTGCATACATAACATAAATTTATATTATTTTTATTTATTTTACAAAGTCTATATATATAAGAATATGAATCTCTAACTTCAATGAATCTAGATCTTAATAAAGTGAATCTATGACTCAGACATGAAATAGCTACAACTCATACACATGGGAAACAACAACTTCTAGATTGACACCTCAGAACTCATAATGACAACCTCTAAATCACATGACATACATGGAAGCATTACTTCCAATACCCTCCCTTAATGCTTAGATGTAACAAACATTGAAAAACACATGTTACATAAACAATACTGATATTTTGTCATTTTTTTTTTATATGGTCATCACTAGCACTCATATCCACTCTCAAATCTCATGGTTTTTGCTCTTTTCTTCACCACATTTTTGAGCTACTTACTAATTCATTTAAGAGATAACCACTTCCAACCATTGTTGACGTATGCTTCTCGACCTCCCGAACACTACTACACTAAAGGCATTTTAAGACATTTATTTAAGAAAATAAATCTTTTGTCTTAAAAATTCATTTTTTATTTTAGTTATTTTACATTAAAATTTAATATCAATTGAATTGTCTTAAATATAAAATTTAAGACAAAAGTAATGTGAGACAAAACTTTATATTTAAGACAAAAACAATTTGAGACAAAAATATTTTAAGACAAAATCAATTTAAGACAAAAAATTTTTAAGACAAGACTTTATATTTAAGACAAAAACAGTTTGAGACAAATATTTTAAGACAAAACTTTATATTTAAGACAACAAAAATATTTTAAGACAAAAGTAGTTTGAGACAAAAATATTTGAAGACAAAACTTTATATTTAAGACAAAAGCAGTTTGAAGACAAAAATATTTTAATATAAAACTTTATATTTAAGACAATGGCAACCTAAAACAATGACAATTAAGACGAAACTCATTTAAGACAATTAACAATTAAGACAAAACCATTAGCAATACTTCATAACAAGGTGATTGTCAAATGACTTAGATTCCATGAACTAAAATTGTTTATTTTTTTAAATAAGTGAAAAGTTTTAAATTACTTCATCTAAACTTTCATATAAATTTGCAAGAAATTAAATACAATATAACAATATTTGTTTTTTCTCAATTGTTTTATATATATATATATATATCAAAACTATACATAAAGAAATAAAATAAAAAATACAGATTCATCCATAAATGGATTTTAAACTTTCATTATTTTCACTGAATTCCATGAATGGATAGTGGATAATTATATTTTTAATTTTTGAAAATAGATATTCAAACCACATGAAATTTGATCATGTCAATTTTATTTCTTTTATATTTTATTTTTCCTTTTTCATTAAACCGCATTCTAAAAATATAATAAATAAATAGATAAAAAAACATTATTTTTTGGTTGGCCACTCAAGGGGATTTAACTTTGAATCTCATGTTTTAACATAATACTTCATAACAAGGTGATTGTCAAATGAGTTACATTCCATGAACTAAAATTGTTTATTTTTTTTAAATATGTGAAAATTTTTAAATTACTTCAACTAAAATTTGATATAAATTTGCAAGAAATTAAATACAATATAAATATATTAAAAAAAATATCTCAATTGTTTTATGTATATTTTTTTACAAAGAAAAATCGGCAGCTTTCTATTAAAATTAATGAAAGTTACAACTTTGCACATGCATTTAAGCATTTCTAGACGCCCTATGGGCCCATGTTCATATGTACACTAGTCACTGTAGCTAGGCTACCAAGAATAAACTTACAACAAGCCTGCAGGGCTGAGCTTGTCACGCTTGCCCTTTGTCATGAGTGGCAAGCAAAATAAAATACATGGGGAGAAAATTAAGTTTTTCTCCCCTTCTTCTTTTCGACCTTCCTCCAAGCACCTTGTGATGGCGTGGCAGTGATAAGGGCTAACTGGTTTTCTTCAATGTTTGTACCATTGTCCTTATCTGAATCTGAATTATCTGAAATGTGTTGTCTTTTGTTACCCCCGGGGTCTGTTGCCACTTGTTCTTTTGCCAACTGGGCCAAGGGGGTGATGTCGAAGGGGTCTTGCATCTCCTGTTATTTTGACTCTATATTTGTGGTTGTCTGTTGATGTTCTTTTGGTTTGAGAACATCTTCTTCTTCTTCTTTTTCCTCCTCCTCTTCTGGCTTGCTTGTGGGAAATTTCCACCCTTTCGAAATTTTCACTGTCTTCTTTTTTTTCATGTTATCTCTTTTTGCTTCCAGACATGTATTTTTCAAATGGCCGGTGTTTCTACAGATTCTGCACCTGAATGCAGTATTTTCGAAGTCAAGATGCTGTATCCATTTCTGTTGTTTGTGTGTCAAATGTATGCATTCTGGCAGCCCTTTATTGAGGTCCACTTCCATGCAAATATGAGAAAAAGTGTAGATACGCTCCTCTAAGCGTTGTGTATATATTTTGATGTATCGCCCCAGAATGTTCCCAATGCAAGTAAGAACACTTTCATTCCAGAAATGCAAGGGCAGATTGTAAAGTCTGACCCAGACTAGACTTTTGGACACTTCCATGGTGTTTGCGTCGAAATCCAGGAACCAAGGTGTGATGAAGAGCCCAGTGGAGCCCCATAACCATGGTCCCACCCTCAGAATGTTATCTTTGGCTTCTGAGGATGCAAACTTGACATTGAAAAACCCCTTTGAACAGAGGTGGATTTCACAGTCCATAGTCCAGTTTGTGAAAATCCAATGGAACAACACCATTGGTTTTGGCCAGAAACTGTTGAATCTACAGATAATTGCTTGTGCTTCATAAACAATTCGGTTTTCATCTACTTCTGTAAGCGCTATGTTCACTTCCGATATGCTATTCATTTTCTCAACAATGTAAGGTTTGGGAGCATTGTCTGTTGTTTCCATAGGAGTAGCGATTTTGAGTTTTCCCTTTAGAATATTCCTGTAGGAGGGCCTTTCAAATTTTCATGGCTTGAGGTGCTGGTTCCTTTATCATTGCCTGAATTTTTGTGTTGTTCATTGGCCTATCCTCTCAGTCTCATATTGAGAATGATAGTGGAACCAGAGCATATGGAGTACTCATGTAAAGTGCAACTTTCTTGTAGTGATCGTCCCCTGTAGATCAAAGATTGTAGTTGACTAGGATACTCAGTAATTTGACCAGTTTTGAGTTTCAGATTTGTGATCTCTTCATGGTGTTGCGCCCAAATCAAAATATTGTTTCCCTTAGTGGGCTTGATGAAAATATGAAAGCATTCATCACTTACCTTGTTGTCATTGATGGCTGCGAGATCATCCCTGGGCTTCAGCACTGGTTGCAGGGTTGGCCAGTGGATAGGCATCCAAACGTTGGAGAGGAACAATGCGGGAGGCAAGGCATCGTTGCCCTGTGTGAGAGATAGGGTAACCCCCACAGGCAAATGAAGTGGTAAGTGCAGAGTCCCTTGGAAGCGAAACAGATTCTGACACGCCTCATCTGCAGTTGAACCCAACGATTCATAAATAGCTAGATTGTGGTGCCGGTTATGTGAATATTCACCCCCAATACCATTGAAATTCATGCTCCAGCATTTGTTGATCCATTGCGTCTGCAGTTTGTAGCTTTCTGGGGGAATCGCCTCTGTTAAGAGGTTGAGAGACTTGAAAAAATGGTGGTAATCATCCATAGTTGGTACCAAGGAGTGGCAATGCCAAACCTGAGCCATCGAATGATAGAAAGGAAGCAGCCTGAGCCACCATTTGGTCTTATCGCAGGTAAGGGAGGTCGTTGCCTTGTCTCCCTGATGTTCAAACCCATAAACCCTAGCCGCCATTGTTGTTCGCCCTCCTCTCAAAAATCCTTCAGGGTAAATTGTTATATATATACATATATATATATATATATATATATATATATATATATATATATATATCAAAACTATCCATAAAAAAAATACAAATTCATCCATATATGCATTTTAAACCTTCATTCTTTTCTTTCTAAATCAAAAATCAAAATTTGATTCTTGTATATGTCTTATAGTCACATCTCAATTTTCTTTTCACTGTTGAACAAATATATCAAAGAGATAAGTAAAAATAATTTAATTATTTCTTATATAAAATTTTATTTTTAATTATATATATGAATGCATTATTAAGAAACCAAGAAATATTAGTAATTGATATCATTTCAAACTAGGGAATAACGATTATATGGTTTATCTTCCTCACTTAATAGAGATATATGTAAAGAAATTATGAAGGAGGTTGAAAGAGTACTCTAGCATAAACTTTAATTTAACCTAAAGAGCCATTGTCAAGCCCCTATAGTCACCCATATCGGAGACTGAATTAGCGCACCCAGATGGTCCATCACTATAGGTTTGTGGTGCATCTGACTCATTTCATCTCATCGATTTTCTTAATCTGAAACTATGTGATTATATACTACACCTCACTTTTTATATTTCACGATCATTAAAATTCACAAGTTTAACACTTATTGAAGTATGTAGATAATAATTCCATACAATTATGCCTTAACATAACCAATATGCAAATGATATGAATGAAGGTAATCTTCTAGAATCAACAACCTAAGTAGCCTAACAATGATCAAATATTCAAATGTGTTGTACAATCAAGTGAACTCTAGTCTCGTATAAAAATTTAAATAATAAGAGCACACAATCCATACAAACCTACCACCAAATTTCCTATTTCATTTACAATCATCGATCACAACTTTTTCATAGATCAAAATTGTTTCACTTAATAGAAATAGTAAGTACTCTCGTATGCATGGAATGTATGAAGAGTTAAACTAAGTGAAGGAAAGCAAGTTAAATATTTAATTAAGTATAATATTAGAAGTCAAGTGAGTCAAATTTAAAAAGGTAAAGCCTTGTCAAGAAAATCTAAGTGAAGGAAAAAAAAAATGTCAATTTATGTTAAAGTGAAGTTCGAAAAGTTTAGTTAAAGTGTCAAGTCATATTTTGCATGAAGAAAATAAAGTTAGAGTTTGCATGATTCCATATTTAGCAAAGTTTCAAAGCACCAAACAAGTTAAGAAGGTCATGAGCTACTTCCACTAAGATCCTTGGTTATTATGAGTAGCCTGCAAGTCGAAGTTTGCATCCATTGGTCCATAAGTAGAAACTAGAGGTTGTTGAGAGTTTGTAAACCCAACTACTAAATTATTAGGGTGAGTAGCCTATAGAGCCACCACCACGGACCAAAGAAAGAGTCTCCACCGTAAGTTGTAGCCATGAGCCTCCTTAAGAATATGCATAGAAGAGCTTAGCAAACTTGCTAGTAGTTGTTGGGAGCCACCGTTAAAGTGAAGGTTAAAATGTTTATTTTTAAAGACAATCAAGTGTATGTGATGTTAATTTCTAGAAGGCTAACAAAATAAGGAAAGAAGGTAGAAGGCAAAATAAAGACTACAACCATGGGTGACAAAGTAAGAATGAAGCAAACCGAGAAAATAAATTGAGAGGAAGAGCCAAAGTATCTTGAAGATATCATAGACGTTCTCTCCACAGTCGAGGCATCTAAAAGAAAAGTGGACAAAAATTGAGGATGAATGGATCATGATAATTCTGGTAATACTTCCAAAATTTACTAGTAAAATTTTTATTTTTTAGGAACTATCATAATGAAAACTTTTCTTCGATGTAAAGAATTGATTGAATGTCAGTCTAATAAACCATGTGATGAAATATGTGATATATTAGTATTGGATCTTATAAAACATGCATTGGATGAGAAGTCCTTGTATAAGGTAGCAAAAGATACATCTTCCTAGGAAGCATGGAAGACCCTGGAAGTAGAATTTGGTATAAAGGAAGTGACATAAATCAAAAAATTATGTTACAGTCTGTTGAAGAATCAATAGAAAGTTAACTACAGTTCTGAGATTTAAATGAGCAAGACTCTAGGAGGAAAACAGAGTTGGAGAATCCCACTCAAATGTGGATGATGGTCATAAAGACTATAAAAGTGAAACCCATCATTCAGACATGCATATGGATCAAGAAGACACACAAAAGATTGCAGAGTAAGAAGTTGAAGCCCCTATGTGTGAGGTAGAGTAAGAACATATAAATTCTTGAGAACCCCAATGTAACATGGATGCTGAAGATGATGATGAATCCCATTCTGATGAGCCACATGTGGATGGTGACTGAAAAATGAGTAGTGAATTGGTGAATCCAACAATATTCCTTGTTGATGATGGTGAAGCTTCCAATAAAGAAGTGAATGACATGTGTGATCTAGTTGGTATGATTGTAGTTTATGATGGTCACTTTGCATCAGAGTTTGAAGAATTTAAGTTTGAAAATAACAAAGACAATTTTTCATATGAAGTAATGGTTTGTAGAGATGAATGTGCATCTCTCATGAATCCAGCAACAACTGATGAATTTGGTGAAGTTGAAATTATTAACGAGTACATGCATGCTCAAATATATGACCACAAAGTGGATGAAAATTATGTTGATGAAATTTGTGGTCTCTTTTTCGAAACAAGGATTGATTGTGGAAATATGGAAAGTGCCATGTTTGATGAAGAATTGAAGGTTGAAGCTACCACTGTAGCAGCAAGTTGTAACAACCCTGGTCAAAAATCCATGTAAAAGTTAATAAAGGTAAAATAAGACCTTGGTCGTGCACGTATTCCAAGTTGAATGTTGCGCAAAAACATCCTAGTGGGTGTTCATTTCGGTTTATTAATGGTTATGGAAATTGGAAAAGGAAATGGTAAAGGCTTTGGAAAGGCATGAGGCATTTGTTGGCATTGCATTTATGAAAATAATGGAAAACAGGAGAAAAGGGAGGTGAAAGGTAACAGGTTGCATGTGAGGAGGAAAATAAAGGAAAATAATGGGAAAATGAAGAAATTATAGGCCTCATTGATAAAAAGGCTTATGAGGATCAGTTGATAGCTTTTGCACAAAATTTTTCAGTTCAATTTTTGGAGCTCTCATTCTATTCTCTCTCTCATACTCTTGGACTCTTTGAGTTTTATTAGAACACTCTTGGAGGATTTTGGCATGCTTTGGATTTGGAGCAAGAAGGCAAAGGAAAAGCAAGAAAGCGCAAGAGGACAATGAGATCAATAGCTATAGTGGGTTTTGCTTGCAGGTAATGAGTTTCATGTATGGTTCTCTTACTAGTTTTGGCATGCATGGCATATGCATGTGGTTATTTGGTTATGATTTTTCAATGGCATGGGGGATTACATGGGTTAATTTTTTTTTTCCTAGCCTTGCTATTTCCTGGATAGCCATGTTGTTGTGGGTTTTACTTTTGTTTTCTGGTTGGTTTTCTTGTGCCTTTGGTTGTGGGTTGAGTTATTAGTTCCTAGAAGCCTTGGTTGGAAAAATGCTCAAGAAGCCCTTGGTGGGTTGAGTTACTATTCCTAGAAGCCCTGGTTGGAAAAATGCTCTGGAAGTCCGACAATAACTGTGTGTTGAGTACTAGTCCTGGAAACCCTGGTTGGAAAAAAGGCATTGGAGCCCTGGACAACTTGGTTAGAGACTAATATGGTGATGGTTAGTGATGTTTTACCGCGAAGTGGAATCACTGATTGAGGGTTGAGGTGGTTTGGCCTCTGGAATCCCTGGTTTAGTTTTGATTGATTTGTTCTATGAGATCACACATTCATTCTTGGAATATGGCATGAGGGTGACTAGATGAAAGAAAGATTTGGTTCATCCTAGCTTATGGTCAAGTGGTTCATGGAATTCCCATACCTAGTCAGCCTTTGCAATCATCAATGGGAGCTCTTTATCCTTGGTATTTTATGGGTAAATATACTTGTTTATATATGGCTTATATTGTTGCTATATCCTTGATATTTTTGTTGGTTATATGTTGGTTATGATTGAGTTTTATGAAAATGATAATGTATGGCTTTCATCATGTTTTGGTTAATCACTGAATCTACAATGAATATATGGCTTAATAGATGGTAATGCATTTATTATGACGAGGCATCAATGCTTCTTAGTGATTCTCAGATAATTGTGAGACCCTTGTGCTCATGTCTATTATTTTAAAATTTAGAATGCATATTTGTGACATGTTTGACGAAATGGTTGTCATGGCTAGTAGGGGTCCGCTCAAGTCCTTGTTTAAGTATTTACATTTTTATCATTATTTTGATGTTACTTTTAATTTCTAGAAGTTTCATGGAGTTTTGGGCAGTGGCATGAGTCCTGGATCTGAAAAAGTGGCTCAGAATCCAGAGTCATTGGCACAGAACTACCTAGAAAATTCCCTAGTCACAGGCATGCCTTGTTGTGGGAGCGACTTGATGTTCTAAGTCGCAAGCATGCCCATGTCAAGGGAGCGAATAAGGCTTTGATGAAGAAAAATGTCAGTTTGTCTCAAGGGTTGGTCACCTGGATGGGTTGGATGGCTCCTAGGGGTTCTGTTGCAAGTGGAAAAGGTCAGGTTGGTTGTGTTCCGTTGGTTCCACTTCCTTAATTGATGTATAGGGAGTTGAATAATATCATAGTAACTCTTCGTCACATGTTTGCACCAGTTGGCCGGTTACTTGGGTAGATGTGGGAGGAGGGTGTTATAGAGTGGTATCATAGCATGGTTCCATTCTCCTTGGGTGATGTCTGGTTTATGTTCCCCTTGGATGGATGTGTTGTCGTATGTACATGCCAGTTGCATATAGGTCCTTGTGCTTGTGATCTATCTGCTTGTTGTGTATTCATGGCATTGGTCATGATTGTAGTGGTGTCTCCATGTGAAATTTGATGGTGTCGTTGTTGAATGTATTTGTTGTGACTTTATGCCGGTCATGCATCGAATATGTGTATCAGTTGATAACACATATGTTGGTCGTGCATCGATTATGTCGGTCGTGCATAAATTATTTCACATTAGTTGAAGGAAATGTTGGACAAGGGATACATTAGGGCAAGTGTATCACCATGGGGCACACAAGTATTATTTGTGAAGAAGAAGGATGGTACTCTCAGATTGTGCATTCATTACATGCAATTGAACAAGGTGACCATTGAAAATAAGTATTCGTTGTCGAGGATTGATGATTTGTTCAATCTATTGAAGGGAACAACAATGTTATCGAAGATTGATCTGAGATTAGACTATTGACTATTAACATTTATCCTAAGGGTTGCAGAACTAGGGTTCATAGATAAACTTGTATTCTATGGTTTCAAACCCTTATTGTCTCCTTCAAGGGGGTTTCTTAAGCCCTTCACAAAGACTTCCTTTTGCTAACCAGATGAATTGTTTCTTTGACACATGTATGGAAACATACTTTGCAAATCATATTGTAATATATTCATAAGATGATATTATTGGTATTGACTACACCTTATTTGGAGACATAATTTTTATTATAGGGGTTGGTACCATTCTATTGGATGTGGTTGGTGATGTGAAGACTACTCACCTTCTAGTAAATATTCATACTAACTCTAAAAAGCCTATGGATTCTTGTTTATAAAGGGAGACCCCTCTCAGCTCAGCTCATTGGATTATTTGTTTGTTCATGCTAATTGTTTTTTCTCAAATTTCCTTCTCCAAGGGGTTGAGACTATTTACTTCATTTATTGAGACTAAGAAAAGGCGCTGTCAAGTCAAAAGTATAATAAAAAGTTGGAACTACCTCTAGGATTTTAAAATTCATAGGGTGGTTGGTTTGGATTAGATCCACTTTTCTTAGGCTATATCATGTATACTGCTTTACCTTCCTCTAGCTCAAACAATTAGAACACATTAGTAAGTGTTTCTTCCTCTTCTTTCTTTGTGATGATATCTCTCTCCATATGTGAATCAATGCCTTGCAAACCGAGGTTTCTTAGTGATGGAATGGCGCAGTTTGATCTGACCAATTCTTATTATTGCAATTTGCAGGAGGTTCTTGATCCCACCATTTATTCCTATTTAAGTATTTTGATCCAGGTTGAAGGAGCTAAGGGGGTTGAGTTGCAGACGAAGCCAAGGAGGATGCATGGACTACAACTTGCTCGAGGTTTCTGATACTGCCTGTTCTTCCTATTGAAATTGAAGCATTTTTATCCTAGTTGAAGGAGATGAAGGGGAGCTTAGTAGGTTGAGTCACAGGAATAATCAAGGAGGATGTAGGGACTGCAACTTACTCGAGTTTCTTCATCCTGTCGATTCTTCCTATTGAAATTGAATATTTTTCATCCCAGTTAAAGGAGCGGAGAGGGGTTGAATTGTATGTGCAGTCAAGGAGGATGCAGTGACTTAGGTTAAGGGGACATGATAATGACTGGGTTAATTGTGTTTTCCTTTTATTTCAGTTCATAAGAGGTTTAGGGCTATAATACTTTGATCTATGACATATTTTCATGCCATAAATGGGTGTGTGGTTGGGGAATTTCCCATTCCAAAGTTTCCTTGAGTGCCATCGTGCCACTGTACGAACATGGTATACGGGATGAATATTGAGCCCCAACTGAGGAGTGTCGAGCTCATCAGTCATATAAAAAACCCTCATTTTAAAAATTCCTCATTTGTGAATTCAATCACTTGCTAGGAAACATAATAAGAGGTGTTGGATTATAAATTCCCCTTTCGAAGGCCTTGCAATATTCTATTTTTTAGGTGCACTCATGTGGTATTATTGACAAGAGAATTGAACAGAGCTTTCACTCAAAGAGTTCGACACGAGACAACTCTCCTATCTGCACTTATTATTTGAGCCAGTAAGAGTTGGGAGTAAACATATATTACTCAATCTCGAATTGTAGGACCTTGTTCAAAGTAAAGATAATAAAAACCTATGGGATTTGGATGAGATCATTACTCATTTATAGTTCTCCCTAATATGAATGGGGACGTCATCTAGAAAGACAAAAACCTACCATGAGTAGCATTAGGGTGCACCCTTTAGAAAGTGAGAGGTTTTATCATTTAGAGGTTTTTTGAGAAAAATATTGATGGGTCCCTGTAATGCTGAAGACAGATATTTTTGTGAAGACCAAGCTTTAAAAAATGATGACATGGCTCGTATCATAGGAGAATGGACATTTTGGCTCACACCTCCATAATATATTTGGCAGATAACTTGCTTGCCCCAATACCAATGGCACAAGACTCATTCATTAGTTGAGAACTTTCCTTACAAATAGATAAGGAAACAACTGCTGATATCACGGTCATTCGCCATCATTTACCATCACACATGGGGAAGCAAGACTCAGAGGTATGGTGGGAAGTGATTTTTTGGATTATATATTGCAACTAACTGGATGTCGACCTTTGTTCTTACATTGATTTCTCAGTTCCATATTTGTTTTGGGTTTCCTCTTGCTACAGAGTGCAGGGCTGGGTGTACATAGGATAAAATATTGCACCTTCCCCTTTGGTTCAGATTTCAAGGGCCCAGTTTTTATCGATGAGTAAATTTCCCGCCTTTACAATTGATTGAAGTAATAAATACAAGGTAATGTAAAAATTTTATATGCACCGATAGATTGCTAGGGTTGAGAAATTTAGGGCTAAAATGATATTGTGTTGGTGTATATTATTTAGATTTCGTTTTTCCCTCATCCTTTTTTCTCTATCTTTTCAACCAATTTTATATGACTAGATCTCTCATGAAAACCTTTTTTTCTAGAACTTCTACTAGTTTTGGAACAAAGTATTTCCTTGGGTGTGTGCCATTAACATTCTGGGTATGTTTAGTGCATCCAGGTGATGTTGTACATATCCAAGGTTTTTAGATGTGTCTTTATGAAGATTGTATTCAATTTGACAAGTATCATAAAATATTTCATCTATCTAGATTTAATGAACATGTTGCATAAGCCTTAAATCTACTCCCAAAATTTTAGGCCTTTCTTTTATTAGCTTAGCTAAGTTTGGATTGGTTTTCCTTTAAAATTTATTTCCTCTTAGGTTATGATCCAAGCAAAATTAAAGGTAGTTTCCTCTTATTTGAATGGAGGACTTACCATACAATATGTAGGTGGTTTTGTGTTGTAGATGCACAACATGTATGTCCTTTTCTCCTCCAATATATTTAAGCTCAAACGTCATATTTTCAATTTTCATTACAAACCTCTAATTTATTACAAAGCACATTTAACTTGTCTATATATCATTGAGCTTCTCGTCTATTAAAATTTCAAATATGGAACAAATGCTTAAACAATTTTTTTTTTAATACCCCATGGGAGAAAATATTGTTATATTGTTGTTTTGAATGGCGTAGTTTGATTCGTCCATTTCTTCCTGTTGCAGTTTGCAGGAGGTTCTTGATCCCACCATTTCTTCCTATTTAAGTCTTTTAATCTAGGTTGAAGGAGCTAAGGGGGTTGAGTTACAGATGAAGCCAAGGAGGATGCATGGAATACAACTTGCTCGAGGTTCCCCATCCTGCCTGTTCTTCCTATTGAAATTGAAGCCTTTTTATCCCAGTTGAAGGAGATGAGGGGGAGCTGAGCGGGTTGAGTCATAAGAATAGTCAAGGAGGATGCAGGGATTGCAACTTACTAGAGTTTCTTCATCTCGTCGATTCTTCCTATTGAAATTGACTCCTTTTCATCTCGGTTGAAGGAGTGGAGAGGGGTTGAGTTGTATGTGCAATCAAGGAGGATGCATGGACTAAGGTTAAGAATGATGATAATCACTAGGTTAACTGGGTAATGATGCAATTCAACCTAGCGATATATGTAAGGTTGTTTTTCTTCATGAAGTTCAATTAGATCTACTTTAATCCACACATGTTAATTATTACAATGAGAAAGGAAAATATTGAGAGGTGATGTAGTCAAAAGGGATTATTATTGGCAGATTTCGTGTTTCAACCATTCAAACAGTGAACAGTCTTGGAGAGGGTGTGCTCAAGGAGGATAATTCTAGGCAATGTTTGTATTTCATCCATACAAACGACAATCAATAGATATATATGGTTACTAAAGGAAAACAACAAGTTATTACAAAGGGGGCACCATATTGAACTATTTCTAGTAGGTTAGAACTTCATAATGAGAAAAAATATATATCGTGGACTTGATTGTGCCACGGTGTTGTGTTGACTTGTTGCTCATACATTTAATGCATTATAATGAGTATTACGTGCTAAAACAATACATATTTTAGAAGACATGCACCTTACTAAAGATACTTTCAACATATTTGTCAATTAAAGGAAAAACATTAGCTATGAAGTGTTTTGGGCAGGTCTGTACTTTCAACAAACTTGGTTTTGAAAGAGAGCAAATTCACTAGAGAGGAATTGTGACATCCAAAATGATCTAGCACACAAGCCTTTAACCCACAATTTGATCCTCTTCTCTTTCCTAGACTACATTATCTCTCCTCCTACCCTGTTCTATAAAGGAGAGGTGCAAGTCCTCATTCTAGAGGGTGGATTTACTTACAAACATGTCAAGAGCTTCTCATCACCTACCCTCATACATTTTAGACTTGAGAGCACTTCATGTAAGAGCTTGATAGGGTAGCCCATGGTACAATGTCTTTATGATTTACTTTCTAACACTTCATTCACATATCAAATGGTTTCTAATATGCTTATTTTATAGCTCTTTTAGTTCATGTGGTTGTTTTTTATATGTTATCATGCTACAAGGATTGTGTTGTCATTAAAGTGCACTTATTTAAATTTTTCTTTCATATAAGATGCATATTGTTTGCTTCTTTTCCATCTATTCACTACACGTATTTTAATTAAGAAAATCATCACATCCCTTTATAATCGAATGTGTACTTTAATCTCTATCCTCTTAAAACACTCAAAAACAACATTTTATGTTGGATTATTTTGAACTTACACCTAAATTATGCACAAACATCTTAAAATAATCCTCATGAATAAAATAAAATAGTAATGCTCTATTTATAAACCCAATAAATAATTAAAAAACCATAACAATTATATCACTACTCCACATAACAATTATATCACTCTAAAACAATTTTTTTTAAGGCCGAGTAATATTTTGTTTTAAAATCCTAAATTATTATTTTAGTTTATTTTTATATCACTCTAAAACATATTTTTTTAAGGCCGACTAATATTTTATTTTAAAATCCTAAATTATTAGTTTAAAAATTAAAAATATTTTAATTATGGTAAGTTAGAAATTAAGACTGTCCACTAATATTTTGTTTTTTAAAAATTAAAACTATTTTTACGCCGGAGGCGTTCTCTTTGTTGGCTTGGGGTGAGAACACTGTTCACCCAGCCAATAAGAAGCGTTGCCTATCGCCCTTCCAACCAATTATATTTTGACATTTGGAAACCAATTAAATTTTGACATTTGGGCTTATCGTCCTGTATTACCCTCTGGTTCCAACCCTTTTTGTATTCAAGTAAAATGTCCACAGTTATTGATTGCGTGCACGCCTAGCTTATCGCATCTCGACATTCACGAATCAAATCTCACAAACTCCAGGCAGCCTTCGCATTGTGAGATTGGCAAAGCTTCTATATAGGCGAGGCTGCGGATGGGTTCGTTTTCTATCAATTAGAAGATGGAGGAAGTGGAGGAGGAGAACACACTTACTATTATTGTTGTCAAAGTCTTTCCAACTTATGACTAATATCCTGACTTTGCATTCTCTGACTTGAAGATCCAGGTTTGTGCTATCCAGGTTTGGGCACAGTGCTTTTTCCTTTTTTTTGTTCATGTGACTCCCCCGGGGGTGGGGTGTTGTTTGGTTCTTATGTATGACTCCCAATTTTGAGCTTCAAGAATGGTGGAACAAGGAGAAGGAGATCCACAGGGGAACTTCCATGGTAGTAAAAATGGAGAATCCAAATTGGTCCATGGTGGGATTGCAAAGCCCTGAATATGATTTCCATCAGTCAGATAAGCAGGGCCGGGGAAAAAATGCCAGGAAGCTTTCCTGGGTATGGCTGCTGAAAGGCCATCGCGCTGCGGGATGTGTCACCTGGCTTGCGCAGGGGCTATGGAGCCTTCTCTCCGCCGTAAGTAGAACAGTCACTTTGAGCAAGAATCAAAATCGTGTGACAGAGGAGGACAAACCAGGGTAAAGTAAACTGTATAGAGTCATTAGATGGTTTCTCTTATTTGCCATCTTGATGCTAGGGTTTGAGATTGCGGCTTTTATGAAAGTTTGGCACTTTAGCCGCCCTCATTTAGAATTTTCTCTAGCGCTGGACTTCCAAGGAGTTTTGCATTCCATTTATTCTGAATGGGTATTTGTTAGGGCCACTTATCTCGCCCCTCCTCTTCAGGCATTGGCCAACATCTGCAGTGTGTTGTTTCTTATCTAGTTGGCAGATAGACTGGTGTTGGAGATGGGATGCCTTTGGATCCACATCAAGAAGATTAAGCCGGTGCCCCAATTCAAATTCCCAAGTTTAGCAGCGGATTTGGAGAAAGGTGCGTCAGCAGAGTATCCGATGGTTCTGGTTCAGATTCCCATGTGTAACGAGATGGAGGTAAGCGTAAGCCTAAGATCTTGTACTGCAATGTGGGTTCTTTTAGTCTCGTTAACCTACATTATGCAACAATGCACGTGTTTTGTTCTGTATTTTAGAAGAGAGGCTACATAACGCTAGGTTTGCAATTTAGATTTTTTTCATGTGTTCAAAACCTTTTTTTATTCCATTTTGTGTTTTTGTTTACATTTATAGATTGAAGCATAAAATGATATTCGATATATATTGTATTGATCTATTAGAAAAACAAAAGCTACAGTGGGGAAAACTTTGCTACATATAGGGTTTCTAACAACAAGAAATCCGAGCTAATAAAAAGATTATATGATGCTTTGATAAAACTGTAAGTGGAGATTACATCACAAAATTCAAACGACAAACAGGTCTATGAAGAAGCCCATAAACATGGAACTATCCTTTTTTTATTTATTTAATTTTCAATATACTATGCTACAAAAATAAGGAGCAGCAAATCATAACAGGAACAATAACATATATTGTAGAGTGAAAAAATGTTGATTGATTCATCGAGAGTGATGGTACAGAGTATCTCACAGATTTACAGTCCTTGCTCGCTGCCACTGGAAGCAAGGTTTCAGTGCTTCGTCTGTGTCTGCGTCCTGTGGGACTGTAGCTTTATCTTCTTTTCGTCCCCACTCTCTTCCCTCCAGGGAACAAACATTATCAAAATCAAAGAAGGATTTTTTGTACCCATTTCCTTAACACTGTTTTTTGATGATTTCTTTTACCAATGTGGCCTCAATGGTTAGGTGGCTACAATTTTTGGATAGATCATGTATGGTGTGGATTTTTTTAGGTTGTTACTGAAAAAACTCATATATTAAAAAGTTCAAGTACTGTACGAGGCATCACTCTCTTTCCAACCAAGCCGAAATAGCCAACATACCAAACTGGGTACCATATTAAGAATGTCTGATGTTCTTCTAAAGGAAAAATATATAGCAGGTACCTGAATCAATGTGGGTCTTTATTTTCATTATCTGCGCTTTTTAGACTCTGGCTTGAATGGGTTGTGCCCAATTGAATCTGTGAGAGTATTCATCTCTCTCCACTGTTTTGTCATCCCATACACCTTGACTGAATGGGCTATGGATAATGTCTATGCTACCTATTTGGCCTTTTTTTCTCTCTTTTGGAGGTGTTAGTGAGCTGACCTAGAGGCTTGCAACGTTGGATATTTGTCTCTCTTCCATTCTAAAACCGACTTAGCTTGGCATTGTAGACCAAAAAATGATAAAATTATTGTATGCATTAATTGGAAAATGATCGAATTAGCGTTGTCTTGTCAGTGTCGGGGGTGTATTCTATGCCTCATACAGGATTCTAACAAGTTATGTTGCAGTAAATTTGATCCAGTGTTGTGTCAAAAATTTGCTTTATTTTGTTTTGATTATCAATGTTTCTATGCTTTTTCTGACCATTTGTTTCTATTTCTAATTCAGTAAAGTTGTGAAACTCACACATTGTGTTTGAAGACTGTTACTGAGTTTATGATTGACCTCTTTGTCTTTTTTTCTTCAGATGTGTTGCTAAAACATAAGTTGATTTTATCTAGTCTATATTTACGCAGGAAGCGTTATCTTTGCTGGAGTGGGGTGAGCAAACACTGTTCACCCCACCCAATCAAAACCTTTTCTTATCGCCCTTTTGTCGAATAAAAAATTGACAACTATCACCTCCAACTTCGTCCTCCTATTCAGACTGTTGGTCACCCAGCATCCATTTAATGCACCTCTGGCGTTCCCTTTGCACCCTAGTGCAAATGCTAGTAATTAAAACTATTAGAAATTAAAACAATTCGTTCAAGCTGCAAAATGACGAAAACTATTAAAAATTAAAACAATTCGTTCGAGTAGAAAAATGAACAAAAAGAAGAGGGGAAGTAGACACATGAAGGGTGGAAACAGGTAATTATTACAAGGAGGTCAAAAGAGGAGCATGTTTTCCCTCTCGAATCAAGGACAAGGCCAACCTCACCTCTAGTGACAGGGCCAACCCCACCTCACCTTGACAGGGCTAACCTTGCCTCCTTTTGCAGGGGTTTTGATGGGGCTAGTGTTGCCTTTGCCTCCATTTGTAGGGGTTTTGATAGGGCTAGCTTTTCCTCTTGCCTCCTGCCTCCATTTGCAAGGGTTTTTAGGGACAAGGCCAACCTCGCCTCCAGTGACAGGGCCAACTTCGCCTCGCCTCCACTGACAGGGCCAACCTCGCCTCTTTTGCATGGTTTTGATAGGTCTAGCCTTGCCTCTTGCTTCCATTTGCCTTTGCAGGGGTTTTTATAGGGATAGCCTTGCCTCTTGCCTTCATTTGCAGGGGTTTTTAGACTCTTCATCATGCCTCTAGACTTTGGACTTTACCACTATGTCTAACATATTGTGGAGCGTAAGCTTCTAAGGAGGCAGTGCCAGGAACATTTCAGAGCTTAGTCCCTTTGATTGGATGATTGTCGATGATACAGTGCTAGGAAATGCATCGACTCCTAGGTTTTTGTCTGTGGTAGGTTCTCAGAACATGGACAATGGATTCGCAACTTTGGGTCACTCTTCCGATTTTGGTTGCGATGAATGTATCGCGTAGGGATATAGCCCTAGATGTGGCTTTCAGGTCGCTGATTTTGGAGATCTTAAAGGCTGATTTTGGAGATCTTAAAGGTTCTGTGTGCATTGAGTTATGGAGAGAAGTCTCTGCACTTGCAATGTTTATGGTGATTGATGCTGAGATTTTAATTGTTGATCCTGCTACTAAGGCAGAAGTTGCAATGCACGAAGGCAGTATTGGGTTCTGTTGGATCTTGTAAAGTCGTGCCCAGAAAGAAGAAAAAAAGGTACACAGGTGCATTTTATATGTTCTTCTGTTATTTATTTATGTGTGATGTTATTTGATATTTTCAAATGTCGGAAATCGGGTCTGTAATTGGAAGATCCTGTGACCTTTTGCTATTTCTATTGGAAGATAGCAATAGTTTAGTTTTTGGAAATTATAATCGGCAGTAGTTCCAGTGGGGCTTGTTGTAATTGCCAAGATGACTCCATTTACCATAGCTTTATTTCCTTTAATTTCGTGATCTAACACTATGCTGCGAGTGAAGATTTCAATCTATCTTCTATGCAATTCTGCAATATTTTTTATAAAAATTTGAACTCGGGTTTAAGTCTGAACCTGGAACACATGTGAGTCACTGAGTAGCATATACTTGTCAGTGATCTACGACAAACTGAGGCTACTACGATAATACAACAAAGGGTTGTAGAGATCCATAGGTATTCTGTGCTAAGCTAAATATTTTGTAGAAATCCAGTATCGAATCTACTTTCCATGGTATTTCAATTTATGATACATATATTCGAAGGAAAGCAAGATTTGATGATCAGGTTCCATGGGCTCTGGTGACCGATCGAGTAATCATTGGGAAAATATAACGTTGCCTAGAGGAAGTGACAGAAACATGCTTTCTGCAAGGATTATCCAAAATATGTTTGGACGAGCTCTTATTTGTCACATGTGTTTCACTTCTTAGGATTTCACTGAATTTTTGTAGTGACAGTGAAGCACCTCTCAATATTTAACTCCTACTAACCATATCTATTAAGGTTTTGGATGGAAATTATAACTTTTCTCATGCTTATTTGTGGCTCTTTGTAGTTCATATCTGTGGCCCACTAAGGATCAGATATGCGGTTTGGAGCTTTATAATGAAGGTTAAATTAATGGGAATTTGGGTTTTACAAATCCTTTTGTCCTCAAAAATCAATTCAATTTGGAAGAATCTCGATTAAATAAATCTACACGACTTTGTAATGAAGACATATATACAAAATTACTTGGTCATGCATTGATCAAGAGATGAGTTTCTTGGTTGTCTAAACAACTGATTGTGCCATGGTCGAAGCGTAAATTATGTTGATAAGAATCTGCTTGTCTTTTCAGATTTACGTTGATTCAAAACTCCAGATACAGAATGTGAATTAATGAAGATTTGTAGAAAGTTGGGATCCCTGTGACAGTGAGCTTTGGTTCCCTACATAGATCATGAAGCTTACTCTTTGTGGCCTACGAAATCCAACTGAGACAACACTATATATTTAATTGACATAAAGATATGTCTTAGAGAAAGGATGCATAAATCTAGCAACAAAGATTTTTGAGCTACTATCTAAACTCATTAATAATTAGTCATGGTACTGTAAAGTATTATTGAAGAAAGGACAACTGTGAATCCTAAAGATGTGATCTTTACTCATGTACAAGAAGGTAAAAGTTGTGCTCTTCTTTGAAAACTTCGACTGAGACCGAAGCATGCCTCTTAGATTAAGATTCACTTATTGTCTCTAACACTATGACTGAGTAAGAACTTCTAGCATTTAGCTATAAGATCTTTTATGCCATTACTAGTATGGAATAATGTTACAAATATGGTTATCACGTAGAAAGTTCACCTTTAAGCCAGAGGGGCGTAATAGTATGCATTGGAATATTCATGCACAAGCAATATTGTAAGGTTGTTTGTGCCTAGAAGACAAATCATTGCCATGACAATTCTTATTCAACTTTGAGAAATTTGGCCATAGCCAAGAAAATTTCATGTTGATACAAAATGAACATTGAATCAAAGGAGTTTATGAAAAAATCCTTTAAATCCCAAAGCTCACTTGATAGGGTCAAGTCATGTGCATATCTAGTACTACACTGTCACCATTCTAGCTAGCTAAGGACATAAAGAAGAACTATAGTGCTCTATAGACCCGAGGCACAAGAGCTATGTATGATGGAATCTTGTAGCAGTTATAGTGACGGGAAGATTGAAGACATAATCAAATTCGCAAGACAACAAATGTAGCACAGAGAATCCTTGGTCTTTAAATCAGTGTGGTTATAACATTGTGAATTCAGTGTTGACCAGTCTAGCAGAAAAGGCTTGGAGTATTTCTATAAGAACACCTTGATAGTATATCGGTTTTGTGGTACTCCATCCTAGTAGCATAATTGATGTTGTTAAACTTGAAAATTTGTTAGATGCTTGATTGAAGGAAAAGTTGTTATTAAGCAGAGGTTAGATAAATTGGAAATTATGATGGATATTTATGTATAGGACTGTCAAATATGGCTGAGTATTGGGCTCTTATAATAATAATCATTGGAATATATCTTGAGCAGCGACCATTCACTGACAGAAGTTCATATGCAGAATATAGGAGGATTCTGCTACCTGACAGTGACCAAAAATTATGATGTTCTTAATCATTAGTAAGGTCTCATCATTTCCCAATATTAGATAAGCCATCTTATGGAGACATTCTGTCTTATAGCATCTTCAGACATCAAGAAATGAAAGCATCTGGAAGCATCTGATTCCATAATAAATCCTCCTTATGTTTAAAAACTTCAATTCTGTAACTCTTAAGTAGGAATGGTCTTCCTGAAAGTATATAAACCTATATAGCTATCAAGGATAGAACTCTGTAAATATTCTTATGTGTGGCATTGACGTATGTATGACATCTTAGCAAATATAACTCAACATCACTGAGAAAGTTTTCCTTTAAACCAGAGGGGCATAATAGTATGCATTGGAATATTCATGCACAAGCAGTATTGTAAGGCTGCTTGTGCCTAGAAGACAAAACATTGCCATGACAATTCTTATTCAACTTTGAGAAATTTGGCCATAGCCAAGAAAAATTCTTGTTGATACAAAATGAGCATTGAATCAAAGGAGTTTATGAAAAAATCCTTTAAAGCCTAAAGCTCACATGATAGGGTCAAGTCATGTGCATATCTAGTACTACATTGTCACCATTCTAGCTAGCTAAGGACATAAAGCAGAACTATAGTACTCTACAGACCTGATGCACAAGAGCTATGTATGATGGAATCTTGTAGTAGTTATAGTGACAGGAAGATTGAAGACATAATCAAATTCACAAGACAACAAGTGTAACACAGATAATTCTTGGTCTTTACATCAGTGTGGTTACAACATTGTGAATTCAATATTGACCAGTCTAGCAGAAAAGGCTTGGAGTATTTATATAAGAACTCCTTGATAGTATATCAGTTTTGTGGGACTCTATCCTAGTAGCATAATTGATGTTGTTAAACTTGAAAATTTGTTAGATGCTTGATTGAAGGAAAAGTTTTTATTAAGCAGAGATTAAATAAATTGACAATTATGATAGATATATATGTATAGGACTGTCAAATATGACTGAGTATTGGGCTCTTATAATAATAATCATTTGAATATATCTTGAGCAGTGACAATTCACAGACAGAAGTTCATATGCAGAATATAGGAGGATTCTACTACATGACAGTGACCAAAAATTATGATGTTCTTAATCATTAATAAGGTATCATCATTGCCCAATATTAGATAAGCCATCTTATGGAGACATTTTGTCTTATAGCAGCTTTAGACATCAAGAAATGAAAGCATCTAGAAGCATATGATTCCATAATAAATCCTCCTTATTTTTAAAAAATTCAATTCTGTAACTCTTAAGTAGGAATGGTCTTCCTGAAAGTATATAGACCTATATAGCTATCAAGGATAGAACTCTGTAAATATTCTTATGTGTGGAACTGACGTATGTATGACATCTCAACAAATACAACTCAACATCACTGATAAAGTTTGCCTTTAAGCCAGAGGGGCGTAATAGTATGCATTGGAATATTCATGCACATGCAGTATTATAAGGTTGTTTGTGCCTAGAAGAAAAATCATTGCCATGATAATTCTTATTCAACTTTGAGAAATTTGGCAATAGCCAAGAAAAATTCTTGTTGATACAAAATGAACATTGAATCAAATAAGTTTATGAAAAAATCCTTTAAAGCCCAAAGCTCACTTGATAGGGTCAAGTCATGTGCATATATAGTACTACACTGTCACCATTATAGCTAGCTAAGGACATAAAGCAGAACTACAGTACTCTACAGACCTGAGGCACAAGAGCTATGTATGATGCAATCATGTAGCAGTTATAGTGACGGGAAGATTGAAGACATAATCAAATTCGCAAGACAATAAGTGTAGCACAGAGAATCCTTGGTATTTACATCAGTATGGTTACAACATTGTGAATTCAGTGTTGACCAGTCTAGCAGAATAGGCTTGGAGTATTTATATAAGAACTCCTTGATAGTATATCGGTTTTGTGGTACTCCATCCTAGTAGCATAATTGATGTTGTTAAACTTGAAAATTTGTTAGATGCTTGATTGAAGGAAAAGTTGTTATTAAGAAGAGATTAGATAAATTGACAATTATGATAGATATATATGTATAGGACTGTCAGATATGGCTGAGTATTGGGCTCTTATAATAATAATCATTGGAATATATCTTGAGCAGCAATGATTCACTGATAGAAGTTCATATGCAGAATATAGCAGGATTCTGCTACCTGACAGTGACCAAAAATTATGATGTTCTTAATCATTAGTAAGGTCTCATCATTGCCAAATATTAGATAAGCCATCTTATGGAGACATTATGTCTTATAGAATCTTTAGAAATAAAGAAATGAAAGCATCTGGAAGCATTTGATTCCATAATAAATCCTCCTTATGTTTAAAAACTTCAATTCTATAACTCTTAAGTAGGAATGGTCTTCCTGAAAGTATATAGACCTATATAGCTATCAAGGATAGAACTCTGTAAATATTCTTATGTGTGGCACTGACATATGTATGACATCTCAGCAAATACAACTCAACATCACTGAGAAAGTTTGCCTTTAAGCCAGAGGGGCGTAATAGTATGCATTGGAATATTCATGCACATGCAGTGTTGTAAGGCTGCTTGTGCCTAGAAGACAAATCATTGCCATGACAATTCTTATTCAACTTTGAGAAATTTGGCCATCGCCAAGAAAACTTCTTGTTGATACAAAATGAACATTTAATCAAAGGAGTTTATGAAAAAATCCTTTAAAGCCCAAAGCTCACTTGATAGGGTCAAGTCATGTGCATATCTAGTACTACAATGTCACCATTCTAGCTAGCTAAGGACATAAAGCAAAACTATAGTACTCTATAGACCTGAGGAACAAGAGCTATGTATGATGCAACCTTGTAGCAATTATAGTGACGGGAAGATTGAAGACATAATCAAATTCACAAGACAATAAGTGTAGCACAGAGAATCCTTGGTCTTTACATCAGTGTGGTTATAACATTGTGAATTTAGTGTTGACCAGTCTAGCAGAAAAGGCTTGGAGTATTTATATAAGAACTCCTTGATAGTATATCGATTTTGTGGTACTCCATCCTAGTAGAATAATTGATGTTGTTAAACTTGAAATTTTGTTAGATGCTTGATTGAAGGAAAAGTTGTTATTAAGCAGAGATTAGATAAATTGACAATTATGATAGATATATATGTATAGGACTGTCAAATATGGCTGAGTATTGGGCTCTTATAATAATAATCATTGGAATATATCTTGAGCAGCGACCATTCACTGGCAGAAGTTCATATGCAGAATATAGGAGGATTCTGCTACCTAACAGTGACCAAAAATTATGATGTTCTTAATCATTAGTAAGGTCTCATCATTGCCCAATATTAGATAAGCCATCTTATGGAGGCATTCTGTCTTATAGCAGCTTCAGACATCAAGAAATGAAAGCATTTGGAAGCATCTGATTCCATAATAGATCCTCCTTATGTTTAAAAACTTCAATTCTGTAACTCTTATGTAGGAATGGTCTTCCTGAAAGTATATAAACCTATAGCTATCAAGGATAGAACTCTGTAAATATTCTTATGTGTGGCACTGACATATGTATGACATCTCAGCAAATACAACTCAACATCATCTATGTTCTCTTTTCAGTCCAGCTTCATGTACGATATCATTAGAAGTTCAGTAGTTATGTTGACGACACTGTTATAGTCTTGTTCACAATCAAAGTTGTGAACAAGACAGATGTAAACTGTGGATAGCTTATTTTTTTAGAAAGGATCGTCTACTATGAAGTTACAAGAAAGTTTTCATACTTAAACAAGAACAAGTGGATGACACTTAGAAATTTTTCTTTGTTTCATTCATGATCAACATAGGTACATTGAAGAAATTGCATGACCTTTTGAGCTCAAAGAACAAAACACCCCGATTATGGCATCTTGACTACATTAATTATAGATATATTGGGTAAATTGAAACACTGGTAGCTGTCATTTTGCAATAAAGGATAATTCAGTTATATTGAGATAATCTCATAAGAATATTTATTCTTTTTGGGTGAAGAAAAGC